>OZ022264.1:224292092-224739592 GCA_963978885.1 Nemotelus pantherinus
CAATTCGAAGTGAATAAACGAATAATTGTGTTCTTCAACATATAAAGTTTTATTTTTTGAGTTGCCTGAAGGTTAACTTAAATAAGTGGCGCAGTCGGTAGGATCTCTCTCTAAAGAAAGGGATCCAATAATCGAACTTAAGAACCGAAAGAAACTAAAGTTTTTGAAAAGTTAAGTGAACAGTGAAAAATTATAATTTTAACTGATACTAACAGCAAGAGCAGAAGCCTACTTCAATTGCTCAAATCATTTGCTGAGGCTGGTAAATGATCTTGCTGAATAAAATAAACAGTAATTATTGAAACAAGTGACTCAGTGACTTAAAAGTTGAACAAATTTAAAAAGTTGAAATACTGTGAAATAAGCTAACGCCGATATTGAGGAAGTGTTATCTAAGGTGAATGTTTTCAAAGAGATCGGTGGCTTTTGACAACAATCGAAACTTAAACAACGAAACAATGGCAACACAAAATATGGAAACCCTATCACAATATCAGCAGGAGATGGAGACATTGCGAGCACAACTGCAGCAACAACACCAACTTATTGAACAACAACAGCAAGTGATCCAACAACATCTATTACAGCAACAGGCAACACAAAACCAAGTTGCAAACTTCGAACTGACACCAGATCAAATCTTAAGGAAGTTCAACCAAATAAGGACTTTTTCTGGCAATAATCCTGATTATTCCCTTCAGGAATTCGTCCGGGCAGTAGAGAACGTCGCATCATTATGTGAAAACAACGAAGCTCTATTAAGGTATGGGATTTCAGCGACAGTGAAGGAGAAAATACAAGGAGAGGCCAAACAGTGTATCCAGCGGCTGGGAGAAAATACTACATGGGAAGCAGTGAAGGACGAATTGAAAACGCACTATCGACCCAGAACCAACTACAAGCGATTGATGGACGAAAGCCGCAACCTAAAGGTTAGTACACTTCGAGAATTACTTAACACCATTCGCAACATTAATTTTAAGTTAAACGAATTGTATGAATTTGATGACCATAAACCACAAAATTATTCCCCCGATAATAACGATAGAAATCTAGTGGATATAGTCAAAGACATGATATCAGGTAGCTATCGTACTCTTATCACAAGAGAAATGTCATTAATTGAAGTTTTTAATAAATTTGATGATTTGTATCTTCTCGATGAAACTGATGTAATTCACTATAAGTTTCGCAAATCCACCCACCCTAATTCAAACACAAAAATTAGAAGTAACGATTATAATTCAAGCAATAAAACATTTCACTCCGAAAAATTCAATTCAAACCATGTAAACAGTAAACACCATACCAATAGAAATTTCAATTCAAATATCAATCATGCTAACGATAGACGTGAAAATACTCCCAAACATTTTCGTAATTTCAATCAAAATAATAACAAATCTGGACAAAATCAGCAAAGTGATAATTTTGGACAAAACAATAATGTAGGACGGAATAGACGTTTTGACAATACCAATACTGGACGATACAAACAATCTAACAATAGCTCAGGCCATTACAAACAAAACCGAATTCAAGAAGACACACAGCCTATGGAAATTGATACCATTCAACAACAGGAGGTAAATTTTTCCGAAGAGCCTCCCCAATTAAACTACCAATAGCAGTACTGACTGTCGATAATATTAAAATTAGATGTTTGATCGATACAGGCTCAGAAACGAGCATTTTAAATCCAAAAATATTGCCAAATTACGCTGAGGAGAAACTAACTAAACCTCTTTTTTTCACTACTCTTAATGGCATAAATGAAGTGTCCACAAAAATAGTAACTCCGATACCACAGGAATTTAAAATTTCTGGCACATTATCTTGGAAAGTCTTAAATTTGTCCGATCGTAAATATGATGCGATCATTGGACAAAATTTTCTTGTCCCGCTAAAGGCTAAAATAAATCTTGAATATGGGCAATTGGAAATCAACAACAATAAAATTCCTTTTGAATACGATGATTACCCTTTTATAATAAATGAAATTTGCAATTTAGAGTCAGGGAATATTGATAGACTCGACCTTAGTCATTTAAATAGCCTAGAAAAACAAGAAACACTGAAAATTTTGCGAAATTATCAAGATCTCTTCTACAAAGAAGGTGATAGGTTAACATCAACCCCCGAAATTCAACACGAGATCGTCACTACTACTAATAGTCCAATCTATTCAAAAATTTATAAAATCCCTCAAATATACGAAGAAGAGGTCGAGAGACAAATCAAAGAAATGCTCGATCAAAACATTATTGCACATAGTAATTCTCCATATAATAGTCCTGTATGGATGGTGCCCAAGAAATTGGATAATTCAGGCAAACAAAAATATCGCCTTGTAGTTGACTATAGGCAACTGAACGAGGTGACAATAAGCGACAGATATCCCTTACCCAATATTGACAGCATACTAGATAAACTAGGAAGGGCTCAGTATTTCACTACGCTAGATTTAGCGAAAGGATTCCACCAAATCCTGGTGAAACCTGAGGATAGGAAAAAAACTGCATTTTCCACATCTTTCGGACATTATGAGTACATTCGGATGCCGTTTGGACTCAAAAATGCTCCAGCCACATTTCAACGGCTAATCAATACTGTCTTAAAGGGTTTAATTAATAAAATCTGTTTGGTTTTTTTGGACGACATATTGATTTTCAGTACCTCTTTAGAGGAGCATATCGATAACCTGAAAAAAGTTTTCAATCGGCTTAAAGATTCCAAACTCAAAATTCAGGTAGATAAATGTAATTTCCTTAAGAAAGAAACAGAGTACCTGGGGCACATTTTGACCCCTGAAGGAGTCAAACCGAACCCTAATAAAATTAGAGTCATTAAGGACTTAAAACTACCTTCCAGTGCAAAGCAGATTAAACAATTTCTGGGAATAACTGGGTATTACCGGAAGTTTATAAAAAATTATGCAAAGGTAGCCTATCCATTGACAAGGTACTTAAAAAAAGGGATGAAAGTAAACAAGGTAGATCCGAATTATATTTCGGCATTTGAGAAACTGAAAGAAATCCTCACGAACCACCCAATATTGAAATATCCAGACTTCAATAGGGCGTTTAAACTAATCACCGACGCAAGTAATTCTGCATTGGGTGCTGTGCTTACACAGGATGGCCACCCAATATGTTACGCATCGAGAACCTTAAACGATCATGAGAAGAATTATTCAACGATCGAAAAGGTACTCCTGGCGATCGTTTGGGGAACCAAATATTTTCGGCCTTATTTGCTAGGTAGGGAATTTGAACTCCAAACTGATCATCAACCAATAAAATGGCTCCATACTAAATATGCAGGAAAAGACATTAGTCCGCGTCTACAACGGTGGCTTGTGTCGCTAGGAGAATACAATATAAAAATTGATTATATCAAAGGGAAAGATAACAAAATCGCTGATTTCCTAAGTAGGATCAATCCAGATGTAAATGAAATAAACGTTCTAGAGAATGAACAACATGTTCAGAAATTAAGAAAACCATTCGAAATCAGTGCATCCGAGAATGAGATTAACGTCATTGACGAATCGATGGAAGTGGAAACAATTCATTCACAAGAAGAAAATTTCAACGACCACATACCTATTTTGGATACAGTTGTAAACAGGTTTAAAACGCAAATCATCTTAAAAGAATCTAAAGATTCTGAGGTAGAATATCCTTTTAGGAATAGGGGGATAATCATTGACAAACAAGATATAGAAACTGGAATTATAAATGATATTTTACGAAGATACATTAATGTAGGAAAAGTCGGTATTTATTCCGAATTGAACGACCACGAATATAATAAACTACAGCAGGTCATAATAAAATTATTTCATGGGGTCGACTCATTGAAGTTTGTGAAATGCAGCGAATTTGCCATTGATATCGAAGATACCGAAGAATTAAACAAACAAATATCCCTTTTCCATAAAAACTTGGTCATTCTGGTATATTAGCTACTTATGAGAGAATCAAAAAGAAGGTGTATCACCCAGAGTTAAGGATTGCAGTGCATAAAGTAATTAATAATTGCGACATATGCGCAAACGCAAAATACGACAGGAACCCAATTAAAAGGAAATTTCATGTGACGGAAACCCCATCTTCTATTAACGAAGTAATACACGTCGACATTTTCACTATTTGCAAACATCATTTTATAAATTTCATCGATAAATTCTCCAAACATGTAATTAGCTTCTATTTGGAAGACAAGAATAGCCAGACCTTTATCGAGAAAATGTACCAATTCCTATCAATAAAAGGGAAGATACAGAAATTTGTAATTGATAACGAATTCAACACAATCAATATTAAAGAATTTCTCAGAACCGAAAGAATAGAGTATCATTTCACTAAACCAAATAGCCACACCGGAAACGCAGATATTGAAAGGTTTCATAGTACGATTTTAGAAAAAGTGAGAGTCCTCAACTTAGAAGAAAAACAGCCAATTAAAATCCAAATGTTAAAAGCCGTAAGATTTTATAACCAAACATATCACTCAACTATAAAAACCACCCCAACAGAGGTTCAAGAATTCAAAATCAATCACAATATTATTCAAGAAAGAATCAGGAAAATGAAGGAAAGGGTTATCACAAAAAGAAATCTCCAAAGGGAAGATTACACAGAGGAAAGATCAGAAGGCTTTATAAAAAACTATAAATCAGTTAGACATAAAGAAGAACCAAAATTTAGGAAGTATAAACTCAAAAACGTTCACGAGTGCAATATTAAGAGACCTTTTAAATATTATAATTCGGGAGCTCACGATGATATCGAAGAAATGCAAACCAAGAAACAAGAATTCCCTGAACTTACAAGCCAACAACAATTTATGATAAGCCAATCATTAGCCAAACCTCAAAACGAAACTATTATTTCTAAATATAATATAAGCATATCAAGGAGCGACATTGAAACTTTATTAGATAAAAGTTGGTTAAACGATAATATAATCAACTTTTATTTAAATTTGATTGCGGAGCGAAGCTTAGAAGGAAGTTCTCAGGAAATAATGAAAGTTTATGCAATGAATACATTCTTCATTCTTCGTTACCTTGAGTTAGGATACAATGCCGTTAGTAAATGGACTAAGAAGACTAATATTTTCTCATTCGACATTATCCTTGTTCCTGTACATGTCAACAAGGTTCACTGGTGCCTGGCGGTGATCGATTTAAAAAATAAAACTATCCAATACTATGACTCTTTAGGCAAGGAAAACACAGAAGTTCTTAATGCCTTAGAACAATACTTGAAGGAAGAGTCTTTGAATAAACAAAACCAACCATTCGACACCTCCGCTTTTACCAAAGAAAATGTAACGAACGCCCCTCGTCAGAATAATGAGAACGATTGCGGAGTCTTTACCTGCATAACAGCAGAATACATAGCTAGGAACAAAGCCATAACCTTTTCACAGCAGAACATCCCATACCTCCGACAAAAAATGATAGTAGAAATCGTCCAAGGAAAACTACTCCAATGATATTGATAATTTATCTTTATCACTACCCCTTCTATAACTACACACACTACTACATTCACTAATCTACATCTGAACCACTTCTTAATTGTATATTTCCACTACGATTATTTCCAGCACTATTTGTTAACGTTTCTTGTACTACTGATGATGATTTCTGGTACTCATCAAATGCTAATAGTCGACCGCATAAATTCAGAAACAGGTTTTGCCTTAATTAAAACTAGCGAAATTGAAGTGGTGAGTAAATTCGACATCATTCTACATATCATCTACCCCAAGGAAATTTTTGAAATCGTCGGCAAGTTAGAATCATTACTAAACTTAATCGAACCAGGAGTCAATAAGAACATAGCACTTCAACAAGTTGAGAGTATTAAAACCATGGCGAAAACTTTAATACATCGAAAACAGAAAAGAGCTTTGATAAATCTGGGCGGAACAGTAATGAAATGGGTATTCGGATCAATGGACGATAACGACCGACAGGACATCGAAAACCACCTGAACGTAATCGACAAAAACAACCACAACGTTATCGACCGAATCAACCAGCAAATCAAAATTAATGACAATTTTAACAAGACCTTTCAGTTAATCAAAGAATCCATTGAATCAGATCGCCTCAAAATTTCGACCAAGTTAAATGCAATAAATCAGTTAGAACAGCAAAATATGGCACATAATTTCTTTTTGGAACAGATAATTAAACTAGATTTACTAAAAAGACAAATAGAAAATATTCAAGAAGCAATTGTATCGGCAAAATCAGGTATACTGTATCCTAGTATTCTTACAAGCGAAGAAATAAAAACATATGATATAGATTTTGATAAACTGTCAAACATGAGGTCAGGAGTGGCTAAGTATGTAAACGATTCAATCATAATTGCAATTAAGGTACCAATTCAAACACTTAAAATTGATAAGAAACTTGTAATCCCAATCCCCAATTCAAAACAAAAACAAATTGATCAAGATCTAGAATATGTAATATCATCTAACAATAGCACATTTACATACCAGAATGGAAAATCTCTTAAAGAACTTTCGTTAAGCAAAAATTGTATATACCACAATGACTGTAGATTCGTTAAAAACGAAAAAACTGAGTTCATTGAGATTGAATCAGACATTTTAATACTAACCAATGTAAAAAATGCCAAATTTAACAGTTCATGTGACAAAAGAGAATTCACACTAAGTGGAAACTATTTTATAAACTTTCAGAATTGCACAATTCAAATTGATAATAAAATATACAACAATAAAGTCACTCAATTTGTAAGTAAATTTGTAATTTTCGAAAACAATAGTTTATCTTCTTCCCAAGAAAAGCTAACATTCGATGAACTGATATTCAAACAAGAGCTCAATATCAAGCAAATAGAAGAATTAAATTATCATAAAGTCAAAGTTTCAATATTCGGATCCTCAATTTTTTTAATCATTATAGGTATAATCTCAATTGTTATATTTTTGTATTACAAACATAAACAATTAAAGATAAAAATTATTAATAGGATCCAGGAGAATCCTTTTTCTAAGGGGGGAGGAGTTACGTTACCCAAATCCACAGAAAACATAAAAACGTTAGTCACATTACCCAAATCCACAGAAAACATAAAAACGATAACCGAAACTTGCGATCCGCGGAAAATGAACGGATCAGGTAGCAGCCAGCTTAACTGGAAACGGCTAAGTCTAGACGTTAGTCCGCATTTTTCAATTCCCACGGAAAATTTCTGCCAACGCAACAATTTGCCGTGAGAAACATTCCGCGATTTGGGAAACGTACTTGACTTGCGAAACTAAATGTAAAACAGAATTTAGTCTTAAGACCACCACTGTACGATTAACAACAATTCGAAGTGAATAAACGAATAATTGTGTTCTTCAACATATAAAGTTTTATTTTTTGAGTTGCCTGAAGGTTAACTTAAATAAGTCGTATGGTAATTTTTGTGTCTTTGGTTTTGAAA
This sequence comes from Nemotelus pantherinus, assembly GCA_963978885.1. Classification (NCBI taxonomy): domain Eukaryota; kingdom Metazoa; phylum Arthropoda; class Insecta; order Diptera; family Stratiomyidae; genus Nemotelus; species Nemotelus pantherinus. Next base: position 224,299,577 of record OZ022264.1, read on the forward strand.
ATTCGCTCAGGAAAATAAAACTTTTTGCACTATAACTTCCAGTGCGGTCATGAAATCAATACGAATTTCATACAATTAATGAAGCTTGTCATAAACATTATTCAGGCCAAATTTGGTTGAAAAGCCACGATAGGGTTGCCAGCTATTGTTGGTTTTGTGTTTAATTGCAATATCTTTATTAAGCGGTTTTATCGTAGAATTTTCAAATGGTAATGATATTGTAGTGACAATAAACAGCAAATATTAAGCTTTCGATTATTTGAAAAAACTCGCTGAAGGTAACTCTAAATTTCTTTATACTCCTTTAACTTCGAATGTTATATAACAACGTGAAGCAGATGTGATATATTCTTGGCTTTGATACTGGTAGAAGGTTGCCAGCACGAGTCGGTTGTGCTACTTTTGTATCAATAAACGCTTACAGTTAGTATTCATACAGGAAACATTTACAATTAAAATAAATAATCAATGTTGCAATTCGCAAAGTTCTGCAAATTTTTCGGATCGCAGCCCCAAACACCAACTTCAGTTACAGTGCTGCAGGCACTGAGCATTTTCTTCATTGATGTTATATGAGATGCTGCTTTCAAAATTATGTGAAATAAGCAACTGATAACGAATATAATTAACTCGTGTTTTGCTCTCATAAACGTTGAAATTCATGCCAGTGGTAATATCTGAAACCTTCCACCATATGAGTTATAATGCATTCTTGAGACCAAAGTAAAACGTGGCATTTGAAACAGTTTGGTCGTAATAAGCAGCACATGTGGTGGAATATGCACTCAAAACCTACACGATTCTTCTACTGTTCTTCGAACATTAGTGTTTGTAGCGGCTCAGGTGCGCTAGAGTTTTTTATTTTACCATTAGACATAAAAAGATTATATAGCTTCTAGTCTCATGGCAGTGGGAGTGGCCAACTGGCTGATGCGCGACGAAATTTATACCGTACGTGAGTAAAATTTACTCATCGGTACCATGCTAGGGTTAAGTACATTGGTGAGATGAAACCGGTACATTGCCCTTGTAACAGGTTGGAGCACATGCGGTAAAATTTTTACTCAAATCTTTTCATCGAACATGAGTGTTTCTAGCAGTTCTGATTGAGCCAGTAATATGCTATGATTGTCGAGGTCCAACAAATATGGCGATAGCTTGGTCTACAATAAATTTTTGAAATATTTGTCGAATAATATTAAAACATAATGTAATAACTTTGTATTATTTCTTTTATAGTGTAAATGTGTACAAAATATACTCAATTTCTCACAGCGCTGACTCTTCTACCTTTGCTCGTATTTTCCAAGTCCCCGTGTGTTTTAGGAATGCATCTTCTGATAACTGGAAAAAAACATGTTTTTATTTTTAACTTTTGCGCAAGCTGACGTTCACTAGCTGGTCCAATCGATTTTGTGGTTCATATACTTTCGGTTTATAATCCACACTTCATCACCAATAAATCCCTCGAGGAAATTTCTATGCTATCTATTTAAGTGGTTTTTATTTTCTATTTAAAATGAATTGATCTACATGCATACGTATGTACATATGTATGTATGTATGTATGTATGTACATACTATGTATTTCTGTGTTTTCGATATTTTGTTCATCGGAATGAACCGGGTTTTCCTAAATACACTGTATCAAAAAATTGCACTACAGTACCCTTACTCCAATAAAAACTCTTCTATTTATTAAACAAAAATTTTTTTTTTTCATTCTTTAAGTATTTATAAATTCTATACTGTTAAAGCTTTTTAGAGCAAAACAGTATTTTGTTATATTAGCTTTTACCGTCACAGTACAGCAAAAATATACTTAAAACAATTGCACGTACATCAAAAAATTGCACATACACGCAAGGTTAACTTATGATCTCTTGTAAAAGAAAAGTAATGGTACTTAGTTTCCAGTGCAGATTTACACACTATCCTCATTTATTAAAGGTAGTAGTTGTAAATGCTCAATAGAGCAGTGCAGTAATTTTTTTTTTGTTTTTAAATTCTGAAATAGGCGAAACACACCGCAATGTTCCTGTTGAAGTGATGAAATGAATCGTAAATTTTAAGGAGGAAGGTAAAAGTTATGCTGAAGTATCAAGAATCATTGGCACACCACGTTCGACCATGCAAACGGATATAAAAATGTTAAAAAGCAACAAAAGCTTTGCAATTGCCCAAGGAAGATGTCGGAAGAAAATTTTAGCTGAGCATTTGGATAAAAAATTTAGAGAATTATTAAGAAGGATCCAAAAACAAGTGCTCCCAAAACAGCTGCAGACCTTAAAAGAAACGACGGAATATCTTTGAATGCCCAAACAGTGCAAAATTTTCTCCATAAAAAGTGTTACAAGGGATGCATTGCAAGAACACAAACGTTCATTTCGAAGAAAAATGTTGCCCGACGCTTTGAGTGTGCCAGAGCGTATGTAAAAAAGTCCGAATAAATTTGGGAAACTGTTATTTTTGTAGATGAAAGTAAGAATAATCTTTTTGGTTCTGATGGACGGCGATTTGTTCGGCAGAGAGTCAATCAGCGTTGGAGTCAAAAAATTTGGGACCCACTGAGAAACACGAAGGTGAAAATGTTATGGTTTTGAGAGCAATGGAAGCAAATGGCGTTGGAAATTTGGTATTTGTGGAAAGCACTATGGAAAAGCATCAGTACTTAGAAATAATAAAGCCTAATTTAAGAGCCAGTGCTTCGAAAATTGGAATTAGCGACGAAATTTCACTAGCACATGACAATGATCCAAAATATTTCTCGCATCTAGTAAAAGAGTGGTTACTGTATAACGTGAAATCTGTGCTTCCTAAGCCACCCCAATCACCAGACTTTTTCCATTCCATTGAATATCTTTGGGATGTTTTCGAAAAAAAAGTGCGGGAACATCATATTATAAGCCGAGCTGACCTCAAGGAGGTTATTTGAGAAAAGTGGGAAAAATAACACCTGAAATTACTAGAAAACTAGCTCGTTTGCAAACAATTGCTTAAAGGATGTAATTTCAGCGAAAGGACACCACACACGCTATTAGAAGTAGAAAAAGTTATTAATTTTCTGAATGTATGTGGAAATTTTTGATGTACGTGCAATTTTTTAACTTGAATTATAGCTTAATTTTCAAAATTAACATTAATATTACGAAATGCTGTTTTGTTTCAGATAGTTTCAGTTGTGTAGATCTCATGAAATTAATAAAAATAACGAAAATTTTGTTTATTTAAAAATAAATGAGTTTAAATTTATGATAAGGTGGTGTACGTGCAATTTTTTGATGCAGTGTATGCTGCTCTTACAATATCCTCCCGACAAGAAACTTTAAAATTTTATTTTCAACATTCCAATATATGGTACATAATACCAATAAATCCAGCTTGAGCACACAAAAACACTCATGAATCTCCTTGGTAGATCTACGGAAACCAATTCAAATTTTTTTTCGAAGCGTTGAAGAATATTTTCATCGCAGGTCCCAAGTCGTTCCATTTCACTTTTTTTGATCCAATCTTAACTTTGAAATCATTTACTACTCGTTCCATTTAACACAGCTGCGAAATGATTTTCTCATTAAAATATTTTCTTGGAACTAATTGGACAAATTTCTGCATTGATTAAGATGATTTCTCAGAAAATCCCCAGTCATTGCATTCATAGAATTATGGTAATGCTGAATGAATGAATGTTTATGAATTTACTTGGAACTCGTTTCGCAGAGTTTTCGTGAATGTTTATCAATTTGCAAATTCTTGTTCAGTGGGCTTGTGATTTGATTGGCTTCAACGGAAAAAGTTTCTGATGAGTTTTATGTTAAAGTTGATGATGGCTCAATATTGCTCATTTTCCTGGAATTATGTCGACTACTTTTTTGGCAGTGTATTTAAAAAGTATGTATGTACATATATACATAGGCTATTCTATAAGTAATGAGAATGGCACAGAAAAGAGATCTATAAAATTAAAAATTTATAAACCTTTAAATGTTTGATTCTTAAATACAGGTAATATAAAATTTCAACCAGCTAATTAAATCAAGCATTTTAATTTCAAAAGATTTCAAAAATGGGGCAAATTGAAATTCGTGCTGATATGAAATACTTCCATTTCAAAGTTAACCCAACTGGAATAAAATATGATTTGGATTTGACTTTAGAACAGATCGTAGCAGAATTTGAATGTGATCGTGCATTCATTTGGGATGAATTCCGTCCAGATCACCCAAAAACCGCTGCGGCTTTGAAAAATATTACCACTATGCAGCATTACAAAATTAATGAGTGATAATGCGTGAGCTTGCTGACATTTCAATAAGCCATGTTGCGAAAATTTTGCAGGAAGATTTGCAAATGACAAAGCTTTCGGGGTGATAAATGAAGCGTTTGCTAACGGTCGATCAAAAACGCATTCGCATGAACGTTTCGCAGGAGTGCTTGGACATGTTTAAGCTCAATTCAAGAGAGTTTTAGTGACGATACATCACAGTTGACAAAATATGGGTTCACCACTACACGTCAAAGAAAAAACAATAGCCTTACCATGGGTGGAAGTGGGCCAAAGCGCTCCGGTTAAGGCGAGAAGAGAGGAGAGTCCCGTTGGCTGGAAAGGTGAAGACAGCAGTTTTTTTACTTCAATTGCCATGAATAACGCTATGAATTGTTACCGCATGTACCGTATCTGCCAAATTTAGTCCCAAACTACCTTCTCTTGCTCTCGAGTTTGGGAAAATTGCTTGCTTTAAAGAAATTCACGTCAAATGCGGACGTAATTACTGAGACTATTTTGCTGGTCTGGTAAAATCGTATTCTACCGACGGTATTCAAAAATTGGAATACCGTTGGACAAAGTGTATTGACGTAAAAGGTGAATATGTTGGAAACTAAAAAGACATTTTTCCGAAAATCAAACGTTTTCTCTGTCGTACCTATTAGTTACAGAGCAGCCTTCGTACAAACATACTGTTGAGTTTGACCGCGGATTCGATATTCTTCACATTCGTGAAATAAAACAGTTTTCTTTATCAACACTAATTACACTTTTATTAACACAAATAATTATAACCACTAAATCGTTTACACTTTACGATCGCACTATTATAATTTCGCGTTACAATTTAACACTTTTTCGTTTTTAATTAATCGCGCCCGGATACTTAAATCACTGTTTCGCTTTTTACAGTAACAGCCTTTTTGCTGTCTTCGCTATCTATTAACTCTGTACAATCTATCGCATTGGACCAAAACTCACTACTAACTCGCGTGTACAAACTTTCGCTTCTAACTGAACTCTGTTACCACCTCTCGCGGCGGTATTTATAGTCGTGTTCGCATGTGTCTCGGGTTCTCGAAGCCTCCTGATCAGGTTTCTGGAAGACTATTGGGAATGTCCGTTACCATGTGAGATCTGAGTCATGGTTTGGGCTCTGGAATGTTCCGGTTTTGCTTTCTAGAGGGCTCTATGGGCTATTTAAAGATCTATTCTGCTGTGATGGGAAATGGAAAATTGGACTGTGTCTTAGGTTCTCGAAGTTTCTCAAACTGCCTTCTAGAGAGTTATTTTACGTTTTGTTATTGTTTATTGGCTATTTATAGATTGTTTACGGTTTTTGGCTATTTATAGATTGTGTTCAATCCTGGAACACATGATCAGTCAGACACCTTAACGTTTGTCGCTCTTTCGGCCGCCGACACGTCGAAGCATGTTTGTTCGTGCATGCAACAATACATATGAGAATGTTTGATTTGGCTATTTGACAGGTTGCATGATTGATATAAAGATAATGTGCAGAAGGTTAATGCTATGTTCAAATGCCAGAAATTACTTTTTGGCGGGTATGAATGATATATGGTAAGAGGCCCTCGTTTTAAATTAATGAAAAAACGGCATAAGCCAAATGATCACAGTGGAACACATAACATGAATTCACTCATTCGTTACCCTAATTCTTATTTGATCATTACATAGCATGCTTATCCAGCTACTTTACTTTTTGACAATACGTATTGTTCTTCACCATGCCAGAAATTCCTGTCAAACATCAGCAAATTAAACCATTCATCAAAATTATGAAAGCAGCAAATCGCTAACATTTCTTTTCCTATTCATTATGCAAAATATTTACCCACGGCTTAAGCACAACTTGTTGCAAACTTTCAGCACCTATAGTTGAGCCCAGAAAACATTTTTCACATCAATGTAAATCACGGGGCTTGCACGGAAAGCGAATGAAACTATCACGTTAGCTGCCAAGTAAAAAAAAATACCAAGTGCTGACAAACGCTATCAGCATAGATTACATGCAAACATGCAAAGGGCTACGATGTCTAGGCTGAAGACGTGAAAACAAAACGGCGCCTGCAACTAGCAAAGCACCGATGAAATGCTAATATTAAAGAAGATTCTAGGCAGGTGAAAAACGATAAAGTACCAATATAGATGTTGACTGGCCGTGAATTTAAATATGGATAGTAGGTGCAGTTTTAGTTGCGCCAGTTTTTCATGGTGAACGTAAAGCAGCGCCTGTGTAGTAATGCAACCATGGAAAATATTGGATAAATTGGGAACGTGCGATGGAACTCTGGAATCTGGTTGTGATAATTTATTCTGTTTGTGACTCTAATATTGTGCTGGGAATGGTTCTCGTATATAACTAAGAGACTTAATGAAGTTTAACTTGGAATGCTTAGCTTGGAATGAATAAATATTTAATTAGCGGTAGAGGTAAGACTCTAGTGTCAAGTAAGCATATATTTGGCCAAAATTCATTCTATGTTTAGCTATACGTCAGATTATCACGAATCATTTCCGTTGATCTTTAATTAAAATATCCCTCACAAGTTAAAATGATTGATATAATTTGTTGCGACCACGTAATTTTCGGCACGAATCTCAGATGAAAATTTATGTACACACAAGTCAGTCATCTCTGTCTGATCATTTCATTGTGATTCATTACGATGAACTTCTCATCAATCATTTCTTCTTAGATAATTCTTCATCAGGCTAAATGCTTGGATCTCATGAATAACTTAACGATGATCCATTTCGGGTCTTGACAGCAATCAACTTAATTTGAGCGATATATGTACATACATGCACGAGTATATTGCCTATTATAACAAATTCAGAATCCTTGAATGAAATAAAGACGTGCATCGAATATAATTATCTTCACGATGGACAAATACATGTATCTATTACAATTTTATTATTTCAGCTCAACTGGTAAACAATCTCCATGTTTTCAATTTAACTATTTCACTTCGCCTATCCATCAAGTCTGTGAACATGATTTCCAGTGCCATAGTCCTTGCAACAAAAAATTATACGTCTACCATCATCGATGTTTGCGTTTCATTTATAATGTATGACAATGGCCGAATCGAGCGATATCTCACCTGACCCCGGACGGGACAAACCAAATCAAGCCATGAAAATCACTGCGGAACGTAACAGCTTGAAATCGTCCGTTACATGGCCATGATAGTCATAATGTTTGGTCGAATGTCGAAGAGATGGTCATCGATGGGATTTGATTTGTGTTTTATGATAAATGTGCCGACGACGATCAGGACATTTCGATTATAGATATCGATAAAAGTTGATTACATATAAAACGATATGTTGTACGTGATGATGAATAGAAGCGATAAAACGTGTGATTTGAATGGCCGAAGTAAGATTGATTTTTGCTGCTTGGCTTGAGTGTAGAGCATTTTTTGCAGTTGCTGGATCAAATAGATAGCATTCCATTCATGAATATTAACAAAAACATGACCAAAAACCTTTTTTCTCATCAAAAACCTAAAAAAACTAAAGGTTCTCGTTTTTCGATTCCACGCGCCCAACGTGGGCAGATCATTCAATCAAACGCTATTTAAATCTATTATTGATTCAAATATGCTTTTCGAACATTTAATATTTTGACAAAATGTTATGGTTCCTTTACATTTCCATCTATGTTTTTTTCTTTCTGGAAATACCGTTGACATTTCATTTCGGATTCATAGCGAAAGGCATTCGATATTTCAAATTCACATTCAGCCTTCTTTCTACGTAAAGTTAAAAAACTGCCTCGGAATGATAGATTACTCAAATATTGACATGTCATGTCTGAATCAGATTTATCAAACAGCAAGCAGCTATTATTTTCCCACTTTCAAAAATAACTTTTGTTTGTACGCCTGTCATATCGTTCCCTTCAACGGAACCTATTAAATGCCACCGGCAAACGACCATCCCACGATTGGGATGAATGTTATCAATTCATAAACAAGGCGTTTTTCCATTTCCAAAAATGTCGAAATGAAAATCATAAATCAAATGCCAATGCCACCTGTAAAGCGTCGTTTCGGGTGCAACAACTGATTAAAACAATAGGTCAAACAAATGTTGACGTCATCGAAGGCCAGTTGAAAATTAATCTTTTTGTCTCTCAGTACAGCGTGGGTTGGAAAAACAAGGTGAGGTGTTTTGATTTATGTGTTTATGCATGGTTGAGTAGGAAGAGATTTTTATGACAACAGGAAACCTCAAAGTAGAAAATGGTTTGAGTTTTTTTTTTGGAAAATATTGTGGACGATTAGTAGGTTTTTAAATGCCACCTCATAAGAAGCATATTTCAATTGGATTATTTTGAAGAGGTTTGTATGGAACAAAAGATATCGATTTCAATTTTGCTGACACAAAGAAATATTAGGTTTTACGTTGAGTGGAATAATGATTAATTTGCAGGTGGAAACACATTTGCTTTTCATATTCTGCGAATTTTGAATAATTGTGGAATTTTTTCAACCTTTCATGTATATTTATATGAATAGATTCAAGGCTTTCATATAGTATTTATACGGACGCAAATTATTTTAAAGTTTTCAACGGAAAATTTTGTTAGTACAATTGGTAGATGAGTTAGATTATTGTGTTTAGATTATATTTTTAGTTCTTTCAACTATCACTTATATTCACACCCCAAAAACTAACTCTTTGTATAGTATAAAATTGACCGAATCCTTTTCAGCTAGCTACTATTCGTTATTGTCGCGTTTTCTTCGTTAAAATGCATAGACACTTGCAATCTCCTCTGCAAGTGAAATCGTTTAGTTGGAAAATTGCTGTCGATTCACTTGTGAATCCTTATATATCATAAGAAGTGAAAACAAACCTGTTTCAGTGCCAAATCGCTCCATGAACAAATTAGTAATAGCAGATTAATGTTAGAAAAAACTGAAAATGGATTCACTTTAGAATGCGAATTACATATGTATATCTTATTTTAAAAAATTTCCACTAGCAAGAATTTCAAGTGAAAAAAATTATACCTAAGTCAGCCGCAAATCTAGGTGAACAAAATCATAGTGTTTAATTCCTGCTAATATCTTTAAAACTTCTTACAGCAAGATTAAATTCGATACTGATGCAAACAGCATTTCACTTCACCAGTGGCGGCTCGACACAAAAACACTATTATAAGGTATACGCGGATACCAAAAAGAAATATCTCCTTTACTTTAACTCAGTGGCGGCTCGTCAGGGTGGGCCAGGTGGGCCGGGCCCACCCTGACAAGCCGCCACTGCACTTCACCCAATCAAACGAAATATCAGCAGTTCTAAGTAATTTAAGTATTTAAGATCCTTCCTCATTTCTAGTTGGCTTTCAACACCTGAAAGTGACGTTCATCTTCTTCGCCGTTTCCCGTCTGTAGCATATTTCGGTCCCTAAGCACAAGACGCTTTCTACTAGCTACCAGCATTATCATTATGAAAATATTCCCCGTTATTATAAACGATTCCTTCGGGTTTTGACATCAATTCACCCCCATGTAAGCGACTGATGACGACGACGACGGAGCCAAGCTATTTTCCATATGATTAAGCTGAAAGAAGCAGGGAATTTCCCAGATACTTTGCGGGTTACGAAGATTTTCGCATTGTTAAGGTAAATTTAGATGAACAGTATATGACATGCGATTAAAACTTGAACGTTTAAGAAGCTGACGGTTTGTTGAATGAATGAATTTATTTGTGTCTGAATGAGTGTAATAGCAGGTGAACAATTTTGAATTACGAGGTTAGATTTGTTTAAAAGTGTTCTGTGGTGAATGATAAATCAGGAGCAGAAAAATCAAGTATTGAAATTCACAAATAAAAGCAGATAATTTTCTACATTGATAGCACAAACGCATTGACAGATCATATACATAAAACTTAAAATTTGTCATCACACTATTTTATTTTGCAGGATTTCAACATTTTTATGTATATATACATTGGAATGCACAAGCTATTAATTGCTTATTTCTTTTTAATTTGGAAAAACTCAGGCTTTTGTTCGGTTGTTGTTAAGATATATTTTTAAGAAATATATTTTAGAAATGATTATGTTGCTATACACATTATTTCACTGTTGTATGTGTTGATTTCAACTTGCCTATAGCTCAGTGCAATCTTTCAATTTATCCATTTGACCTTTGAATGCAGTTTTGATTATCCTTTCTTCCTTGCTGTTCATTATTCCAATTGAATTGCATTCCCAATGATAGTAAACGTTTAGAGGATCTTGTTTCTTTAAAACCTTCATGCGTCTTATTTATATTTTCTCTCTTCATTTTCCTTCCTTTTCATCTTCCATCAATCTATAATGGCTCACCCTCACAAAAGAGCAGAGCTAAGTCTACTTATATCTACTTGAAACTGATTAACACACTGGGCCCTATTCTGAGAGTCACCTCACGTGACGAATGAAATGGCTCTCTTGATTTCGTATCTGAGAGTCACGTGAGGTGACTCCATCTCACCTCAAATGACATTTTCGATCTATCGTCTATTCCGAGAGTTATATGAAGTAACGAGAGCCACGTGAAGTGAGATTCTCAGCCACTCGATAATGTGAAGTGACTGTGGACGGAAATAATATAAATTAATAAAATGAAGAAGAATTTTAATGAAGTTTGGATCGTGAATCATGAAAAAAAAGTAAATAAATCTTATTTTGAAGATATTTATATATTTTTACTTGAATAATGCGGCTAAACTCGAATACGTGTTGGAAAAAGCCGTTAGACGATTTTCCTCATAAATGTTTGGATCGGATGTTTGTGATTTGGTTGTTATGTGTTAATTTTTGGAGTGTTTTGTTTGATTGGTTGTTTTTCTTTAGTGTGTCATCTAGTGTCTTCTCATGTTTTTTTTTTGTTTTGTTTCTCTTGAATTTTGATTTTTATTAGTAAGTAATCAACAAGCGACAATTCAAATGCATTATTGAACTGATGGAGAATCATCCATAAAGCCGGAAACAGCACAGCGAACACATAAAAACCACTTTTAATATTCACCAATACTTTTTCCTAATCACTATGTTTTTAATCTTGTATAGAAAGTTTTAGTATACCTCGTCCACTTGTAAATACCGTTTTCTTTTTTATTTCACTAATCATTTGCTAATCCCTGGGAATTTCCTGTTTGCGTTCGACTTTTCTTACTTTCACTTGAACTTTAATTTTTTTTACTCTACTCCCTTCAAAGTAAGCCGCACTTATGACATAAAGGGTGGGAAATTTAGTGCACGCAAATGACATGCGGTGTTCACAGGCCGTCCTCCATCTCAAGGTGCGTTTTTCTTATGCATCCGGAGTAGTGCAGGATAGCAATTTGCACGCAAAACAACAACAACATCCAGAGTACGAACACTTGTGAATTCAGTGGAGTTCGTACTCGTGCAACTGTGTGGAACGTATTTCAATAATTCATGTCAGCTGAAACAGTTGGCTGCAGTGATAAATTCCCAAAAATTTTCCTGTCAATCTAGCAGCCTGGAAACATTGAAATGGATGAATATGATTCAAAAATTAATGCTGTCAACAAAATTCTCATCCTATCAAACGGAATATTCTTCGATTACGTTTTAAACAGAAATTCACATAGACATTTGTAATGTCGAAATTTTAAATTTGAATTTTGAACTGACAGATATCTGACAAGCTAAGTGCTGCCAACCAATTAGAAATGAAATAAACTCGCATGCTACTCCGGATCGTTTTTTTATGCATGCAGGATACCTTCTCCACTCTGGATGAAAATAAAACTCAGCTTAAGTACTGATCGTGCCCAACACTGCTTAAATTTGGTTATCGAACGAGAACCGATCGATTTCAGTGTGCTATGGACGTGGGAAATTTCAACAGAAATTCATTGTCAGCTCACCTAGAGTCACTTCACGTGACTCGCAGAATACCGGTTCGTAGGTGACGTGACTTTTGAAGTGACGAGAGATCTCACATATTTCGGCTAAACTCGGCGCTAAACTAACTCACGACAAACGACAAACCAACTTTCTTCTTTTTTGTAATCTTGAAATTAATTAAGCTCTGTTTACTCTTCCCTAAACTCAAATATATCTATTTATACCCATGGCTCATCACCATCGTGGTATTTGTCCACTTTGGTTTTCTTTCTGTGGCAATTTCCAAAGTGTTTCACGTGAAGGACAAAGTCCTTAATGAGTTTCTACGCAGTTTATCTGATGAAGGACTTCAACCTTACTGATTTATTTTGTTATTATTATTAGCTATTACTTTACGATTAGCAATCAAAAAACATTGCAAGAACCAAAACATATGTACTTGTCCCTGTTACATAAGTCTCTGTTCTAATAGCTCGAAGCCTTTTTGGTCGTATGCTCGTTCCCTCAAGGCTTTATTGGCTCTTTGACATTGGAGAGAACCATTACTTCCATACCTCAAGATACAGGGGGGTGTTCGATGTGCATGCTATAGCTGCTCCAAAAGCATAGCATAGCATCATTTTAGCAAGTGTCAAAATTTGCAGCAGCCAGGTGAAGCAGCTGTTGGATGTTGGACAACCAACAGTTGCTACGTAGGTCGGCTTTTACAGAGCACAACTCAATAGCAATTTTGTTGAAGTTTTTTTTGCGCTATGGGAATTGTATAAAATTTTTGAGTTTTGAGCATACAGCTGCAGAAACCATTAAAATTGTCCTAATGTATTCAAACGTTTCACCTATTCCCGGATTTTGACGCCATATCTGTGAAAAAGAGCCAAGAAGAAACGTTGAAAATTTGATGGTCCACGAATCAGCGTACCCAGCTTTTTGCACTTCACAGTCGCCTTGTAAAAACTCAATATGAGTTGTGCTGTGTAAAAACTTACTTAAAAATTGGGTTGAGTGAAAGTGTTTAAAAGCCCGTACTTAGTTTATGATAGCACTATACTCAAATTTATTATTCATCTCCTTTGTCATCAAAGCGCGAAAACTGCTTTTCATTTCCATTTCTAATCAAAAGTAACGTTTGAATTATATATCGGCTGTGTTCGCATGTTCATTTTGCCTTAACTACTTTCTTGCCAACCTCCAGACTGCAAGCAGCAAATAGGTGCTACCATAGCAGCTATTCCGGAATCTTGGACAGCCAGACTGTCAAACAGCAAGCACCAGAAAGTAGCTATTCCGTGACACTGGACAGCTAGAGCAGCTAAAGTAGCAGGTATAGCTGTTAAAGCAAGAATATTAGCCTAGTATACTTTGTGCTTTGTGGATTAGGATTAGTCAATTCATGTTGTATATCCGTGCCGGATTGATTTGGGATAAGTCGATCCGATCAGGAAATTTTTCCGGATAGGATTGACATTGGCCTTAAAAGACCCGGATCGAGAGATCGAGGATTGAAAAACTCGAAGCTCAATTGAGTTCTGTTCATATATGTGACTTTTTTCAGTGGGGATATCTTAAGAGCAAAGTTTACATGAATACTCCAAGAAATATCGCCGATCTAAAATTTCCGACGTGAAATACACGAAGTTGAGCATGCTTGGCTCAGGCGTGCTATACAGAATGCAATAAACAGATGCGTTTGTGCGTGCTATGAAATGGAAGACATCTGGAAAACGTTATATTACAAAATAAAACCGTTAGTTAATTTTCAATAAAATCAATTTGACTAAAATGTTTAAGTTTTTTGTTATTTGATTGAAAATCCCTAATTTGCCTAGAACACCCTGTGTTTTTGATCTGTTACTAATTTTTTCGCTTCTTTGTTTACCTCATCTAACGTCTCCTCATGGGACTTTCTTTATCTCTTGATATTGATGTTGTGATGACTAATCTTCTTGACGTAGAGATTTTAATTTCTTCATCGCAATGCATCGCTATGAAGTCGTTTTTGTAAGCCGTTTGACTGGAAACTGAAAATTTCTCCTCTTTCAGTGAATTTCAGTAGGGTCTGAGCTACTGAAAAATACTCAAAAGTGTCATACGGTGTGGTGCGAGTAAATATTTTCAAATGTGCGCGGCAAGCAAGATATTTTTTGCCTAAAGGCTGGTACTGAGCTAATCGTGAAGCTAAATTTTGACATGTCTCCATTATCTGGTCATTCTTTCGAGCGAAAATTTTGGCAATGGAGAAAAGCAGAGACACTGCTCATTTCTGACGGATAAAATGTCAAGAATTTCACTTTTCGATCGATTTTCTAATTGGAAAGATATTTGCACTGCTCCATTTTCAAATTGAAACACCAAATGTCACTTTTTAGCTCGAAAGAATGAACTGCACAAACTAAATTGGCGTGAAATGATTGGAGACATGTTTCAGTGCCATCTACGTTTTCAACTTCAAAGCAACTTTTCATGCTAAGAACAGAGTACCACTCTTGCTTATTTTCGAGCTAAATTTTCGCCGAAACAGATTTCACGTGAAATTTCGTATGAAAATTTCACGTGAAATCGAACTCAGTACTATGCTTAATGTTGTTATTAAGTTCGAATATTTTTGTGGCGTTAATTTATCACCGCTAAGGATGACTTTATAATCACTATTGTTTTCCCAAAAACTGAAAACTTACACTTTTGCTTATTTTCGAGCTAAATTTTCGCCGAAACAGATTTCACGTGAAATTTCGTATGAAAATTTCACGTGAAATCGAACTCAGTACTATGCTTAATGTTGTTATTAAGTTCGAATATTTTTGTGGCGTTAATTTATCACCGCTAAGGATGACTTTATAATCACTATTGTTTTCCCAAAAACCGAAAACTTACACTTTTGGCTGTCAATTTTCAAGAAATGCAATGAGAACGTTTCCGTACTTTTCATCAATTTCCCCAGGAAAATTCAGTAAAATTCAGTAACTGAAAGTACGGGAATAGACCTTTTATCACCGCTTAGGATGACTTTATGATCACTGTTGTTTTTTCAAAAACAGACAACTGATACTTTTGGTTGTCACTTTGCAGGAAATGCAATGAATGCGTTTCCGTATTTTTCATGAATTTCCCACACCAAATAATTCAGGAAAACTCAGCTCATGAAACGACTGAAAGTACGTAAACAGACCTAATATTTCCGTTAAGTTTTTTGGTTCTTCCTCTTTCTATTTGATTTAACTTAAGTTTTTCCGCATATGGAAAACTGCCGGAAAATTGTTAATGCATAAATATTGCCCATTATTGTCCACTATCTCGAAATTGCTTGAACGTTTTGTTCACGATTGAATTCGTAATCTTTTAAGTCACTTGTTTTTTAAAGAACAACACGAATTCATTAAAGAGCGTTCTATCTCAGTTGAATCTATTTTAGTTGAATCCACCAGCTTCTATTTGACAGGGTAAATCACTAAGTATTGTTAGAAAAAGTACCTAATTTGCTTCCCACATCTTTGAACGCACATTTCTTGTTGTCTTTAACTGCTGTTCCTCCTGTACCTTTCCCAACTTTTTCTGGAGTTCCTCAAGGTTCCGTCCTGTTTGCTTTATATTTCAATGACCTTCATTACATGCTGATGACCTTAAGATTTTTAAGACTGCCACTTCACAAATTGTGTGCTTTTATTTTCAATCAGGCTCTTTAGCTCTAAATGAGTGGTTATTTGGTAACTTTCTTGCTCGAAATGTATTTTGTAATGTTTTTATCTAACACTGAAAGAAAAAGTCGTGGTTGGTTTAATTATTATTGATAGTACTGCAACAATTCATTCAAAATTGTCGAATTAACTACGGAAAATGGTTCTTTCTACTATGCTAAAATAGCTAATTTGACCATATAAAAGTAGTTGACTTTGCTGATACAAAAAATACTGAAATCTTCGAGGATTCAACTATGTTAATTGGTTCATAAGTACGATAAATAGTTGATCTATAGAAAAATGAGCATCAATTCATTTAACACTCCAAAATATTGAATTATCAACAATTTTCATAGTAAGTGAACCACTCTACAATTGTTAAATTCAACAAACATAATTCCACACCACAGACTTAAGTCATTTACTATTCCGTACTATTTTTATTGTTGGAATATCATTGTTTGTGGTTGCTTACTTTTTTTGCACCACGGACGTTGTTTATCAACTACGCGTCATGGTGCATAAAAGTAATCAACAATTTTCTTATACAGGGTGCGGCGCCAAAATCCGGACAAAATTCAATTTAAATTTCTCCCATTCTATAAGGTTTCTAGAGGTTGCGATTCGCATACAAATAGTTTAGCACATGTGTTGAACATTCATAACCTCGAAAAAGTCGCAATGTTGAAGCAAAGTGCAGAGTATAATCTAAGAGCCGCGATAATCGAAAGTCTTCGCGCTGGGCGGTCAGCACAGGAGATTATTCAATTTTTCCGATATCCGAAATCAACTGTATATGAGGTTATTACTAAGTACAAAGCTCAAGAACAATTAAATGAAGGTTTAAGTACACCAGCAAGACAGCACTCAAAAGAACACACCGTGAGAACCCCTGAAATCACCAAAAGGACTGAAGAGCTGATTCTGGAAGACTCGGGGCTATTGTTACGAAAACTGGCGTCTATTGTGAATGTGAGCGAGTCTACCATGCGGAAAATCGTTGAAGAGGACCTTCGATATTGTTCTTACACGATCAAAGTTAGACAAATGCTTTCTGAGGCTGTAAGAACGAAGCGAGTGGCTCGCTGCAATTTGATCATATTTTCTAAGGTTCAATTTGATCATTTCCAAGGAGTTTTGGCCTCCAAATAGTCCAGATTTAAATCCCTTGGACTATTACGTATAGAGCGTGATTGAAAGGGCTACCAACAAGTCTCGACATCCAAATTTGACATCATTAATGACCGCCATTGAGGCAGCGTTCGCCAATATTGACAGCGCAGAATTGCAGAGGGCGTGCGAGCGCTTCAGATCGCAAATAGAGGCCGTGATTGAAGCTGATGGGGGCTAGATTGAATAATTACAATGTTATTAGATGCACGAAATGCCATGAAAGACGTTTTTGTACTTAAACTTCATTTTTCAATAAATAGCACTATTTGAAGGATGTTCATTGATTTGTCCGGATTTTGATGACCCACTCTGTAGTTGTTTTAACTATAGCCCGTAGTTGATGCAAAAACAACTAAGGAAAATTGTTGATTTTACTAAGATTTTTCTTCTAACAAGTCTAATCCAATTACCTTAGGGCACTCTTTACCTGGTTGTCTTTTTTTCATGGTCTATTTTCAATAAAAATTTGACCTACGTGTTTCTTCAATAACCTCAAAAACATCGAAGATAGGTGGCTCGATTGCTCATAGATAATTCCTGCTCCAGATTTCGCGTATCTCACTATTTACGTGAGTCTAATCGCCCGGTAAGAGCTCAATCGCTTTTGAATCCTTCATTTTCTCGCACTTTAACCTACTTTCATTCTCCTGTACCCAGAATGGTAAGGAGTCATGACGAGCACCAATTTTGGCTCGCTGCCATTGTCTTTTGATTATTTTAAGAAAAATTTTTTAAAATTTACCGTGGCTTCAATATTAGAAATATTGCTGTATTTTTTAGTTCATAGTTTTTATTGTTATTTATGTTGGCAATTACTTCCCATCTTGTGATTGGGCTATTCGGTAAAATGGTTCAATAATACAGAGATAAGTAAATAGATGCGATTGAGATAGCATATCACAGACCAAGTAAGCCATTTTATTAAACCTTCATTTTTTACCGAACATAGGCTACTTGCAACTTGAAATCGGCTTCATTAGCTTGACATCATCCTACCAAAACCATCAAAATTATTGTAATCATTTTTCTGTCAATCAATCCAAAATCAAAGACCCTGCCTTAGCCCCAACAATAAATTTTAGTAAAAGCCCTACGTCTAATCAATGATAGCTTAATCAACACAAAAAGCGATTATAATCAACGCTCCCATTAAATTTCCTTGAAATCGGCTTGCACTAATATCACATTTCTGCGCCCCTACATAATTGACCGTGTAATTTCGAAAAACGCCAAAGCACCTTTCCCCATTGAAATAGACATCATCGTAACAACAATAAATGTCTGCTACAATTACTTTATTAATAGACTGGTGACGTATAATCCCGTATACTCTCGTAATTACGTTTTCACGTTTTAATTCTAATTTTCTAATTTCAAGCGATTTTCACTTCATTAAATATTAATTTTCGCAATTTTCACTGAGAAAAAAGGGTTACGCTTATCGGTTTTTGTTTATGGACTTGATATTTTGTGTATCTTCCTGTTCCACTAAGATGCCATGTAATGGAACGGAGAAACTCCTCCTCAAACGAATTGAATAATGGCGTATCACGCAAGAGGAAGAGCAGATACGAAATTTTGAGGAGATGATTGCTTTCGGTTTTCGTCAAGATAAAGATGAGTATAATGTTATTTTAATTACGGAACGAAAATATGCTTGTTTAAGATATTCGTAAGGATAGATGGATCGATATGGGGGCTGCGAAAGGAAAATTTTAGCCATCCACTTAAAATGGAGCTTTGAAATTCAGTTAGGGTATGATCATGATGTAGAAGATGGAATGAGCACGAACTTTAGAATATAAATTGCGAGTATAAATAAAATCAATAATAGATCAAATACTATTGAAATCAAGTAAATAACGTAGTATTAGTGTAAGTATTTATTTTATTTTTGTTTAGATTAATTCTAATATCGCGTATTTACTGGTAAAACAACTATGAATAATTCCTCCGCATTAAGTTGGAAGTTCAACTTTTCGAAGTCAACAGAAGCCATTAAGAATTCGCAACATATGTTGTTAGTTCTTTGCCCTTGTCTCCAGCTATAAATAGTTCAAATACTCTAAACCCTATTTTCTTCAACCATTTTATTACAGTTTCTTGAAATTTAATGTCATTTTCTTACTCTGACCCTTGCTCTAGCATCTGTGACTAATTCATTCCCGACAAGCTGGATGAGCTTAATATCTTGAATTGCGTTGCGATTACGCTCTTGTAACTTTTACAGTGAAAACCAACAGGACGAAAAGTATAGCGTTTTGCTCATGGGTATAATAAAAAGTACTTGTATGAGAAAAACACGCCATTCCGGATTTATATAATGTTCCCACAAAGTTTTTTAATGTCCTCGTACTGGGCCAATCGTGTAATTCCTGGTCTGTTGTTGCTACCGCGACTAATGGGCAATTTTAAATTTGTATTTTGAAGCGATGAGCGAACGAGTGTAAGGAGAAACTTGACGGTACTTAGGTAGGTGAATGAGTGAGCGTGAGTTACATGAGTAAAATTATATTTTTTTAATGTGTGTATTTAAAGTAAGTTATCATCACTATTTGTGGTAAGGTTTTAAAAACCGTAATGACTATAAAAGTTGGATATCGTTTTTAAATAGTTGGCTTGGAAATCGCTCGCAATTTGAACCCATTAATGGAGCTAGTAGTGGGTTTAAAAGGTTTCAAAATACGAGTCAATATGTTTTAGGGTTTTTAATCTTCAAAAATAGTTGACAATTAAATTTAAAAGGTTGGAGTCTCATTGTCTGGTAGATCTTTTATCTCATTTGACAACTAAACACACTGACCCAACGTCAGAAAAATAACCAAAGCGTGGTTGAATCCACATGACGCTCGCATGTCAGTTAGTGTACGATGGACTTATTCCCAATTAGATATGGCCTGCAGAAGGGTCTAATTCGTAGTCCGTGGTTCAAATCCGGCCATAGACAATCAAACATGGTCATGCGGTCGGCTTTTCATCGACGTTGGTGTAAGAAGGTACATGAGTCACATCAGAGGTAATTTGAGTCGTGGTTGCTGGAACAGTGAATTTTAACCTTCGATTTTAGCTATATTTTGCATGATAGTGAAGTTCATACAACAATTTTATGAAGAATCAATCACTAGTTCTCGCAGGAGAAAGCCTCTTGAGACTTCATTTATTTATTTATTATTGTCTACTTTAGTGTCGGGAAATGATACACTATCAATTCTTTGCATGAATATTTATTTAACTGATGGATAAGATACTTATAATACTGAGATCTTGCGCGTACGCGTGTCGACTCTTGCAAGGATTGTGCTTGAATCCATAAACGTGCCAAATTTATATGTATACAGAGTGGGCCAATTAAAAGTTAATTTTTAAAAATGCAATAAAATGAATAAAATTTAATTTTTTCCCATGTATTATGACTTTATTAGTAAGAATAAATATTCCCATTAATGATGGAACACAATTTTGTTCAAGTGGGTGCCTCGGCTGGCTTCGCAGTAGCGCATTCAGGCACTCCAATTTTCTAAGACCTTGTTGATGGTTTCGGGCTGTAGCTCACTGATTGCTTGGATGATATTGGCCTTAAGCTCTTGAGTCATTTTTGGATTGTTGGCCTAGCATCTGTTCTTCACGGTTTCCCACAAAAAAAGGCAAAGGGGTCAAATCGCAGCTCCGAGGCGGCCAATTGACATTGCGAAGACGACTGATAACACGATTTGGGAATTTGGTGCGTAAAAGATCGATTTCGGTATGGGTTGTGTGTCATGGCACGCCATCCTGCATGAACCAGAGGTTGTCCAAATCTATGTCTTCAATTTCAGTAAAAAAAAGTCGGGTAACATGTCTCTGTAACGTTCACAGTTGATCGAAACGTTGTTCCCACCCTCATTTTCGAAGAAAAATGGTCCAATGATGCCATCATTCCACAATCTCCACCAAATTGTCACTCTCTGTGCAGTGAAAATGAGAACACCAAATTTAATAACAATACTCGAAAACACTACGCACGAAAGATATATTTCCACACGGGGAAATATCACCAAAAGGTCTGGACACATTAAGAATGCAGCCGCAGAAGCACGAGGCCTTATATGTGACACGCAAGATTTGGACAAACAATTTTAGTTTAGTATCAAACACAATACCAAAGTCCTTAAAGTTATTAGCAGGACTGAAGAAAGAGCCAAGGTTGAAATAGGAAAACATCGAGTAGTATAGTTAACTAACATGCAAAGTACAAACATTTCGATTAATACAATTACATAAGTCTTCCTGCAGCTGAGAACATTCTTCTACTACAATCAACCTAAATATTTCCAGATCATCGGCGTGCAAAAGACACGGGCAGCTAACGAGAGAAGGAAGATCATTTATTAGCAGGAGAAAAAGCAGTGGCCCAAGTATCGAGCCTAGAAGAACACCGAAGTCGGATAGAATAGGGAAGAAGAACAAAAGTAAACCGTTATGAAACAAGCAAGATCACGAAGTCATGAGGAAAACCAGCAGCGAAGTTGACCCGAGATATTGAACCGACCAAGCTTTGAGCAGAGGATGTCTTGGTTCACAGAGTCAAAAGCCTTGGCAAAATCTGTATGCAAGACATCCTCTTGCCTTTGCTGGTCACTGGCGAATGCAATAGTATCAGTAAACAATAGTAAATTGTAAACACTTGACTTATCTTTGACGAGGCCATGTTGCTCCGAAGCAAGAAAATATTCAATTATTTGGAAAACAACCCTTTTGAGAAGCTTACTGAAACAAGTTAGAACTCATATGGGATAATCATTGGAGAAACCGGAAGAATATCTGACTTTAAGGATAGGAAAAATATTTGCGGATTTCTAGGAAGAAAGAGCGTACAGGATGGAATACTAAAGTTGAAAAAGACAGATAAAGGAACACACAATGAGGATGGCAGTGACTGTGCAATGATATTCGGTAAGTGCTAAGTCATTAAGATAAAACACAGAAGGTATACAGGGAAATTTTTTAAAGGAACGTGTGTAGGACCAAAAGGTTTTCCAATGACGGGATGATGTAAAGGCTTCAGTGTAACTATGGCAAGCACTCATTACAGCTTCAATCAACTTTTTAGGACAAGAGCGTAGAATTTTGTAACTTAGAAGATCGACCTCTACGTAAGCCGGAGCAACGAAATATACGCCATGGAGTTTAGTTTTAAGTTTATTTCTTTAGTTTTAAGAGCACAAATTACATCAAAACTAAGCCAAAGGGGATACCTTTTCGAACACAAAAATTGGGAGTGTCACAGGAACCTAGATTAGAAAAAAGCAAATCAGTTAACAGCATTAATTTCATTGATAATTGAAGTGAAGTCTGTTTTAGCGAAGTTCCACTGCAGCACAGATATTTTTTATGCATCGGAAATTAGCTAAAGGGAAGTTCTATAGCAACAAAAAGGTGGTGACGATCAAGATTAACATAAAATGAAAAAGCAGCACATAAGCAAACAAACGACAAAGGAAGGTTAGCAAGAATAAAATCAAGTAGTTTTTGGGGGTTGCAGTTGTCTAAAAATTCTAAAATGAAAGCTGGTGTGAGCTTCACAGCTTTCATAATCTATTTATTTTTTATCTGGGACATGATATTATGAATGCAAATAAACGTTGATAGAAAAAAAACATTATTATGGATTATTTCGATTAAGTTTTACGTAACAAGCTCTACAACAAAACTATTCTGCGTGACTTCTCAGCAAACATATCAATGATGGATTCCGAAATGATTCCGGAATGTAAGACGCTCCTCACTTGCACGGTTGCGAGGATAGGTCTTCAGGAAGGGTCGCTTAGAGTGTCAGCAGGATATGCACGTTCGGAAAGATTTCTCTATCGCACAGTTTCAGTTTCGGTACCACTTCCGAAGCGTGCTGACATTTCATCGACCACATATTCAATTTGCCCCGAAGAATAGCTTCATTTGACTTGAATTCTATTGCCGGCCTTAGATTTTCGAAATTAAACTTATTCATGTTTCCTGGTACGAGACACTGGAGTCCAATAATTGTTTTCTTGTGAGATAAAAACCTTTCACTCAGAGAAGATCCGATTTCATCGAGGTACGGTATGAACAAGATTCGTCTGTAATATTCTTCAGGCGTATCTGCGGAATGATTAGATCGATATCTGGATGCACCACTGCATCGTGGAATTGATAGCGTTTCTCCTAAAGGCTCACTAATATCAAAGGCTCTTATGTAAAGTTTAACAAACTGCTGGTCTGTGCTGTCATTGAAATCCGTTACTGTTTTGCCCACGAGTTCGATTTACAGCATAGCCCTACTTAGATCAAGTGATTTACTTTGCAAGTATTCTGAGAGTGTGTGCGTGAAGCCTAATATTTTTTCGCACACAATGAAAGCAACTACGCAATCAAATCGGCATAGGATATTGTAAAGGCAACAAGCCTTTGCAGCATCATCTTTTTTTTGCCTCCACCAAGTCTTCCAAGGATTCGATCATAAAGGGCAAAGCATCCATGAAGAGGGCAACAGCGTCATGCCGCTCTACCCACCAAGTCTCGCAATCTTTTAAGCCCGGAAGAAGTGACAGACGATTTTTCTAATTTTTCTTTCAATATCACACTACGTCGTGCAGATTTTCTGACGAACGTACAGGCACCACTTTGGAAGAATCATTGAGGCAGAGGTTTAGGCAGTGTGCTGAATATGACACAAAGCGAAAACTGTTCTATCCGTCTCGTCGGTGAGAACAGTGAAAAAATGTCGCTTTCGATGTTCCAGCTATTATTGATTGCTGGGTGGTTTTTGCAATGAGTCCAACGATCTCATTTTGAATAATTGGACTGGTATACATTGGGTTGCTTTGTTGCCACTTGTAGCGCGGTAACGTAGAAGGGTCCTAAAGTTCCCATCGTTGTGTTCTGGTTCGTCGAGTGATAAGCGTCCGTGATCAACGTGACCTGTCTGTTCCGTCCACAGAGAAGAATAGCTTCCAAAATCAACAACTTTTTTCTATTCTCTAAAGAATTTTTTTTCGCTTGCTGATTCAATTAAAAAGTAATTTCGTCTTGCTTCACCATCATATACGGCAAAGAAGCTAGCGGGATCGATTGCCACAGCTTTATGAAAATTGAAACGCGAATGGTTTTCAAATGCTTCAATAGCCCTCTTCCAATTAACAAATGGTGATTATACTTAGGATTTCACTAGATGTGAACCGTTTCTGATGCCGGTAACGCGATCGCAGCTAAGCCCAAAAAGCACACCAAATTTTGATAATGGTCTTTTCAAAATGTCAGAACAAGACAACTACGGAAACCTCTCTAGCCACTTCAATTGAAACGTTCATTCAATTGAAACATTGCGGCTCAAATTTGTGCAATCCATCTGGTTTCCACGTTTTCCTCAATAAATGCATTTTTTTGTCATCTTTCAGATGCCGGTTAGCTTCGACGTATATCCTGATATCATATTTATTTATTATTAAAACAGTTAACTGAACTCAGAGTGCTTGCTGTTCGCTGTCGATGACTTCTTGGTGAGCAGAGATGGCCCACCCCCTTAATACGCCACTGCATTGACGATAAAAGTAACACAGCCGATGGAGCTCCAGATATACGAACAATGATACATTCATCGGGTAGAGTGAACACGAAGGTAAGTGTATTGGGAATAGTCCTGCCTATTTATTTTTTCCATAAAAGCTAGATGTTAAATAATGTTAAATAATGCTAGATCCGGTAAAATCATTATGCTAAATAATGCTTACTATTCCATTGCAATAAATGTTTCTGATCATAGCAGTACCATATCTATAAATCCCTGTACCTCTTCTTCTTTGTTCCCATTGTTATTCCAGGTCTTTATCAATAACCTTCTTGTCCTTACTTTCTGTTTACTGATGAATCAAAGACGTTCAGAGTAATTGATTCTGTTCAGTTCTAGTATGATCTTTGTGCTCTAAATGAAAGGTGCTTATTTATAGCCCAGCCATTTAAAGCATTTTTTGCAAAAAAAAAAACAATCAGGAAATACGAAGTATTATACTTTTTTTATATTTTGATGCATACCTTCCAAATGAATTTCGATGCATCGGGTGAAACTTTCATACTCTACTTTTCTCCGAAAATCTACGTTTCTAGCGTTTCTAGCGGTAAGATATTTTATCATGCGTGCTTTGTGAACAAACGAATAATAGATATGTAACCATATCCAAGCCTCACCATCAAACGAAATTGTCTTGTTAGAAACCCCATTAGTGAAATTATCACGTTTTAAACTCCAGCAAAATTAATTTATAACCAACGCGACAGACTTCCGTTTGTCGCGTTGCTTCCATACCACATTCTGCTAGAAAAAAATACAATAAAATCTTATTAAAAACTTTTCCAATTAAAGAAACACATTTCTAACGAACGGATATTCAATTCATCAGCCTAAAGCCGGCGCCAAACGATGCGGTGAACGTTTGATTCAAACGTATGCCTCCAACGTTTGAGTCAAATATTAAAAGATCGGCAACCGACCGAACATGTTCCAGCGCCAACGTTGGACGCTGGACATTGG
Organism: Nemotelus pantherinus; assembly: GCA_963978885.1. NCBI lineage: Eukaryota > Metazoa > Arthropoda > Insecta > Diptera > Stratiomyidae > Nemotelus > Nemotelus pantherinus. The sequence continues at coordinate 224,325,145 of OZ022264.1, forward strand.
ACACTGGTAGCTAGCGCATCGGCCACACGATGCGTCCAACCATCAAATGCCCAACGTTGGAGGTTGTTGGTAGCATCGTTTGGCGCCGGCTTAAGACAAGGACATCGCGATCGTTTTACTGTAACAACCAACCCGCCCTCTGCTACATTAGCTCATTTTAATCTAATTACAATACTAGTAATTCTGCATGCATCGTAGTGCATCCTTGTGGAATCTCAGTGAAATGTAATAGTGCAATAGCTATAAACTGGCGCTCACCACCGCTACTGTCGCGTCGTTGCTTTTTTTGCTGCCCAGATAGAGCACTTTGCAAACTAAATGTCTTTAGTGATTTAATTAAGAATTCATTACGGCGATGGAAGAGTTCGTTGTGAGGTCGATGCGAGGAGATGAAGAGAACATTGAAACATGCAATAAATTTTCAAACGAGGAAATGTAAGGCAATTGAGTTGGTAGTGATAGCAGTGGTGAATTGAGCCGGTGAAATGGGGTAGTACTGAAGAGAAATTAAATTATAATAAATTACATTACATCAAGCATACTTATGTAGGTACCAGAAGAAATGTTAGTAAATTAAATGTATTATCTCTCTACCTTTACAAGGGAAAAGTTAAGTGCGTATATCAGGCTAATGACTCATTCGGCTGATAAGAGGTCACTGACTTTGTTTTTTGTTTAGCTTTCGTACACAATCGCTTCAAAGGTAGAATTTTGATTTATTTAATGTTAATAGGCTTTATTTTCTGTCATCTCTCATATAGGACTTTCTTATAGGACTATCGAAACTCAAAAAAAAATGCCTGAGGTGCTTAACAATGGGATAGAATCAAATAATAGGCAAATATTTCAAATATCTATCAGCTGGTTCGAGTGGTTTCGATATGACCTGTTTTTTATTTAATTTTAAATAAAATATTGCCCTACGGATTGCGCGGAAATGCGTACATCCAGAATTAATTTATAGCTTAGTTTTAGAGTTGAATATAATAAAGTAACAAAAGCGTTCTCTTATGGTCAGTTAATACTACATCTTCCACTCCGGGATTAAAGGAAATTTTAGGAACTCTCTTCTTTAAAGTCCCGTATACTGGAAGATGACTTTCTGCTCTAAATATTGGACGGAAAATGATTTAAGTAGTCATTGCAGAATACATTTACGAGTTGCTGCAACGCAATCCAGGAGACGGTCACAATTGGCTAGCCATAGCCTATGGAGCAAAAAATTTCTATAAACGTTGCCTTGTGTGCTCCCCTTGCCAGCTAGCTCAGCTGTGGTGGACGTGTCTTTCGCGTAGAGACGAAGTTCATGCTAAAAATCCGCTAATTTTCACCAACGCCAACTGCATGGATTTTTCATTTCTTTTTACTCCATCATGACTTAACTTTTTAATTAAACGGCCAATATAATAAAAAAAAAGAATAAAAATATTTGATTCCAAAAATTTTAAGAAAACATGAAGAAAACTTATATGAACAGAAAGCATGTAACAAAATGATAGGAAAAAATGTTAAGGGGAAAAGAAATAGATAAAAACAAATGATACTCTATTATAAACTTAAAAAACTTCAATAAGAATATTTAATGCAAAAAAAATGGGAATAAGAAACAGAAAAAGACTGACCGACTCCAAGTGACGATCGACCGTTCCAAGGACCGCATCATTAGCTGAAAAAATTTCTTGTACTTCATATTAATTTTTTCCAATAAAAAAAAAATAGTTGTATGTAATGTATGTAATAAAACTTGAAATGTATGTGATCAAACTTGAGTTTGAGTTTCGTTTAAAATACTTGTTTTTTGCTGTTTAAAGCTCTTGAGATTGAATCTGACACAAATTTCAAACTGACTTTCTTTTAAATGAAATTGTGGGTTGCTCTCATTTCAGTTACACAAAATAGCTTTACACTAACTGCTTTATTTAGTAATTTATTTTTCTTTAATTTCTAGTTTTTTTCCGGAGAACACCGAATACTTGAGCAATTTTTAAGTTTTTCGATTCCATGGAGAGCATCTGATTTAGCAGACAACTATTTGAGTTTTAATATACATGCATCGAAAATGTTGAGCAGTCAATGACGCACTGATCGTCATGTCAACAAGTCAATCATTGATTTTGCAACGCTGTCTAATGAAAATATACTAATCAAACTAACTGCCACGGCATTGCAGATAAATTTGATAAATGTTCAACGCCCTGGGCTTTTTCGTTACCCCCAAGACTTTATTGAAAGCCGTTTGGATGTGTAGGGTAGAACAACAAGAGAGTCAAAAATTGGCCCGAGTATCTGGATCCTTTCAATGATTTGACGAAGGCCTGGGATGCAAAACATGTATGAACTTACTTTTCATCGCATTTATTCGGGGTAGTACCAACAGAGTTCATCGAAGTATCACTGGAGCTTAATCGTTGGGATCCTCGAATTAAGGACTAGTCTTGAGTTTGTTTGCTTTGTAGGTAACAAAAGCCCGTCCACTATGGAAGTAGCTAGATATTAATTTAATAAGAAACCTAAGGAGATTAATAGTGTTAAGTTTTTGTTGGTGTCGTGAATACTCTGACATTGACCCAAAGTTAATCGAAAGCCTCCTCTACATAAATAAGCAAGCGAAATTGAAACCTTCTTATATTGGTCATGGAGACTTTTAGAGCATCAGCATTTCAAGTTAGAACTGGAACGTCCAACTTTTCTAAAGCTGAATGCAAAATTCTTTCCAGCGCTTTTCATAGGCGGGAAAGCATAAAGTTGGGAATCACTTTGGCAATATATAGCGAAAAGAAATGATTTTCGCACGTTTTCAAATACTAAAAAAGTACCCAATGTTTAGGAAGTTGTTATAGATAATGACGAAACAGGACTAAGGAGAAAAGAGGGAAGGTTCTTCATCATGAATTTGGATATATTGTCTTCATCCATTAACTTCTTAAGTCTTAAATGAAACGCAAACTAAAAAGTGCAAGTAAAGAATTACTGTTATTGGAGCCATTAAGGGTTCATTCTACTTTGCAGCTTAATAAAAATCGTTTTTTTTTCTTATTGCATTTTCTGAAAGTGTATACTCTCAAAAATGCTGTGTTAAATTTTCGTTGAGAAATTCCAGGTATTTTAGATTATATTTAGGTCGAAATGCAGATAGTCGCTGCGTTTATTTTAGACTCAGAACAGAGAGATCTAAGGAAATGAAACAAGCGTATACATGTACGGAAGAAAAAAAAGAATGTGTGCTACATGTAAAAAAAACGAATATATAAACGAGCTACAGAAGCAAAAAGACGGAAAATAATGAGGCCAAGTGAAGACGCCGAAACATCGCAGGCTGCAAAAAAGCGCAAAACTGTTAAACTTGTACAACTCACAAATAAATTGATAGCTGATCTGTCAATTTCTTATGGACTGACAATACGTCGAAACCCCAATTCAGTGGAGGACATGAAAAAAGCAATTTGGGCAACATTTTTTCATAAAATATCTACAAATGAACAACCGCAACACGAATATTGTCCACCAGGTCCGGAGTCGTGGAGTAAATGGCAGCAGGCTCAAGCTACTGGGCAAGATTACCAGCATCCACCTCCATTAGATAAAGATGTTCAAGATAGTTTGAAGCCCATTTATGAAGATTTAACTCGCGATGATCTCCTTGAGAGATGCCTAGGTGCAAACACACAGAATAATAATGAAAGCTTCAATAAATGTATATGGCAGTTAGCCCCTAAACATATATTTTGTGGAAAAAAGGTACTCGAAATTTGCACCTACTGTGCCGCATGCACCTTTAACGAAGGATTTCAGCCTCTTTTAAAAATTATGGAGGACGTGGGGATCACCATTGGTCCAAAAAGCTGAAGAACTAGCGCGAAAAAAGGATGCAGTGCGAATCAATTATGCTGAACGCATTGCTTCTCACGAGACAAAAGAGGCCAGGACGGCTCGAAGAATGCAAAGAGTAGCTGAAAATGAAGAGTTTGAGAAAGCTGAAGGAATCTTGTATGCAGCTGGTATCGCTGATTAAGCGTAAGTATACATTTAATATAGGCATTTTATTCATAAAACTTTAAACGCGATTTTCTTAAAACCAAGTTTTTCTAATCGGCGGGATAGATTTAGAAAAAACTAATCAACCAATTTCTCTGAAATTTTAATACATTATTTAAGATATTAGTGGCTATCGTTGGTACTACAATTATAGTTCTATCGTAAAAACTTAGTATTTTTTAAAACAAAAAATTGCAAAAAGAAGTTGTATTTTCCACATTTTAATTTTCAAACTAATATAACTTAGTTAATTTTTTCTTTAACAGGTTAGTTTTAGTACCGACGATAACGACAAGGCTGTTAAATAATAAAACAGTTCTTTTTTTCATTTCGGGTAAATACTTTGGGCCGAATCACTCCCGCCATCGAAATACATACCTCCCTTTGTCGACAATTTTTAAAACTCTAAAAAAATAAATTAATAAATAATATGTATTGCTTTGAAATGCCAAAGACAATATCTTTAATATAAAAAAAGAATGAAGTTAATAACCATTGTAGTTTTTGAGAAACAAATATTCTAAAAATTGTATTTTTTCTTCTCTCGAAAGTAGAATGAACCCTTAAAGACATCCAGCTACGCAATAACTTTCTTCACGCTAGTCAAACTAGGCCACCCTTCATTTTACTTGATTTGTGACTAGGTGCCGCTTTCGAAAAAATCCTAAGCAAAAAAGGAATCGGACATTCACATGCAACGAGATGATCTGATTCGGATGGTAGCAACTGGACCGCCAGCTAGTTGTGGAGTTGTTTCGGTTTAGTGGCAAGAAAGAGTTTAGCTGTCGTAAAGTGATGTAGTACTGGTCGTACAAGCGGAAGATTTTTATGGGATCTGACAGTTGATGGTTGGTAGATAAGTTGAAGTGGATGCCGGTCAACAGAGGCCTGCCGACAGACACGCCTAAGTACAGGAGATGCCCGTTGGATGCCACACTAATTTATTACTCTCTTCTAGTCACTGAAATCAGGAAACCAGCTACTTCCTTTGACGAACCATACTATCCTCTTTAAATTTAATAGGGGCACCAAGTACCACCACCCTTCTCCTTGCCAAATCTAGGCATAAGCAAATGAGATGGAGAACGGGATTCTTCTCGTCCTCAGGGTCACAAGTCTGACAAAAGTCGTTGAACCCTGCACCTAATAGTTGCGAATGCCGTCCTATGAAGCAATGGCCCGAAGGAACGCCCACAGTGCAACGTAGAGCGCTTCGAGTTAAGCCTAATAACTACCTGGTGCGATGTGCATTCATGGATACCTTGTTATCGCACAGGATGATTCATCTGCCCAGGACTTCCTAGCGTCCTCAAGATACTTTTGTCTCATGGCTAATTTGACCAATGTCATCGGATTACCTATTGAGAGGAGCATGAAACCTAAAAACCCGCGTCGTTCATCGCAAGTGGAGGACGCAAGCTGGCTTTTTTCAGCTTACAGTAGACTCCGAATAAAGCCTAACATTTCTTTAGCCAGTTTTCGGAGGAGATTATTCCATCTCCCTAGCTGGCATCAATTATGGTCCAAACAAGGCACTCTTTGGCAATTTCATTAAACTGCCGAATTATCCTTGAAAGAGTCGCCATAAGTTTCTGTGTTTTGCAGTCCTGTCTGCTCGGGTAATTCTGCTCAGCCAGAATCTGTCATTTTTGAGCTGAATCTGCAGAATTAAGAGGGAGTGGGTGCTCCCTAATTTGTGTTTTTGCATATTGGAGGGACCTTTTGTCCTTGTCAGACATTGTGTCAAAAGGGACGTTTTCTAACTTGCATATTGAAGGGACTTTTTGTCCTTGTCAGACATTGTGTCAAAGGGAACGTTTTCTAACTTCCTCATAACTTTGAATGCTGCCCTTCTAGTTCCGTAAGTCCGAGGAGAGTTGGTGCAGGTGCGTTTCTTGCCTGAAAAGAATGCAGCGCCGGCAGTAGCATTTGTTGACGGACGGGTTGGCTCATTCACCGTAACCTTCACGCCAAACTGGCCACAATCGGGCCAGGCTTGGTGACCAAATCGCAGGAACCACCTGAAACAGGAGTTTAAGATATGCTGGAGGTTAGTGGAGCTGACTCAGTCATCAAACCTTCACAACTTTCTGCAAGTTTAGCAGCTGTGTCGGTAGACAATAGAGCTGACTCATTCGTCATGTCTCCACGACCTCTAGCGCTTTAGCTTCGGTCCGCGAAGCTGGCTCATTTGCCATATCTCTCATTCCTGTAACTTTAGTTGCAACTGACGGCACAGTAATCTTATCCCTCCTTTGTCAGGCTTCTGTCTGACGAGTTTAGGTTTGTTTGATATATTTTTCATTCGGGAAGGGTCCCCACTCAATCTCAATCTTAATGTGTAGTCACCTCGATGATCTCATGGTTATCTATGCAAACAGGAAAGCAATGCGAGGGCTGCCATAAGCTGTTATGGGGACAAGTGGTCACAGCTCGATCGGTGTTAATTAGTAGTCTACGCCAACTGAACCTACACCAGCAAGTTAATGGCGACGAGACTGAGAACATACCCAGAGCCCTGCCATCGTTTTAACGGGACGGAGATGATCGTATGAACTCGGAGCTATTCACGAAGGTGATTTCACTCCGTCACTACCACACCGCGCCTGAAGATGACTAAGTCCAGAATGCTGCGACAACCAGCCCAAGTGCAACAAACGAAATATAAGTCCGAGATGCTTTTTTGGGGACTTTTTTTGACAAACCAATAAAATAAAATAGTTTATAAATTGTATATCATTTTTATTAACGTTTAAGCAAACATTGTGCATTTTTTGAAGTCAGGATATACAAAATAGTAGGAGATACACCGCCCAACAGGAACACATATATAAAAAGAGATGCTGCACTGCTGCCATGATTCCGGCTGTTTTGCTTATCTAAAACTAAAAAACCTAAAGCAATTTTGATTGTAAAACTTGAGACTCTACTTGGAAGTAAAATTAAGTTAGAATTCCAAAAAAAATATTTTTTTTCGCATTAGAAAAAATAATCAATTCGTCGTGTTTTTTTTTTTGGGTTTGTATAGCTTGTAAAATGACAAGTAATGAAACAATCTAAATTATTTTTCATCAACTTTTAGTTATATATGTACAAAAAAATGCTGTATAAATTTGCGCAGAATCAACCAAAGAGTTTTTGAGATAGTGTAATAAAATCGTGTTTTGAGAAAAACGCGTTTGAAAGTTGTTGTATATATTCATAATAAAAAAATGGTCTGACTATCAATCTGCTATGCCTGGACCATAGAGTACACCTTTCTCTTCTTCAAAAAAGTCATGCAAGGCCGTTCTCCTTTTTCTGTGTTTGATATTCGGGCTTGTTTGGCGAAATCGCTCAAGCATCTCTCTGAGCGGTCGATGCGAGACTCATTAAGTTGATGAACGAACACTTGGGCATTTAGACCAATATTTACTCCCATGACTTCTATCACCTTTAGGATAGGTTCGAATCTATCGTTGAAGATTAGCACAGCAAGAAATGTGGCGATTTTTACGACTTTTGCACCAGAATGAAGATGCTTCGGAGCGAAAGTCCAGATTATTGAGTTTGTGAACAGTTCTGGGTACCCGTTAGTTGACAATTAGTACTGTGTACAATAAGTATAATTTAGTTACACAAAAGAGCTAGGTAAGGAGCTGGGCTCGAGAATATTCGATGCGAAAGTCAGCGTATAACTCCTACGGTTTACGTAAACCTCCTACGGTTTACGTAAACCTCCTACGGTAACACTGTCTACTTCCTACGGTTTACGGCTGTAACTTTTCAATGGCTTCAAATTTCGAAAAACTCTTTTACCCACGTTTTTTATACATGTTTTATATGTCATTTATGAAAAAAAAAAAACGATTTTTATTTTCTGACACACTAGACGACCGCCTTAAGTAACGAATTCAACACAGTAACACTTCAAACTTTTTGTATCATATGTCTGATTTCTTCCATGCTATAATAAGAACAGTAGAATTTCCATACAAACTCAAATGAAAATTTCTGCAAGTAACAGCTAACAACAACTTCATAAATTTCCATTAAATATCAAATTAAGGAGATCCAAAACATTCTTGTACCGGAAATTAAAGTTTGTGTGACGAAAACTGCACACTTTCTTGCTGAGATTATATACAAATTTTAATGTGCATTAACTGAAAGTTTCATCTGAGCCGTGAAAGTTGAAGAAACATAAACAAGTGCAATAACAATGGAAAATTACATTAACATAAGTTCATGTGAATTTAATTTTCAGTACAAAGTTTTATGAAGATTAAGATCCTTGTATTGTGACTTGAATATATAAGTTTAACTGAAATTCATTTACCAGGAAGTTTATTTCATGAGTTGTATTGAGTATTTATGAGTATTTGTTTCAATATAGTTATCAATTTAATAAGAAATAACCGAATCAAGAGAAGTTAAGATACTTTCAGACACACTAATTCAAATCGAGTCCACTGATTCGTATCCCACGCTGGGCGCTATATTAATACTACATTTCAAATGTTGAAATTACAGAATATGAGTCATTTGGTTTAATAGCCGCCATACTGAAAATTTAAAGACACTAAAAATCTACATTCCAAAGAAATTTCAAAAAAAATTCTTATAAGTCTAAGCGAAAATTAATAATTCCAAAATTCTTTCTGAAGACATTTAATAAATAAGATACAGCATTTTTCTTTCAAATTTAAAATGTTCGAATCTCGCTACTTTATATACACCGTCACGTTTAAAACATTTTCCATCAATGTCCCAATTACAATAAATTAATATCCTACCGCCCTTAGGCATCAATTCCATTTTTCCTAATATCCTGGTGACACGCAAACTTCATCAATAGAATGAATGTCTGGAATGTCGCTAATAATGTGCGACGACACTCGAATAGCAAACATATGTTCAGAAGACACGTTGCATCAATGTAAGAAAATTTCCAATTTACATATTTGATTACGAAATTCACGAGAAATTACAAGAGACAGCGAGCAACGGAAAACAGACATTTGCAGGCGAATTTTCACGGAAAGTAATACGTACAGGGTCTGATGTCCTGATGATTATGTGCTAAACTTACTACGGCACCCTAAAGTTCTTCAAGTGGTGTTGCGTTTCGCATGCTAGATGGGAATATGGTGAAGTATGGTTTGTGCTTAGGTACTATATATCTGCGCGAATGGGACATTACCCAGTCTCTAATAAAATTACGACACATTCGTATTATTAGTTGAAACGATTTGGCAATGATTTGACCTCATCATGTTTAAATGAATTGAAATTGTGAAAAGGTACGAAATTATTCGCTTTTTATAGTAGGAAATTATTCGAAATTATTCGCAAATTATTCGATTTATTAGCTTATGATTCTTCACCAGACTCAAATTTAACCATTCGTAAATGCTACAAATTCTTTTGTTTCATGTAACGTTTCATCCAATCGATCAGATTCATAAATTACAGTGAAAATGGCAGAAATAATCTAGATACCATGCAGGATCTCCATTCCGCAGTAAGCTTATAAGCTTCCAGAGCGCCCACAGCTCATTTTAAACGGACGCATCAGGAAAGACTTTGCTGGCTTGCTGCGAAAATTCCTTTGTTCGGAAATTCGTGAATAATTTATTGCGATTATTGTAGCGTTAAGTGAATCCATTAATGCCATAGAGTCAAGTTCAGGGACAGTAGAGGATGTGTTTAATCGCTTAAAATTTGTTGTAGCTTCATTTCGGGTAAATTGTTCAGATAGGCAAATAAATTCCATGAACAGGCTATTAAAATTAGTAAGTTGTTGCTGATGGGTGGGATTTTGATACTTGTATGGTGTGTATGTGCCTTGGCTAGCTCTGTAATTTGATTCATGTTCAAATTGGCTTATCCAGGGTTTAGATTTTCGAGGAGAATATTTTAAACATGGTTTACTTGCTTTAATTTAGTTTGCTCCAGCCATAGAAAAGAATTTATCCCGAGAACATAGTGGCTGACAATGTTTACGTCTGTTCTTATTTATAGTTTATTTCAATCCAGTGGTCATGGTATTGAATAATATAATGAAAATCAAAAATATATTGCATCGAAAAAAAAAGTTTAATCCCCGTAACATTAGATTTCTATTTCGCCCTGAAACAATTCGACCGCTTTCATCAACTAAATACTTTTACATTCATCATCCTTGCAACCAAAAGACCACAGCTGGTGCTTGTTCAAAACAAAAACTTTTCAAAAAGGTAAAAGGTCGATTTATCTACGACTTGTCCTTTTGAAATAATTTCCGTGGATGAAACCGCACGGGTTGGCAAATCACTCTAGATTTCTGGAAGTTCATTGCTCAGATCAGACCCGGTTACCAGCATCGCTTCCACATCTCTCAACTTATCCACATGAAATCTCAACGAACTTGTTCCTTTCCGAGGACGTTGTGTAAAACTTTGACTGTTAAGTAAGTTTCACTAACAAGTTCTTTGTTTGTTGCAGTACAGAAACCCTTGAGCATTCGGACACGGTATGTGAGCTTGTTCATTTTCGTATGTATCTAAGTTGCTCTTACAATTGAAGCGGAAATTTCCTGGATCAAATAACTAGTTCAAACATTCATACACACTTATAAAATGTCAAGTACAATAGCTTTCACAAAACATGTACAGAAATAGTTTGCAATTGGATGTTTCAATGCTCCTGGGGCGTTTATAGAAAATTGAAAATTTTTCCAAGGAGAATCTCCTTTCATGAGGTGTTCTGGAAAGTTTTTTTATTGGTTTTTTTGGTTTTTTTTTTATTTTTCCTTGTTGGATCAGGTAAATTGGTATACGCAAAATGTTTGAGTATATGTGACCTGGACTACGGATAGGTACTTATGGTTAGAAATCTAGTTTTCGAAAAAACAGCTGTTAAGAATAGCAAGTCGTGTGCGTGCGTCGCGGTTGTATTTGCGCTTCTACCTCTTCTTTTTCCGTCTTACCCTTGGCTCTCCACCTCTCTTTAGACTTCCACTATACAGTGGCGCTTTTACAATAGATATTTTTGTACCTTATTCAAGTGATTTCCCCTAAATAGCTAATTTTGTGAACGTTGAAAAAGTTGGAATAATGTGTGCTGCTTTTCTTATCATTCTATTTTCGAGATCGTGGTTTTTCGTTGTTATTCAGCTAATTTAAAATTGTTTCAGTTTGTGAAAGTGCAGAATGGCTTTAGAAGAAGAATTTAAATCCGTGGAGGAACAATATTTTGCGGATTGTAATGAAGATTACGAAGATCAGGGTGGAGGTGCAGGTGTTAGTGACATAGAAGATGACGTTGTATGATGACGTCGTCTTTTGATATGTCTCTTCATGATACTGACGAAAATAAAGCGGTATTAAAGTTTTTTAAAAATGCTTGTTGTACCCAGGGCCGGTTCTTGCCATATTTCGCCCGGCGCAGATCGACATTCGGTGCCCTCTATATTATGATTTTAATTTTTTGACCCCCTTTTTCACGGCTGCGAATTCTTAGCAAGTTTTTGCTATCACTTGGGAGTATTTACCAGAGCATTGCTCAACATGTAATTTTCATGAAAAAACTAGACCTTTGCTGATTCGAGCTATGCAGCATAACACTTTTTTCTCAAAACGTTCTTGTCTCAAGTTTTCGATACGTAAAAATATTTTTCTTCTCCAATTTTTGGCTCTGTGATGCTGTTGACAGGATAGTAACCAATTGTTTGAGCCTAATTATGTGCAGAACTATAGTTTTCGATAACAGTTCTTTTCCAAATGACCTATCACTACGAGGTAGAAAAAGAGGTTTCTCCTATAGGCCTAATAGTTCTCGATAACCAAGCACATGCGTAAATGTAAAAACAGTACAATAAGCAGAGAAAATTCTAATACTTATAAGAAAATCAAATTATTCGTGCATTCAAACAAACAAAAATAAGCTAAAAATATATCTTAAAGACATAAATTATAGGTGCGTTTTTTGCACACCCGAGCAGATCAAATTTTCAAACTCAGATTTTTATGCGGTAATGGCAAGAGTTCGATGTGCTTATCCACTCTGAACAGCTTTCGGTAATACACAAAAATTGCATTCTGTAGAGAGAATATTTAGTTTTTTGAGAATTTTTTTTTATCTTGTTGAAAGCACAGATTGCCAAATTTACTAATCTTTCTTACGTCATCGTAGATTTGAAATAATTCTTGAAAATTTTTAATTTTGAAAAAGATCGTTCTCCCGTTGTGGCTTTAAAGAGTAAAATCAACGGTGTTTTCAAAGATCTTCAATATTTCTACTGACAATGAATTCAAGGATATCATTGGGCGAGTCGTGTTCCGTAATGAAAGTTGTAAACATGGGCATTTCTTCATAAAATTCCCAAAGTTTAAATCTGAATATCCATTATGTGTCAACGCTTCTTTAAGCTTTGAGCAGTGCTGAAGGGTGGTTTGATTTGGGTTAGTTTTAAGCTTCCGTATCTGATATATCCAACTGAATATTTCAGTATAGTGTTTTAGCTGTTCAAAGCGTTCGGTTAAAGAAATAATTGCTTGGTCCAAAGGCGCATATCTTAATTTTGTATCAAGTATTTATTGCGAGAGTCTTCATTTTGAATCTGCCTCAAAAGTTCTCCCAAAACTGAATTGAATCTAGCAACAGCTTCCACTAACTTGAGATAATGGCTATAATCAGGCCCATATAATGCGTCTCAGCTTCCGCTAAACGCTCAAGATTGTGAGTCTAGAAGTTGCACGAGAGTTAATAACCGTGTGGCAACACATCATTACATATCCACAAACAATTTACACTGAAACAATATTTACAAACACATTAGACCAAGTAAAGTGCAATTTGAAGTTTATTGAAAATAAATTTTATGTATGTGATATTTTTTTGTGATAATTTTATGTATGTGACATTTTTCCAGTGCTCAGTTTCCTTTGATATTTGATTTTGTAAAAAAACAGTCTGTGGTACTTCCTGTCGTCAATTCTGGCTCAAAGTCCCTCCATCACTTAAAACTCGTCATGTGAACTACACTAGTTTGATGTTCCTTGTAGGGATTCCAATCCCGAACCATATTTTCAATCCCGGGATTACGGGATTAAAAAATCTCAATCCCGGGATCCCGGGATCCCGGGATTTGAAATTCATAATACAACACAACAAAATAAGTCAAGTTTCTAGTAAACAGATTATATTATTTGCCATCATTTCAAAACTACAACAATAAGTAAGCTCAAAACTGTATAAAAAATTGCATTATTACTTTTTTATATTATTGATGCAAATAAAAACAATAATTTTAATTATCCAAAACGTTGACAGTATGAAGACAGATATTAAAAATTACATCTATTACAAATTACAACAAAAAAGCACGACCAAAAACCACAACAACAAAACACAACTCTTAGAATTGAGATACATAACAAAGTAACATATAAAAAATTCGACCAAAGTTCATTGGGTTTTTCGGAAGTAACATTGAAGCAATAGCAAAGCATCTAAAGTATCGTCTCCAAGCCTGCTTCTAAATTTATTCCCGATGTTGGACGCCGCGGAAACGGTCGAGAAATATTGGTACGCCTGCTCCAAACTATGCAAGCTATGCAAACTATGCACTTTCGAAAAGATTCATTTCTTTTGCAATGGTTTTAATTAGATTAGTTTCTTGCGGCATTTCATGATTGATTATTTTCATACTATTGCAGCTCTTCTTGTAGCGTTAATTGACGACTACCTTGTTCTGATTCAATATGGGTATCTACTGGGTTCTCTTCATTTCTTTGGCTATCAAGCATAGGGTTCAGCATCTAGATCATTGAAGTATGTTTTTTTAATATTTGCGTTGCTTAGTTTCAAAAATAGAGATTTTATTTCACTTGGTAAATTTTTGCTGGTACAAAGTGGATTCTGGAGATAGCTTAGCATACCAGATAGCTCGGTACACTGACGCTCTTTTATTCGGTCCAATATTGCAATTTTCATAGCAATCAGAAGAATAGACCGTTTTTCTCCTAACAGCCTAAATACAAATCTTGATGAAGTATTAGCAGCGCATAAATTTGCAAGTCTGCGACTAAAGGCCGTCACAGCCAATTTTACAGGGAGTAAAACTTCAATAATTTTCTGAATCGAATCAAACTCTGTTGCTTCTAATTGCTCTGAATATTGCAGGCCTATTAATGTATACTATTTTTCAAAATGGGAAACTATTCGAGCATTGTCAAGAGACTATTTCATCTTGTTTTACAGTCCATTTAAAGGAGACAGTTAAATGCCTTGCTCAGATCCGACATAGTTTTAAAGATCGTTATTATTTTTCGTTGGAGCTTTTTTAAAATATAAAACTACCTAACAAACTTTCTTTATGCATGCGCTGATGTCCTTCGTCTGATCTAGCGTGTCTTGCAGGCGACCGGTTTCAACGTAGTTAGCTGATTCAGGACCATCCAAATCTTCGTGGTCGTCGTTCAGACTATCGGAAAATCACTTTAATCTGGAATGGACCTCATATTATAGCGAACATCGCAAACTGCCAAGTGGATGCTATGCGCCAAACAAATATGTTGCTCTGTACCAACTAGTCTGCCTTCTTTTCGCATTTCGTTTGACCCATCAGTTACGATGGTAACAATGTTTTTAGAGAGAAACTAGAGAAACATTAAACTCATATCTAGGTAGTTTCCAGCTGTCATTGATATTCTTACTCCCACCAAGCTCCAGTAAGAATTTACTAAGTAGATGTTTATATTTATATAGCGCCTATTTGCAGTCAAGGTCCATTCATCAAACATCAAACTGAACCGTTCACCTGAGATACTAGCCTGTTATATCTTATTTTTTATTTTCTTTATCCTGCTTGCATAGCCAACAACCTTTTTTTGATTGTTGTTAAGGATTTTGGTAAATCTGTGTATGCATTCGCTAGTATTAATTTCCTCAAATCATTCGATGTAACGAATGCACTAAATGCGAAACAGTCCATACTTATTTATTAACAAACCCCTTTGTATTCTCTTGTTTACTGTTACATCGGTTTATTTTGCTCTATTCTTTACGCATTTTGATGTGAGCTAATTGTTTTCTCATAAATATGGATTCTATTTGCACTTTTCGAGTTGATAATGCTTGACTCCCGGCCCCGAAATCCCATCCAATTTCTGATCCCGAAAATCCCGGGATTAGAACTCATCAATCCCGGGATTTTCGGGACCAGAAATTGACCGGGATCCCGGGATCCCGGGATCCGGGATCCCGGGATCCCGGGATCCGGGATCCCGGGATTGGATTCGCTAGTTCCTTGATATTAAATTACCTCAGTCCCTATAACTCCTACTGGAAAATGAAAGATTGCTTTTATGAATTGAAAATATAAGGGAGCAAAAATATTTGCATTAAATATAAGCCAGCCATGGCCTAGAAGCTGTGTTGCCATTATTCCAACAATCTTTGGTAGCGTTGTGGACAGAATTTCCTATTTTCATGCTAACGGACAAGTGCACCTGAAGAAAACCGAGGAAAAAGCATGCTTAGGTACGTATTTTTTAACTGGCGCTGAAATTATTTCCGCACCAATATTGCTGATATCAACCTGTCTATTGCCGATATCAACCTTCCTTATCTACCTGCACACTCAGCAGCAGCTCTGTATACATTAGAATGTGAAATCAACAGAGAATGCGGGAATACGGACTAAGGGGATAACTTGGAAGTAGAATGCTTGAAAAATGTTGATACCGTTGGCGCAAGAATTCATCCCGCACCAAAATCATACAAGAAAACGTATAAAGCGAGTAGTGATAAACCATACTTTCTTCATATGAAATGAAGTCGTGAATGGAGCAATATAGATTTTCTCACTAGGGCGATTGCTCCTGTGGCAATAGCGAACGCGTTTGTAAATTTTGCTCTTGCAAGGCAAAATAATTTTATATTTATAAAAAAGACATGTAATGATCTGTGAAAAGAAAGTTTGCATTGAAGAAAAAATAATATAAATAAGAATATAAATTGCCAATTGAATAAAATGAACTTTGACTATTTGTGAACTAAAGATATTATGAACAAGATATTATGAGTTTTTACTAATGTTCGAAGAACAATAGTATTAAACTCGTTTCGCCGAAAATTCATATTTCTTTATATATATATATATATATATATATATATATATATATATATATATATATATATATATATATATATATATATATATATATATATATATATATATATATATATATATATATATATATATATATATATATATCAGCAAAATGATTAAGGGAGATAATCTCTGGAGTGGCCGATCCGATTGAGCTGAAATTTTCAGAGAACGTAGATGTATATAGTAGGTAGGTTCATAACTTTCTCAAATTCAGATATCCTAAACCTTTTGGCGGCGGATAGCGTTTTAGTGATTTTTGAGGAACTCCTATATTTCCAAGCAGTGTAAATTTTTGTTAAAGAAAAGTATTGGGAATGAAAACTAATTATGTTTTAAGCTTGTTTATGATAAAGAATTGGAATTTTTGAGCCGTGTGTGGGTGCAGGGTGCCTAAAAGTAGGCAAGGATATTTTTTCAAATTTTGATTTGTCATTACTTGTAAGAAAAACAATGGATCATCGTGAAAATCACAGAGCGTATTGATGTTGACTAAAATTTGGCACATATAGATTTTCAGCATAAAGCGGGTAACCCTGTAGCTGTGGCAGGCTGCTGAAAAAAAATCCTTCAAATCATTGACCTTCCTGAAAAATTTTTGATTTTTGACAAAAATTTCAAATTTTTGATAAATTTTATCTTTTGTCCTTCATCTCAAGATAAAATTTTCAAAATTCCGATTTGCATAAGAACGGCAACCCATCACCAAATTACCTCTATTTTCAGCACTCGAAAGTTCTGTTCACGAGAACTGACGACCGAATAATCCGATCATAATGAAATTTACAGGATATGTTGGTATTAGCTAGGACCTGGTTTGATAGAAGTGATTTTGAAATGCAAGCAACCCTGTGGCAGTGGTACCATCTTGAAAAATCACTGAGAAAAAAATCATCTTTTTGGCCTATAACTTCCGATTCAGCCATCAGATTTAAACAAAATTTACACAATACTTGGATGTTACTCTATGTAACATTTGATGAAAATTTGGTTGAAAAATTAGTATAGAGCTGGCAGCTGTGGTGATTTTTGTCTCATAAATCTTGCAAATTTGCTCAGCAAAATAAAGCTTTTTTCCCTATAACTTCCGGTCCAGTGCAGAAATCAAAACGTAGGAATGTCGTCGGAATTTCGTACAAAAATCATGGAAGGGCTGCCAGCTATGACCATTTTTGTAATTTTGTGGAATTTCTTTACTGAGCGATTATGTCATTAGATTTCCAATTGAGAATGATCCTGCAATGAAAATTAACAACACATATTAACGTTTTAAAAATTTGAAAAGTTTTGAGGGTGATTACCCTAAAAATCTTTTCACCCGTATACCTTCCAGCGCAGTGATTCAATCGAAACGAAATTTACTGGTTGGGTTTAACTTAACGTGAAGCAGATTTGGTATGTATTTTGCATTGCTGGTGACACAGGCTGGTGACACAGCAATGTGCCATTTCCGTTAATATTGCACCAACAGATGCTTCAAATTACGTTCTCATATGCAAAGCATTTGCAATAAAAATAAGGAATCAATTTTTAAATTTTCCGAGTTTTGAACATTTTTCGGATGGCAGCCTCAAACAACGTTTAACCGCTGAAACTTTCGATGAAATCCTGCGATGAGAACGAAATTCAAAGGATAAGTTGATTTAAGTATGAGCTTTGTTACGGAACAGCGTTGCCGCCACCACGCGCACACACAGCTCCAAATATTGCGAATGCAATGCTGCATTCGATAGTCAAGTGCATTGCATAGCCATCCAAAAACAGGCTATGTATATGCGTTTGATTGTCGAATGTTGCATTGCATTGTATTGGGTTCACTGGCCTGCGCGCAGCTGATTTGCAACGAAACTTGAATCAGCTGCGTTATCAGGCCAGCGAAACTGGAAATGTTGAGTGCTGCTTGGTGTGCTGTGCAACAGGTGCACAGCTGAGAACGGTACGTGGCGGCTTGCGAAGCAAGTCTCACGGATGCTGACTGGGGGGAGTGAGTTTTGAGATTTGACTTACGGCGGCAGCGGCTGCTGCCGCCGTGAGAATTTCGTTAAAGATCTAGCCAAATAATAAGAAAAAAAGATTTTGCGCGAGTTTCTAAAGAAAATATAGTTAAAAATGAAAGTCATAACTGCAGTTTGTGCGTGCGTGCGAAATTCTGGACAATCATTGGCTAGAAAAGACGATTAGCGTGCTGTAGTTTAGTGAAATTTGAAGGAGTGGATTTCACAGTCTTTGAACGGTGTAGCGGATCATCGAAGTGTTAAAATAACTGAACAGAAGAGTTGATAGCTACGTGACGTAAAACAGTGTCGTGATTGAACATGATTGAATTTATCGAAAAAGAATAACTAGTAAAATTGGGGAATTCCACTGATTGGTGCTATTTTATCTTTTGTTACTTTTCTCTGTGCCGCAATTGGGAAGTGTTACCCATGAGTTCAATTTGTATTACCCTTATCGAACAATTTGGAAATTGGCAGAAAAACGCTTCTGTGAATAGCACAACTGGTTCAATGATCGGGCTTGGTACCCAATTGGGAGAATTAACGGAGGGAATGTATAATATTGATTATTGGATCGCATGTATACTTCGATATACATGTTTGGAGAAGTGGGACGCATACAGTGGGATTACGACGCTTTCGATATGGCGATGAAACGAGAATAGGAACCGAATAAAATTGTAAAATTTTTTTTGCTGTTGGTCCAACAATTTTAAATTGAAATTAAGATTAATTGCGAAGTTGAAAATTCCTGAAATTTGAACTAAATTCAATTGAACAAAGAAACTCAAAAGTCATACATTTTTAATGTATATTTAACGTCATTACGAATTTCAACAATATTAAAACTTGAATACAACTGATTTGGTGTTAAATTAAAACAAGAAGAAATAATTTTGCAGTGGTTCCAGAACACGGTCGACCGTCGTCCGGATCGCACTGGTAAGTGTAACAATTTTTATTATTATTTTCTTACATAATTTGAATTTATTTTAATGAATGGTTTATTGAAATTGTGTTAATTTTTTTTCTATTTAGATATATTTTTTTTTTAAATCTTGTTTGATTTGGTTGTTGAGTTTTTTTAAGATATTTATTTAGCTACTGATTTAAATATATACTTTAATTTGAAATTTGATTTGCCTGATTTTTTTTTCTTCTTTTGTTGGATCAAGTTTCTTTACGAAATGGCAAAGTTGTTAATGGATTGGTAAATCCATTTAAATAGGTTCAGGGAAGCCATGTTTTGAAGTGGGTTCCTTTTTTTCCCCCTTGCTTGTTTTTTTTTTCTTTTTTTTTTTTGTGATTATGTCTAGTTATGCGTGACCCAGCTATGGCTTGACCTGCCCCTCAAACCACCCACGACACCGGTGTCTAGCCGGCACACAAAGTCACGCGAGGGTAGCAGGTCAGGTTAAAAATTTTCTGTTGTGGTGGCGGCTGTTCACAGCTGTCCCGCAACAGCTTGTTATGATTAACTTATTGCTGCTTCTTTCGGAAAGTGTTACCAGCACTGAACATTTTCATCATTTGTGTTATAGTTGAGTTTTGTTGCTTTAAATAAGGAATGGTTCATATGATTCTATAAAACAGTGTATTACGTCTTTCCACACTTTTTTGTCACTCAAAGACAATTTCTTCGAAAATTAGTTTTCTAGCGGTTCAGGTGCGCTAGAGTTTTTAGTTATTATGAACTTTGCGCCCCTTCTCACGTGCGCCCGGCGCGGCTGCTCCATTCGCTCCAGAGAAAGATCCGGCCCTGTTTGTACCCAGGAATGTAATAAGTTGATACCCAAAGATATGATCGTAGAATCACGAAACAATTTCATGGACTTGGAAAAAGATCAGCATGACATCGTTATCTTGAGTAAAATTGAAATTGGTAGAGCAAGTGCAAAGTTGAATAACGCTTACGAAGCTGTGTTGGAAGAAAAAAAATATGGAAAGCGTAAGTTGCTGCCTGGAAATAAGGGCAATATTGTTTACACTTATCTTAAGCTGCCTATCTGCCGTAAAATGTTCCTATTTTTGTACCCGTGTGGATTGAAACGTTTTTAAAATTTATTAAATCACTATAACCTTCATGATGTCGAAGTTCGAAAACACGGCAGTTCAAATAAATCTTCTTCCAACCCAACATCAATTCAACCAGAAGAAATCACAAAAGTAGTAGAATTTATTAAATCTGCTGCTGATTGTATCGCTCTTCCGCTTTCAGGAAGGTTACCAAAATTCAAGGACTACAAAATCATGAAATTGCCATCAAATGAAACCAAATCGTCAATTTATCGAATGTATATGGCAACCCTTGATTCCGATGAAAGAAAAATGAGCAATAGATCTTTCCGCAGAATTTGGAGTAAATATATGCCTTTTATTTCTGTAATGAAGCTGGCTGACGATCTTTGTGACGTTTGTAGAGGTATTATTTCTTTTCTTTTTACTTCAGCGGTATTCATTTTGAAAACATTTTAATTAATCAATTTATTGATGATGGTTTGTTCAGGTAATACGTTGATAATGTCTGTTAATGATTCTGTTGATAAAACTGTTCCGATGAAGTACGAGAAGAAAAGCCGAACTCATTTTTAGACCACCTGCACAAAGCCAGAATTGAGAGAGCGTTTTACCAAGAATATTGTTCAAACAAAGACGCTGCTGTGCAGGTTATATCGTTCGATTTTGCGCAAACTGTGCATTATCCAGTCAGCCCTCAACAACCAAAAAGTGCATATTTCAAAGCTAAAAAGAAATGCTCTGTATTTGGTATAACCAACGAAAAAGAAAAAGTTCAGGTACTAGAACTCCAGTCTTTATAAATCCTATCAAAAATTTTGCATGGCAAATTTTTTACAGTTATTTCTTGTTTGTTATTTTCAGTTCAATTACTTGGCCGATGAAAGCTTTGATATTGGAATAGGTCCGAATCGCGTCTTTAGTTTTCTCCTTTTTTATCTTCAAACCTACAGCATGGCTAATCTTGTCCTCTTTAATGATAATTTTGTAGGGCAGAATAAGAACAAACAGGATATCTCATGTGGCGAATTTCGAAAAAACCTGAACACGACTATTTCGCTAAACTTTCTCCTTACAGGACACACAGTTTTCCCCTGACAGATTTTTTGGATTATTGAAATCAAAATACGCACTAAGCAACGTTGATAATCACGAAGATCTAATGAATTGTGTAGCCGCCTCATCCCACTCCAGTCATAATAAAGCAGTTTCTGCCGAAGATGTTATTTGGTACGACTGGGGCAACTATATCAAACAATTTTATAAGCCATTGGTTGGTATTACTTCATACCATCATTTTAAAATTTCAAGAGATAGCGTTGAAGCGAAACTGTTTGCCGATTCTAAAGATACTGCTGAATTTGAATTACAGCTAAGTCCAGTAGATAATCTAATGCCAACTGTTATGATTCCTAAAAGTCACACTCTGGAAAGGCAGTGGTATGTTTACAATAATTTGAGAGATTTGGCTCACGACAAAGTAAAAACTGACTCAATTGCACCTCTTCCAACACAGAAAATGCCTCAAAAAAATAATGCAGCATCCACATCAACAAAGAAAACATCCAAGTCAACGAAAAAGCTGAAAAATCCACAAAACAAAAAAGAACAACTGAACAAAACGCGACATCCGCGCCTAAAAAAAAATAATAATAATGATTCAAATGAGGATTTGAAAAAAAAATCAAAAGAAAGAGGAAACATCGAAAAAAGCCCAAAGGAAGGAAAAGAAATGTTGAAATTATTTTTTTTTCTTTCATTTATTTAATTTATGTTCAACTTGTGTAAGTTGTTACAAAGATAATAAAAACAGGAATTTATAGTTTGTTTAATGGAAAAGGGTGTTCAATTTTTAATTTCTACAAATTTTCATTAAAAAACATCGAATTTTCCGACCACAGGTGATAAAAAATTAAAATAAAAAAAGCAATTCTTGATCTATTTACAATTTTTTTCGCGATTTTTATAATTCATGTTGAACTTTTAATTTAGGAGTCTGCGGTTTGTTCCATTGAAAAGTACGTTCAATTTTCTATAAATTTCGATCAGAAAACAAAAATTGATTTTTCCGACCATCGGTACCTTTCTCTAGTCCTGGTCACTTATATTGATTTCACTATGGCAAATCATACTGCAATAATTAAAAAGTATAACAACATTTAATGCTAGGGATACACAAAGCAAATGTTTATTTCCTAAAATATGAGTAGAAAATGTGAAATCAAAATATCTATGTCATTCAAGATACTACTGTAAAAAAAAGCAAAAGTACTTCTTGTAAAATAAGTAACTACCATCCGCGATTCACCGTCAATGTTGCGATTACTTTTGTTAGCAAAGACGCAGTCCGTGGGAAATACAAAAGATCTGACAAACTGACAGTGATGGTTCGTAGCATAAAAACTCAATTTTGCTGACCATAATAGATGGTTTGTTTCATAAATTTAAATTTTGGTAAAGCAAATAAAATTTGACTTTACTACGAAAAAATATCCCAGTAAGAATAATGAAAAGTGCTTAAATATTATCGTCAAGAGAAGACGTAATTGGGGAGGAGGAAGAAGTATATTATAAATTGATGAAAATGCGTCTCTAAAATTAACAAACAAGCGCAAAAACTAATTCCCTAAGCATATACAAAGCAATAACATTTTTTATATTCATTCTTTCATATTATGGTTTTAACCACAGCGAAATTAGTTTTTATTTAACCATAAAAGATCATTTTACGTCAACTAATTTTCAATATTTTTCTGAACCACCTTTTTTATTTTTATTACTTCAGTTTCTCCATAATCATCTCCACCGCTCACTTTTCAAGAAAAATACTTTTGAAAAACAGTTTTCTAACAATTTAATCTTATATAATAACTACGCTCTCCTACATAAACCATGGAATCGGTTAAACGCCTTATTTTTTTCTATTTTACCAACATACATCACCATCGTCATCCTAACAAACATTAAGCATTCTTCAATAAGGAAATTTGTACTTGACCATTTTCTATTCATGCAATGCTATTTAACGGAAAATAAATCTCTTCAGAAACAGAAAGCATTCTTAGATTGCCTTAAGCGTAACATAACAGAGCTTTTACGCTGCATGCTGTTTTTAACCACCAAATCGCGGTTGGCCTCCAAGATATTTGCGGTGCCTCATCTGTATACGGTGTACAAAATTCATTAGTATGAAAACTAATTTTTGACAGGCATTAAGCTACTTTTTAAAATAGTGTAGTCCTCTCGTTATTAAGATTTATTGGGAATTGCACAATGACAATTGTTTGACATTTCTCTGACAATTAGTAATGTGAATGGTGCAGCCCCTGGACACGGACGGTATAACTTTCCACCATTAGCCCCTTCAACCTTCTCGCGCACAAAGCATGTTAAAGCTGCCTTTACGTCATTTCGCTCTCATTGTCAAATTGGAGTGGAACTACTTGGATTTGACCCGATTTGACAATGAGCAGACAAAAAATTACTACCATCCCCTTCAATGTAAATCTTATGGGCATGTCCACTCCATTTCTACTACCTCACTGGAATGGTGCGGGTAAACTGGACTTGATGCCCCACACCCGGGAAATCCTACCACCAGAGGGCGAAAAGGTGGTAGAAGGGCTGAAAAAATGAAGAAAAACAGACAAAATTATGCAAAAAAATAAAAAAGAAGATAAAACAATTAACAAAAAGAAAAAAAAAGAAAGAAAAGAAGCCCCAAAAGCAAACGCACAACCACAAAAACACAAACATATTAGCCCGACATCTATCGGCAAAATTTATGTAACAGCTGTGTGGGGCATCAAGTCCAGTTTTACCAAAGATATTTCTGATAAGTGTCGTGAAAGTGATGTGTTTATTGTGCTGTATTCGCGAGAACTTTGCAATTTGGAATACCTGCCACCTACTCTCGGCAATGTGAATTGTAAACAATTGCCGTTTGTGGTTGCTAGGATTTATTCCACTTTAAAAATCATCAAATTTTGATAATCTGCAAATTCTTCTATACAAACGATATTTCGGATAAGTGTCCCGATGAATTGTGGTCTGATGGTAAAGACTTTATGTATCTAAATTGCTTGTGAGAGATCCCAAAAAAACATTGATTAACATGACATATGAGTTTCCTCATATCTCCTGTAGGTGGATCTCGTGAATTTCTTTGTAACCATAAAAGAACATCACTGTGTGGACTGGTTGGGAAAAGTAGCTTAGGTCCGCCATCTTGTACGCTAATTGCTTTTGTGATAGGCCTTTTATATGAAGGCCATGATGCTATCTGAAGAGTTTTGAGTAACGTAGAATGCAAACGGGTTTTTTACTCGTTTACAATCAGAATTTGTATTTTTTTGTCTCATTTTTGCTTTACATTCTACTCCGCAGCTTTTAGAGGATCAAATATTCACTGATATCTCTTTCCGAGACTTTAAAGGATCCAAATTATCGAACAGCAATTTCTTTAATATAGCCAGTGACAGATGACAGCAAATGTTGTGTTGCATTGATTGTAACTCGTTCCACCAACAAAACTTGGCAGCAAATGTTGGTTGCATTGATTGTAACTCAAGCATAAGATTCAATGAGGCAGATATAAGGTCTGCTTGCGTACTTTCAGTCACTAAATTTTACTGAATTTTCCTGAATCGTGTGGTGGGAAAAATTCACGAGAAGTACGAGAACGCTCTCATAGCATTTCCTGAAAATTGACAAACAAAAGTGTCAGTTGTCGGTTTTTGGGAGAACAACAGTGATTATAAAGTCATCCTAAGCGGCGATAAACTATTCTTCCTTCCTTTATTCTTCCTTCATAATAACATTATGCCAAAATCCGTTTGACAGTTTTCAGTATTTTTCAGTAGCTCAGACCCTACTGAAATTTACTGAAAGAGGGGAAATTTGCAGTTTCCAATAAAACGGAGTACAAAAACGGCTTCCTTGCAATTTATTGCGATTAATTGCAATTAATCGTAGTACGCGAACAGACCTTATACTTTTATTGAAATATAATTGAAAGACCTGATATTTATCTCTTAATTTATTTATCTTATGTAAAATGCTCGTGACTTACAATTACATTTCAAAATATTTGAGAGCGAATCTGCCACCGAATGATATTCTCAAGCTGCAAACTCATTTTTCATTCCCCTCCACACTCAGTTAAACAGCCTTTTCAAATTTAAATTAAAGTGGTTGCTGAATCACACGCCCAATTTAAACCCAATGCAGAGCGGTTGATCATTAGGTCTGTTCCCGTACTTGAATCTATTATAATATATTAAAATAGATTCGCAGCAAGTCGTTTTCGTACTTTTGCTGCAAGCCAAATTTTGCAGTAAAAAGAAGCCAGCTGCCAAATTTTGTTACTGCTGCAGTTTGCTGAAGTACGGGAACAGACCTATTAATGAACTTAAAACGAGATTTATATGCGATTCACTTGATTTAAAATCAACGCAAGCTTCAATTATTTGAAAGACCAACTGTATTATTTTCAAAATTTTCGGGGAGTCCCAAACTAACAATTCTATTGTGAATTGATGAAAAATTAAAACCCACCACACTGACAAGTATATTTTGACGTTTGAATACTAGACACCGGATAGTGGTTAGGTTATCATATTTCTTTACAGCTACTAAATGGTTTTACTCGGAAGTTTAAGAGCGTCAGCCAGTGGCATAAGACAAAAACTAGCCCTAATTAATAATTCAACTTTCAGGATAATTTTCCGGTACACTAATCTGAGCTTTCACGCTTATCTACTCACATTATCATCTATTACAGAACACCAGCTAGACCTCAGTCAAGCGATGTAACACGATTCGGAACAAAAACATTCAAAGAAGCACGATATCTACAGAAAGATAAAATTCCTGATGGCTATCATATCATTTACCGCGCGCCCATGACATATTACGTCTATGGCGCCCATTACATGACAACACTCAGTGCTCTGATTGTAAGCGGTATCGCCATATATATGGCAATAGCAGGCGAAGATAGTATCCAAGACCCATTTCAATTCGAAAATAAAGTCCTCGAAGCTGAGAGGGACGATGTTAAATACTTTGCCATTGGATTTATTTTGTTATGCTGGTCAGTTAGGTACCTGGTGATGAGGTATCCGCAGAGAATTTATCGAAATGATAAAAAGTGAGCTTTGAATTTTTAACGAATGCTAGGAAGATCTTATGGTGTTTTTCAGGTATATTGCGATATTCGAAGGGCATATTCCGCTCACAAATCGACGATTAGCATTCACAAAAGGAGAAGTGACACAGGCAAGGCCGTATGGAGTTCTGCCGTGGCGGTACTCGTGGTATAATGTTCGAAATAAGAAGGCAATAATGTTGGTGGACTATTTCAAATCGCCATCAGAGCTGTATAATATGTTATCTACTGACCAAAATAGTGAATCTTAATGTTCTTTGTAATAGGCCATATAGAATTAGAACTATTAAATGGAAACCTGTTTTTCATTTAGTAGATTTAATAGCACGCATCTGTTCTTGTGGAAATTCAAAAGGATTTAGATTGCTTTTATTTGAAAATGCAAAGACGCCTCGCTTTCGCGAAATCTGTTCGAAAATTGGGTCCAAAATCAAAATTAGAGGAAAGTTGTTTCTAATGAGACAAGTAAACAAATTATGTGTAGTGGAAATTTCTTAATTTATATTTACAAGCATAACGATTACAATACATGTATTTTTGCCGCAGTCTACTCCACGTACCATTTCGATCTCTTTCCCACCTTCTTCGCAGTTCCAGCTTCATTTCTTTTGTCCAATATTTGCTTGTATTTATTCACTAGATCGGACAACCCATCCTTATCCAACTTTTTCTTGCCTTTCTTTGGTCGATCGATTTGTTTCTTCTCGATTCGATGCAGCCTTTTCTCTTTGCGTTTCTTCTCCTTTCGCTTCAAGTCCGACACTTTCTTCAGATGCTCCTGAGCCTGCTCCTTGATTTTCTTATTCGATCGCATCTTGAGACCTGCTCCCGGTTTCGAAGCTGTACCCACAAAGCTCTCCAAGTCCGCGTCGGCGTTTGCTGCTTGATTCTTCGGTGCAGTCGCCTTCTTGATCTCAGTCTGGACACTAGATTTGTTCTCCTTTCTTTCAGCCCTCTTTTTCGCTCTCTTCGCTTTCAGTTTCTCGAGCTTCTGTTGGTATGTTGGGTTCTGTTCGCGGGACTTTTGAATTCGTCGCTCTTTTATCTTCTGAACGGAACGATCTTCGATACTGAAGCCAACGATGGGGCGCTGTTGAGAAGAATGTGTTTTGAAAAAAGTTTTAAAAGCGTGAAATTGCTTACGGCAGAGGAACTGAAGACGCTCGGATTGTTGTTAAGTTTTCTTAGAGCTGTGAGAGCATCTTGGTGTGTGTTGAACGATACGAAACCGAAACCTTTCGGCTTCCCTAACGGAAAACCAGCTGATGGTTTGTTTTCTCGCATGACACGACACTCACGTGCTCTAAGGCCAGTGCATCGTTTCACCATGTTTCGAAGCTTCTCATCGTCGTAGTGGAACGGCAGGTTGTGAATGGAGAGGCGATTTCTTGAAACAAACCTGTAATCGAAACAAAGCGTTTATTTGTTTGTTTGCAATACTGCTGTGTCCTTACCTGTTCAGATTTTTCAGAATCTGACTTTTCGTTTGCTCCAATTTATGGCGCTTGTTCATGTCGGACGTGGACACACCTTCAGCAGCCTTCGACCCCGCCATGATTAAGCCCTCTTTCACAAGATACAAGTTTCGGGAGTCTGATGGTTTCTTCTGCATATTTTCCTTTTGGTTACGGACTTCTTCTCGACTAAGCGCCGGTAAAGGTTCCATGACAGAGCCAAATAGAACAAACTCCTCCCCAGCAGAGAGGCACATGTCTGCTGAATCCTTTGACTTAAACTTCACGAACGCAGTGCCTTTAGAGTGTCCTGAGACCGGCTCGGTGTTGATTAAGGCATAGAACAGAGGACCGAATTTGCGGCAACACTTGCTCAAATCATCTGATGTTGCGTCGAAAGGAACGTTCTTTATAAATATTGTGCAACCTTCTTTAACGTCGTCGGATTTTTTACGTTTTGTTTTCTTCGAATCTTCTATTTTTATATCGTCGCTGTTTTCGTCTGAACCAGACATGGCATCGTTTTCTTCTTCCTCTTCGGCACTTCCATCATCCGAGTCACCGCCAGACTGTTCACTATCTTCTTCAGATTTCACCTCCGCATCTTCTTCAGATTTCATCTCCGTATCTTCTTCAGTTTCTTCTTTGATATCTACGTCCGCCACATCCGCGCTCGTTTCCGTCCTCATTTCTCCTTCATCTTCATCCTTAACTTTGGCATTCTGCCTTTTTGTATATTCATCTTTTCCCACTGCCCAGTCAACATAAACTGGTCTCCCCAAAAACTCCTTGCTTGTTGCCTTCAAAATCGCCTTAGCCGCCTCATTAACTTTTTCGAATTGAATGAATGCACAGCCCACTAGTTTGCCATCCGCTCGTTTAAGCAAATTTAATTCTACAATTTTACCATAACTAGAGAAATGTTCACGAAGTGATTCATCCGTCGCTTTATAGGAAATATTTCGAACAATTACACGGGCACGACGACGATTCCTTTTCTCCCGTTCTTCTTTTGGGTCCAGTCGAAAGCGATTTCGCGGGTTTTTCGCTTTCGTTTCAGTTGCAGCATCTGAAATTTGACAGAAGCAATAGGAGGTAATATTAAGGATTACTAATTTGGTATAAAAACCTGCATTTTCGTTTTGATCTTCTGTTAATTCCATATTAAAGTTGAGAATTTAAAATTTGTAAACAAGATCTGTCAGTTGGAGATTGACAGTTTGAATGCACGTGGTGAAAAATGTCTACATGTCGAACGGAGAACCATCTGCAGACAGTCTGCAGATACTAAACAGCCGGAGCTGCCAGCATTTTGATTCTCATTGAATGAAATGTGGTGAAATTATTTCATTTAGTAATTAATTTAATTAATTCTTATAATTGTATCTATCTTATAATAGTAACTTATAATATTAAAAATCCATCGCGCTGAAAAATCTTGATTTTTTGAAAGTTATATTTATAGCATGTTCGCACTTCTAAATCAGGTGGAGTTCGAGCTGTCAACGAAAGCAGATGAGCCGTTCGCATTGGTCAAGCTGATTTTTCACCAATACTGACCATTCACAGGTGGTTGGAGAATTAGCACAGCTTTTCATATACCCCATGTTCCATTATTACTGTTTATTACTTACAAGTACTTCTAGCTACTTCCAACTACTCGCGCTCTTGTTCCCGAGCAGTTAATGAATATTTCGCCTTTTTTGCCTTGAGGTGGCTATTTAGCTCTCACTTTGGTATTTTCAAGGTTATGTTGAATGTTTTGGTAGTTAGGAAATTATAAAAAGCCCTCTTAATGTGGAGAAAGTTAAAAGAGGTAATTTTCTGTAAGTTGCTTTTATATTTTCAACCGAATGTATTCTCGTTATTTTCGACTGTTTTACATTTGAAAACTGCACAAACGTTGCCAGGGTCAAAACTGCTTGTACGAACGAAGATGCCGTTCCATTTGTGATTTACTCCCAAATACTTGAAGGTACTAATTAGTAAAAATGGAAAACGGCAGTGCAAAAAATTAAAACTTCGCAACAACTATTTTGAAAATTCTACCACAGCAACTCACAATCGCATTCTATTGTGAATTTCAGCTTTAACAGTGTATCGTCAACCGTACACCCTTCACTCAACAACGCCACTGTCGCCGTTGCCGCCATAGTGCTATTCGGGCTGCGTTGACAATTCCCAAAACGTCACAAATTGTTTGTTTTCGCTGGTAGGACTTTGGTGTTATTTGCGTAACTTCCTTAAACTCTAACAATTGCCTGGCTCTATCTCAATCGAAAATGAGTGTCGCACTAGAAAGCGGTTTTCGAATGGCAACGACCGAAAACATTCCCATGATATCGAGCGAAATGATATTCGCTTTCATAACAAAAGTCTCGCATTCGAACACATCGGTCAATTCAGTGTAGGTGCACAACCAAAAAATTATTGAATTAGTAGCTTATATGCTCCTGTACATCTGCTTAAGTAGAAACGCTTTATCTCTTATTTGATTTCAGATCTGGTTTTGATGATTTCCTGGTGGAAAATGTACAGATCCGACGTCGTGGTATTTGTATAATCAAAGGTAAAATTGGCATCCCGGGCGGCGATGAGAAGGCCCGGAACAATGCTACTCTGCATATTAATGAAAAGAAGGGTGAAGTTGTATCAGCATTGTGTGAAGAGTGCCCGGCGGATGAGAAAAGTAATACCAAGCGATAATTTTGTAGAGCAAGCAGACTAAATGTATTTTAATTTACCAGATTGCTGTCCACATGGTATCTCATTCCTCTTCTGGATGCACCGCAAGGGCATGGAATGTAAAAACTCCAAAGAAGAGAGTGTTTGTTTTGTAGAACCAGAAGAAGAAGCGGGCGTTACGCAAATTAAAGATCTCTACTACCCGGAGCTGTTTGAAATTTGCGATGAATCCGACATTGTAACGGAGGAAAAGGGCCAGGACTTTCTTAACGAACTTCTCGATCAAATGCAAAAAAACATGTTGATTGACAGTCCGTTTTTCCGCCACTGCCAAACCGTTATCGAAGAATACGAGCCGATTTATATTCACCATACGATGCTCGATGTGGATCGGTACAAGGTGACCAACTACAAAAGCTTCCTGTTCCACATGGAGAGCATTAGCAAAGCGGGACTTTTTGACCGCCTCCAGAAGGACACCGTCAACAATTACAAATCACGAATGTGGATGGAGGCGCAGTTCTGCCGAATTCGCTGCTCGCTTGTCTATCAGATAATAACGCGAAAGGACCCCTGCGAAGATGAGGAGATTCTTGCTATGATCTTTGGCCAGCATAGGGAGGCGCGCATCGAAGAACGACAACTCTTAAAAGCGAATAAACGACAAATGCTTAAGCAAACCGTCAAACTGCATAACAAACCGTACGAGGAATGTGGTCTGCTGTTGAGCTCATCATATCCATATTTGTGTGCTTCGCCGGACGCCGTCAGTGATAATTTTATTATCGAGATAAAGTCGCCCAAAACCGAGGAAGAGTTCGAGGGCTACTTGGAAGGCTCTGGAACGATTTCGCCCAAGTATATGGCGCAAATTCAAATGCAAATGTATATCGCAAATGTGCAGAAGGCGCTGTATTGCGTCCTTAGTCCGAGCTTCGAAACTACTGGCGCACTGCATTTCGTTTGGATAGCAGCGGACACTCAGCAAGCGTATACGTTTATCAGTGTTATCGAGGACTATTGGAAAAGTGTAGTATTTCCACGAGTTTTAAGTATTTACGGAGAAGAATAAGAGACATGGGCTTTTTTTGTAGAAAATAATTTGCCAATAAATCATGATGGATATTGATCCTATGTATAGTTCAAGATAATTCTAATTTAGCAGTTTTATACCGTTGTGAGAGCGAATCGATGGATTGATTGTGCTGGCCATTATATAGGAGATGGCCAGGGTTGTGACAAGCCTGTCAAGAGACTCTTTGGTGGTTGATTGGCGGTTTATGAACCGACTGAAAACTTGTGGACTATTTCAATGAATAATCAAACATGAGGGCTATGTTACCAAGGAAGACTATTCTGTGGGTTCGAAGGATTCTTTTGTTCGTTAACAGTCTATGATTGCATGTTACCTTTCATTTAGCTAAGTAAAAAATTGGAGAGATGAAACTTGTGAAATTAGACACAGCCATAAATTTTTTTCTGCTTGAATGGCGGCCGCACTTGAACACATAAGGCGCGTTTTTTTGCTCCTCTATCCAGCGGAGAGTAGAATGAGAGTAGAGTAGACGCATTGAAAACAACAACAACACTCCTACACCAGTGAATTCACTGGTGTAGGAGTGTTGTTGTTTTCAATGCGTCTACTCTACTCTCATTCTACTCTCCGCTGGATAGAGGAGCAAAAAAACGCGCCTATAGTTATTCTAAACTGAGACATTCATTTCAAGGACGATCAAGATTCAGATCGACTCTTTATGCTGTTTTCACTCCTGACGAGAATGCATGTGCTCAAAAATACTCCAAACTATGCAAAACAAAATAGATCCATGGACATATTCTTATCAACTTTGTGGAATTTTTAAACATGTTTTTAAAGCGTTTTCAATAATTCGCTTTATTCCCATTGAACGTCTTCAACCTCCATGTACGTGCTAACTGCACAGCTGATTGTGCGCAATATGTCAATAAATATCCCGTGTTGACAGTTCTGCTTTCACTGTGACGGAAAGTTATCTCCAATAGTTTCCTCTTTTTATACCTTTTTACTTTCTCTAAAATTATCGTAGATCGTTTTACCTGCAGCTTACAATTGTCTGCACTATGCTCGCACCTTATTGCAGAAAACAACGTTTTCTACAAATGATAACAAGCGATGCTAATTAGGACGCAGTGAGACCCTGACATTTCACACGATAGCCAGACAGTAAATGCCGACGTACATCCTTCAACGATCAGAATGAATCAATCAACATCGCAGCTCCCGCCGCAGTTAGGACAAGCCTCACCCGGTCAATTCAAAATGCCGCCGCGCAATTTAGCCCAACAACCAAGCACCAGCAACATGTACAATGCACAGATGAATGCGGCTTACTATCAGTACCCTAGCGCGTACGGGCATGCCGATCAATGGGTCATGGCAAACCCTGCATACTATTATAATGCATGGGCTTATCCGCCACCACCAAGCACACCGCCAGCTTCTCTAATGGCGACACCTCCACCGCCTCCTGCTTCTAGCGGGCAGTTACCGCCAAATTTCAATCCAGGACAGCCACCTCCTCCATTGCCTAAAAATCAGCCAATATCAACACAGCAACCACCGCCGCCGCCTCCGGACAACCCAACTAGACGGGGTCGTTGTGTATATCCGCGCGGCGGGCGTAATGCTTTCAAAGGACCTAATCGCCAAAATAGCAGTAATCATCAGAAAAATCAAAGCAATAGTACTCAGGAAACGAAACGAACGCAGAACGAAGATGGTGAAGGCTCAGGTAAGTCATGGTACATATTATCTGCATTTAGTAAACCACGATACCGAAATGAATCAAACCAGTTGGAAACCTGGTGTACCTTCCTTTCTACCAAATAATAAATTTGTGAGACGTGATTTGTGAAAGTAGTTAACCACAAGCTCAAATCAGCAAATCGTTAACAAATTCACAAGCCAGAATTCTACATAAGGACTTTAAGGATTATTTGCTTTCAAATTAAGGCGTCGCTTTCATAACAATGAAGATATGTCGCCCTAAAATCTGGCATTCTTTGCTTAAAACCGTATTCCTATAAGCTATGTGGTACTAATTCTTGAGGAAACCAATTTTGACATGATAAGCGAAAAAAAAGCGAGCTCTAGAGATCGTGTTTGACTGTTCTAGGGCTGAGATGGTAAATGATAATGTTATTGCGCAGCATTATTCTAATATCTTGCTCAGTTACAGTTCTTTAAACAGTAGTTTTTTTATGATATAGCGGCTCTTGACACGATGACGCAGCAAAATTTCAACTAATTCGATTTCGATCTATGTATCTGGTATAAATAAAGAAGTTTAACATCAGTTGATAATCCCAGATATTTAGTTTTCAACTCTATAAACGTATTGGTTCACTATGCTTATCGCTAAGGTATCCTTGCACTGAGTATAGATCGATTTTTTTTACGATAAAAACAATTATCTAGCAGCGACGAAAGCTGCATTGATATTACTTTCAGCTAAGAATCCAGAATAGCTTTGTAACCCAATAAACTCTTTTAGCTTATCATTTATGATTTGCTCAAAATGTTTACTAAAAGCACTTAGCATGTAGTGGCATCATATTGTAGTTGTCAAGAACGTCCAAGACACAACTTTTTTTTGGATAAGTGCAATAAAAGTACTTTGGTATAGCAGCAAAGGCGTCGTCAAATGATGTTATTAAGTATCAGATTCAGATGATTATTGTGCCCTATAAGCTTCGAGTCTTTTGCTTTAACCCTCCGAGAACACAGGCGGTCAAATTAACCCCAGTGACCTTTTTGGCCAATCGCAGCGCTTAGGCCTGCGGGAAAAGGGAGGTACTATACGCTCTTAAGTGTATTTCTGTGTCTTGACTATCCGTTTACACCGTTCGCATACAGTCCCAAGTCGTCAGTCGTCGTTGAGAAGCCTTTGAAGCAGATTAAGGGGTCAAATAGACCCCATATGTACTCGACGTCAATTTTGAGGTAAAAATTCAATTTTTTGTACTTAATAAATCGATAGATTAATTTAAAAAAGCCAAAAAATAAGTTGCAAGTGCTTTTATTTTTTGTTTTTTAGCAATATGGCGTATAATCTGCGTTCTAGTCTACGCAATAATTTCTTAGCTGAAGGCAATGATAACAATTTTGGCGACAGTGATTCCCCCGAAGACGACCATGTCTCGGAGCAATCAGAATCTGATTATTCAGATGATTACACCTTTTTTTTGCAACCCTTTATATAGGGCTAATTTGTTTTCTTATTATTTTTTTTTTTTTTTTGAGTACTAATTCCTGTTTTACGAGGAAAAGGTTGGCTTATAACGATTCGCATCAGCCATCGTGTTCGACATCACCCATTCGTTGGGTTTAAATACTACTTCAATCTAATTCTTAACTACTCATTTTTGGTTTCATTAAACTTTACTTTGTTACTCTAGCTGATTCTAATTACTGACTATGATTACTTATAACCAGTGAACGAAAAAATACCGTACCTTAAGCGTACTGTACGCAAAAAGTACACATACCCTACCTCAGTCTATAATGTTTGTGTACATGTACACAACCGATATACTGAACGAAACAGACACGATGCAAAAGTACGCTACGATTGAATACTGTACTGTACAAAGTACACAAACCTTATCCTCTACAATACGGAATGTGTACTCGTACACAACCCGTACACAAACGATATACACTAAACGTACCGTACGTTTAGTGTACTTTTGCGCTTCATTTACATGAAAAGGAAAAACACTTTTAAAGTGAAAGCACTGAGTCAAAAATATTGAACTTCACAGGAGAGCATAATCAATTCATTTCGGCAACGGCATTATCACTTTGATCAGTAATTTTTTCCCAGTTCATATAAATGAACCGCAAAAGTACACTAAACGTACGGTACGTTTAGTGTATATCGTTTGTGTACGGGTTGTGTAGGTGTACACATTCCGTATTGTAGAGGATAAGGTTTGTGTACTTTGTACAGTACAGTATTCAATCGTAGCGTACTTTTGCATCGTGTCTGTTTCGTTCGGTATATCGGTTGTGTACATGTACGCAAACATTATAGACTGAGGTAGGGTATGTGTACTTTTTGTAGTGAATGTGTTTGCGTACGGGCGTCAATAATGTACGGTACAGTACACTAAGGTACGGTACCATAACGTTTTTTTTCGTTCACTGCTTATAACTATATTATTTACAAGGCTCAGATATTTTCATCTTAAAAAGAAACATTAAACAGCTACTTTAACTTTTTACAATCAATTGTTTACAAATTCAACTCTACCAACTCTAGGAACCTTCCCAATTCAGTGATGTGCTTTGAATTATTTACCATCAGTATCGAGTCTACTTTATTATAGTGTTGGAAAATTTCAAACTCCGCTCTCTGATTACTTAATGCTTGACAGTGGAAAATTTGGTGATCTAGATCATCTACCAGTTCACATACAGAACATTTCGGACTGTCTATAGTTTTCATCCTGAATAATTGTAAATTACTGTAGCATTTATTAGTTATTAATCTATTTAACTGTTTGACTGTCTTACTTTTTAATTTTAAATTCTTAAACCAGAACCTACTTCTTCCACTTAGGTATGCTTTATTCCAGGTGCATTGCTTATACTTCCCTACTTCCCTTCTATAATTCGCTCTGTTCTCATTATTGATTAACTCACTAATTTGCTCTATTGCTTCATCTGCCTCAAATTTATTGTTGTAGACTTCTCCCTCCATCATTCCTACTTTCGCTCCCTCATCCACTTTATTCATATCTTCTATTCCACAGTGCCCTGGTATCCATATCACTTCTATTTCTTTATTAGGTATTTCCCTACATACTTTATAAATATCATTAATGACCTTTTTATTGAGAGAATTCTCTTTAATTTCTAAGCATGCTCCATTTGAGTCTGTTAATATCATAACTTTCTCCTCAGGATTTAATTTACATGCAGATAACGCTAGAAGAATCCCTGTCAATTCCGCATTGACTACGGAGCCCTCCTGACTTAAACTGAACTTTTTGACTTGATTATTTTTGTGCATCAAAAATGCACATCCCCTTCCTAGACATGATTTTGCTCCATCTGTTATAATGATTATTTTATTAGATGCTATCGCTTTACCAATAAGTTCTCCATATCTACTCCTTAACATTTCCTTATCATTCAGACTAATACTTTTGAACAGACCATTTTGCTTAGGAACTAGTTTTAGATTTCTCGGTCTATCTATTTGTTCTACCAACTCTACTCTATTTATTACATCCTTAAATTTATGATATATTTGATAATATCTAGCTTTGGATTTCATTGAAATTATTTCTTTAAAGACTACATTTTCAGTCATTTTTATTTTGATTACTTCTTTTGCTAACCTAATCTGAGCCCTGCAATTGGTTGGTATTTCGTTCGCCATATCAAATGCAATTATATTTGGAGTCTGTTTCATTAATCCTAGGCATCTTTTTATCACTCCAGCTTTCAGACTGTCTATCCTATTTAACAAATATTCTGGCACATCATATAGGCTTGACACATGGCTTTCTAACTTCGCTCTGATAAAAGACTTATACAGTACTATACTCTTTTCTGGTGGGAGCCCACTCTTCACCCCTGTGACTCTCTTTACCATACTAATTTCTGGCTTAACTTGTTCTATCTTATTTAGCACAAAATCTTTTTCCGAACTATTGTTTTTGATGATTTTTCCAAGAAATTTTACTTCAGTTACCCACTCCACTTCTCTGTCCTCAATTTTAATTCTACTTGCATAGTTTGTGTTTCTATTCAAAATAATCCCTTTGCATTTCTCCGCATTTAGTGGTAATTTTAGATTTCTAGCTCCTCCCGCAAACAAATCCATACTTCTTTGTAGTTCATTATAGCAAACATTCTTATTCCTGTTGGTAGCTATGATTAAAAAATCATCCGCGTATTGAATTATCTTAATATTATTACTAATTACTTTATGCAAAACCGCCGTATAGAAATTAAATATCAGAGGGCTTAATACATCCCCTTGCGGGATACCGTTTTTGACCGCCACATTCGCCTCTCCTAGCATTATGCTTCTATTCACAAGGAACGCGAGTATCCACCAACTATAGACTTCAGGCACCTTTAATTCGATCATAGTATCCTTTAATACTTTAAGGTCAACCCCTTCGTATGCGTTAGAAATGTCCAGCGTTACCATCATCACATTTTGATGTTTCGCTTTAGCTTGGTTAATCCAAAGGTCTATAGGTATCTATAGGTATCCAAAGGTCTAAGTATATAGGTTATACTATGTCTTGAGAGTATCCATATACATTTTTAGCTCAAAATATTAAAAACTGACAAAGTTATGATTTATTTTAAATGTGCAAATTTTGAAATCCTCACAATCGCCACGGTAAATATGCAAAATAAATACTTTTTTTTCAAGGGTCACTA
This sequence comes from Nemotelus pantherinus, assembly GCA_963978885.1. NCBI lineage: Eukaryota > Metazoa > Arthropoda > Insecta > Diptera > Stratiomyidae > Nemotelus > Nemotelus pantherinus. The sequence continues at coordinate 224,363,084 of OZ022264.1, forward strand.
TAGGGCAAATTTTTTTATGATTCTGTCATACCTTGAGTGTATCCCCCTACATTTTTAGCCAAAAATATTGAAAATTGACAAAGTTACGATATTTTTGTAAAAAAGCTGATTTTCGATAAAACTGTTTTTCGCGATTTTTTTTAGGTATGTTAAGGACATTTAGGCAATTTCTAATGCTTGAGAACTACTAAAAGAGACCTCAATCTACATCTACAAATTTTTTCAAATGAAAATCTTCAGTAGCGGCGCTTCTATAGACGTTCAAAAGTGGTTGGCCAATTTGACCCCAATTGTTCTCGATGATCGAAAAAATAGGTGTGTTCTCGGAGGGTTAATTTTGTCATATTCTGCAGCTACATTTTCCGGGCTGCTAATGATTTTAGGAACCCCATCTATTGTGTTCGGCCTCGAAAAAACAAGCTATTCATGTATTTAGCCCCTGCGAAAAACATTGAACATGTTAAATACTTCATTTATTTTCGTCCCAATGTAAGAAAAAAATGTAATTTTGCTGTGAGGATGAATCCGCGATAATTTTTATGAATTCATTTGTAAGACATCCGTAATTTTAAGAAAACCAACCCGTATTACAAGCTAAATTATAATTGTATTAATAATCTTGTATTTTCAAATTAAGTTTTTAAGTTAAAACTTTCATTATAAATTGTAGCGAGCTGAATTGCTAGAATTAGACGCTTCATTGCTACAATTAAACGCTTCACAAAATCCTGATAAATTATAGAATCACGATTCACTGTCGTAAATCCAAGTATCAGTTATAACAATTAAAGCATATCGAAACAAAACAATTATATATAGAATAGTTAGGCTTAGTCCAAGTTTTAAAAATGTGTTTCTAATGTTCGTAACATTTGCGTAAAATACTTTTAATAAATTTAAGATCATTGACAATTTACTTGTTAAAAATTTAACAGCTTTTAAATACTAATGAAAATTCTTACTATCAAATCTATGGTTCAAGCTACTTTGTGATGACATGAGCTCACAATTCAAACATTTTTTGAAAGTCAGGTGTATAGTCTGCGATCCTGTGTTCCCCAAAGCATTTGACAGAAACATCATCCGCTCTGGTGCAATATTTAGATATAAAGCCGTGTTTTCAGCACTTATAGCACTTTTTGAGAGAAGAAAACAGTTAAGATGACTCATAGAATAATTTTTTTTTATTCCATAAAAAGTTGCTAAACTACTTAAGAATTGGGTTGCAAAGTTTCGTACAAAATGATCGGCTTGACCTCCGGCATTCAAGTGGTGGAGCAAGTGTCAGGTTTCAAACACGTTTTCTCTCTCTCTCGGAACAACTGTTTTACACTTTGTGTATACTCTAGCTCAAAAAGATTGTAACCTATAATTTGAACAAATGAAAGTTAGTTTCCTTATCTGATTGTGCTCTATATGAATTTAGGATATCATTATCCTACAGTATATTTTTTATTGTAAAAAAGCTGTGAAATAATTTCAAAAAGTGATACCTTTTTGTTTGAACATCTCTAAAAATGCCATTTTCATTTTGTTTTTGTTCAGAGTTATTGTTTTATCGAAGAGAAACATGTTTCTAAAGTGATGTATAAACAATGTTGATTTCAAGTGAAAATTCACCTGGCCAAAGTACACAAAAAGCAGTGTCTAATGGTGAAAAGTTTCAATAAATCTGAATATTTGCTTAATATTTGGCGTTTAAATGAATGAAACGTTATCAATAATGGAATGTCCGCTTTTTATCTATCAAACAATTCCATTTTTAATTATATTATTCCTTCTTGCCAAGCTAAAGTTCGGTTTCGAAATGGAATATCATAACGTAAAATGCCCAGACCGAAATTTCTGTCAAGATATATTTTCTATGGAGCCACCGCCTAACATAGATTTGAAAATAAAAGGCAAGACATATAAAATATAATATTTGGTGTATCCACGAGACATTTCGTCGACATAACATATGCTATGATATAAATTATATCACGCAGTTATAAAAAAGTCTCTTTTCAAGCTAAACAACATAGAAGTAAGACCCTGCTTTGTGTTTTCTGTCAGATATTTTTCACTCAAGTTTTAATAAGGTTAAATTTGTTTCCTCATTGCTGGTTTTTAGCAAAAAGCTGCGATCTCGCCGTTTTTTTTATGTTAGGGAAATGATCAGATACTTAGTTTTGCGGGGTTTATTTTGGATTGTAAAAAAAAACTAGTTGGCTTTGAACTGTCTTGAGTTGAATACATTTTTCATTTCAAAAGTTAGAAGCGCTTTTAGGATGTTCGCATAAGATGATAAAATTTGTTGAAATCAGACTTTATTAGGTCCAGTCTTTTAATTACTATAAAACTTAGTTCCACATTGTCTGTCTATTTTGGAACTATATTATCGAATTTTGCGTTACATCTTAAGTTAGGTTGAACAGTTCAACGACTTGTAACTAATTTTTCACATAAATACAATTCGGATTCTTTTTAGTTTTTGTTTCTAATAACACATCATACACTTCGTGAGTTTGTTTTTGTACAGCTGACGTGAAACCAGTGCCCACATAGCTGTGAATTCTCTGGGCGCCCAACATTCATCTAATCGTGCGCAGTCTACGATTCCTTCTGCGATTGTTATCGAGCGGCTGTGAATCTACTACTACTGAATCAAGAAATGACAAAGAAAACTAATCACCATCTAGTTACTTCATCTGATCCAGAAACGAATCAATTGTTTGAACTCATTTGTTTGTGATCTAGCTCTGCGTCTAATTTTGACTCCTCAGATTTTCTTGAAATGTCCATGGTTACCTTTGAACGCTACATATGCAAGAAGCTTGACTACCGCTAATATTTTTGACTGTATCAAATCGACGAAAGATGAGAGATATGTGTTCGATATTGTCGATAACTACAAATACTTTAAATTGATCAAAATTTTCGAAAAACGAAGAATTTTTCGATCTACAATCAACAAACAGCCTGCACCACCTCCTAACCATAAAAACATTTCGCTGAATTGTTTAGTAACAGGCGTTTCTGAAATAAGACACATCTATATTTGTTAGATCCAGGACTGCTTGTTGCAGTTCATTAGCATTCCATGATAGTATGTTAAGAGTACTAGTCAGTTATATTATGTTTTAAGTACAGCTTTTTAGTGCTGCTTTCTAGTATTTTTACTCGATTGTCCAGTGAGCTAAAAAAGCTTTTCATATTAGTAGCCTTGGATGATATAAGGTTCAGTATTCATGTTTTCTTCCTGTTGTTTTGTTAGTGTATTGTTAGTTGCAGCTACTTGAGCATAAGTTGGGTTTCTTGCGTTAATTATATATACAAAGACATCATAATTCTATGATGTCCTTGTATGCTGTTTTGCTAAATGTTTGTCTGTCTTTTATCGAATGTTTCATTGGGTTTGTTAGTTACAGGTTTCTTCAGTTTTTATTTCTGTTTTTTGAATTTCTTTAGCAATCATTCATCCTCTGTACTTGGCCGGATGTGGTTTTCCGCATAAAACATATTTAGGACGTTCGCTTATTGGTTTTGTACAAAGTCTAGTATTGTGTTTCCCAGCGCATATAACACATATAGGTTCTTTTGAGCAGTATTCATGCGTATGATTCTATCCTTGGCAGTATTTGCACTTTGGTATTAGTTTAGTCTTATTTCGTAGCTGTTCAATCTTAACTCTCATTTTTAATATTGAGCTGATGTTATAGATATTTTCAATATTTTCTTTGTTATCAAAAGTCAACAGAAATAAGAGAAGTATATTTGTGATTTCATTTCTCTCTTTATTTTCCTTTTTTCTCTTTTAATGATGTTCACTGCTTCAATTATTTTTAGTCCTTTTTGCTGTAGATCCGATATAATATCCTCAATTTCGCAGGTTGGATGAAGAACTCTAGCCATTACTCTGATTGGTCTCTCATTTTTATTTTCGTATGTGAACCATTGAATTGCATCTTTTGATTGAAAAAGATTTTAATTCATTTTAGTTGTACATTCTTAACCCAGCTTAAAGTATAATTAGCTATGATAACTTAAAGTCTAGTGGCTATACTATTTTGGCCTGCTGGCTCATATGGTTTTTTTTATATATATTTTTTTTCTTAAACAGTTTTTATCTTACACACTAATAATACTACCCAGCTTGTACAAGTACTGGGGTTACCTGGGCCATACTTGACTTAAAATCTACCTTACACTACAATTAAGTTCTAACCTATACCTAATTATAACTAACCTAACCTAATTAGACCTAAAACTTAAACTAGGGGCGCATAAATGGCTCATTGGACCCAACTGTAACACCCTATTGACCGAATCAGTCCGTTTTCATGTCCGTCAGTTTGTCCGTAGAATCTTGTCGTTAATTCTACAACCCGGTCCCTAAGTGGCTTCAGTCCCGACTCCTGATAGAGGAGAAGGTTCTTTGGCCACTTTTTAGTTACCGGGTTGTAGAACCTACCAATGCAGAAGCGGAGGATTCTTATTTCGAATATCTCCGCTTCGGCCATGACAGTCTTTGAACAGGTAATCCAGGATAGTGAAGCATAAGTCAGAATATGCCGGATCAGGGTCTGATAGCAAATAGATTTAGCTTTGGTGGTCATACCCTTCTTTTTGGCAAAACGATTGAATTCCATGTTTTTCGCTACAACTCTATAGCTTTCGTGATCTGATGTATTAATTTTCCGTTCATCATTGTCCAGGAATTTTATAATCAGTGTTTGATGTTGATTTCAATATTGCCTGTATTTCAGCATACGTTTTGATACCTACTATGTATATTTACTGGAGGAGGTGATCTCTCCTTTAGTTGCGCTGGTTTTTCTTGCTTTCTCTCAATGCTTGCTGTAGAGTTGTTAATATCTGGTGATGATTCAGCTTTCCTTTTCTTACTTTTTTCTTGTTTATGATCCAGTCTGTTTTTTCTGCTGTATCAGCAATGTCTTCCGTTTCCATCTGGCTACGCTCACTGTTAAGAGATTTTAATTTTAACAGTTCACTTAGCGCTCTGAAATCTTTAATGTTTTTACACAGCTGTGCAGTAAGCTCCTCTAGTTTACATACCTTTATTCGAAGTTCTTTGTTTTCCTTTTCTATGTCTAGCTGGTGTTTACTAGATAATTTTGCAGGTGATGTTTTATTCGCACCACTTCTGCTGAATGTTTCTCCCTGTTGTGATATATGGACCTGCCCGTAGGATAAACAAGCTGACCCTTTAGGAGGAGTTCTGGGTGCTAGTGACCTCCTTTTAGCATTATGAATTGTAAGCAATAAATAGCCCTCCCCAGAATCCGTAAGACCGACCTCATTCGAGGGTAGATTTTCCAGTGTAACTTTCGTATTTTTCATTGCCTTTTTTAACTTTGCGCTAGTTTTATTGCCATAGTGCAGTTGATCCTATTTGCAAACCCCCTGCCAGAAGAATCAGGTCATTTGTTATCAGAGTTTCCATCTCTGCCTAATCGTAACGTTAGTTTCGTTCGCGCTCGACGAGAACGGAAAGTCCATCTCGCGCCCGTTCACCACTTAGTTATTGCACTAAGTTTTCGCATTCACCCTCTCTCGTTAGCCTTACTACGTAAGTTACCAGGAGGCAACCGGCAGATAACTATGTTACGTACCTTCTAGGAGGTGAAAGTAGGGTTTGTTGGTAGATCTGTAGGTGTTAATTTAGAAGGTTTTACCCAGATCTTACCAGAGCATTCATTCATCGCGGCACTACAGCCCGAATCGAGCCTTAGCCTCCTTAATAATTCGCCTCCATTCGTCTCGGTTCAGTGACCGCGTCCTCCAGTTCGGTGCTCCCAAAAGTGAACTGCTGTCAGCATCTATCGAGTCCTCCCATCGCTTGCGCGGCTTACCGACTGGCCTGGCTCCGCTCGCTCGCCCCTTGAGAGATCTTTTGGGGATTCGATTGTCGCTCATTCGTTCGACGTGCCCAGCCCATTGTAGTTTTTGGAGTCGTATGACGGTAGAGACTTCCGGCTCGTCATACATGGTATACAGCTCGTTGTTGTATCGGATTCGCCATCCATCTTCTTCCCGTATTGGACCGAGGATCCTTCGCAACACCCTTCTCTCAAACGTATTTAAGGCTTTTTCAGATGCCTGGGTCAGCGTCCAGGTTTCACTTCCGTAGCATAGCACAGGTCTAATAATTGTTTTATAGATGCGGAGCTTCGTATTTCTGTGTACGCATCGAGATTTTAAAGTGGGAAGCACCGAAAAGAATGTCTTATTGGCTAATTGAATCCGTCGTTTGATTTCGACAAGCTCATTCCCATCCTTCGAGAGGTTCGTCCCTAGGTATACGAAGTTGTCTACATTTTCAAGGTTATAGTCCCCTATCGTTATGTTTTGTCTTATTGGCGTCCTTTTCCTTGATTGAGTCATAACTTTAGTTTTTTGTTCGTTAATTTGAAGACCAACTTTCTTGGCGGTTTCGTCTAGAGCTACAAATACTTCCTTGGCGTCGTTGAACGAACGTGACATAATATTGATGTCATCAGCGTAAGCTACTAGCTGTGTAGTCTTAAATAGTAAAGTGCCTCTCGTGTCAACGGGGATTTTTCTGGTGACATACTCAAGCGCTAAGTTAAAGAGTACCGGAGCTAATCCATCCCCTTGTTTTAGCCCTGTATTCTTCGAAAACGAGTTGCTCATATTATTCTGAATCAGCACTTGTGACGTGGAGTCGGTCATGGTCATTTTCACCAGTCGTACCAACTTTGCTGGGATTCCGAACTGCAGCATGATGTTATATAATGCAGTTCGGTTGATGCTGTCGTACGCTTGTTTGAAGTCGACGAATATTTGATGGACATCAATGTTGAATTCCCAGCATTTTTCCAAAATTTGTTTGACCGTGAATATTTGGTCAGTTGTCGATCTTCCACGTCTGAAACCACCTTGATATTCACCAAGAATTTTCTCAGCGTGATGGGAAATCCTTAACTCTAAAATTTTTGTCAAGAGCTTACCAGAGCATACGTTACCGTTACATACGAGCTTACCAGAGCTTACCAGAGCATACGTTACCGTTACATACGAGCTTACCAGAGCTTACCAGAGCATACGTTAGGAATATACTCTATCTAGGGTCAATACCAACATTTGTCTCCTGTTCCTGAATATGATAATAATGAACAAAATGCAAGCTTAATTTAAATGCGTAATTCATGGAAATCCTACGAAAACAAAGCACATTATGTCATTTCCTAACAATTTATATGTATATATATATATATATATATATATATATATATATATATATATATATATATATATATATATATATATATATATATATATATATAGTAATTTCTTTTATTTTATTTTCAACCAATGCGTACAAAACACTTACAATTAATATTTAACAATTTATATAAATTTGTACAATAAACATTGATGAAATATACAATACAATAATTTTAAAAACCTAACCTTCTTTGGTAGGGAATTGGATAGGGCATTCATGACGTGAGCACCTTAGTCAGAGCAGTTTTAAACCTAGGTCTGGAAATGGTTAGGGAATAGTATTTTGAGAAGCTATTGAATATTTTGCAACATCTATTGATTGGCTCATTGTTGGCTTAAACTGTGCGGTGTCGGTATTCATTCAGTAAACGTGTGTGCCTCGTCTGCCTTACCGATTCGTTGAAGGTGATCTTATTGGACAGGGACACAATATTAATCAAGCCGCTAGTAACATCAAAAGTAAAGCAGGAGCATATGACTATCCTCCGCGAAGATAGACTTGATAGATTTAAGAGATTTAGCCTGTATCTGTATGAAGGTGGATTATCAAATTCGTAAGGATTATACAGATCTCTTAACGCAAATAGCAAGAACTGCTTCTGCACCGATTCGAGCCTATCGCTATGGACATCAAATGTAGGGTGCCAGACAATACATGCATATTCAAGCAATGCCCGCACTAGAGCTATGTATAAAGACTTCGTGACCCATAGGTTTTTGAATTCTTTCGCACGTCTTTTGATGAATCCAAGTTGCTTATTAGCCTTGCTTAAGACTTTGTCATGGTTTAAATTAAAACGCAGCTTTTTATCCAAAGTAACCCCGAGGTTGATGACATTGTCAATATTATTGATTGCAACATTATTGAGGCGGTAATCAAAACTTATATTATTGGTTTTGCGGAAAAAACTAATAACTTGACATTTACTGACATTAATGTCAAGATTATTTTGTTTGCACCACTGCTCAAGAGAAAACAGTTTCGATTAAAGGAAAACTGAGTCTGATTTCGATTTAATTATGTGGTACATTTTCAGATCATCTGTATAAAAAAGGCGAGGGATGTCTGATAAAACTTCAGAAAGATCCGGTACGAAAATATTGAATAAAAGAGGTCCCAAGTGATTACCTTGTGGTACACCTGATAAAAGTTCGATTATTTTGGATAGAATATCCTGAAACTTAACATACTGCGTCCTATTTTGAAGATAAGAGTCTAACCAGTTTAAGATACCCGACATACCAAATTTCTGTAGTTTGATTCGAAGAATATCCTGATCAACACGATCAAAGGCCTTGCTGAAGTCTGTGTAGATAGTATCAATTTGATGCCCTTTTACCATGCCACAGAGAACATCTGAGACGAGAATCACGAGGTTGGTAGAAGTTGACCTGCCTTTTCTAAAACCATGTTGTTGTTCATTTAGAAGAGGTTCTATTAGAGTAGTGAGCTTATCACAGACAATTTTTTCAAATAGTTTAGGCAATGCTAATAGTATTGCAATACCTCTGTAATTATCAATTGACCGCCTATCACCACATTTAAAAATCGGGGTCAGATGGGATGATTTCCAGAAGGAGGGGAAAACCCCACAAGAAAGTTGTTGACATTAAGCTCTTTGATGGCCTTTGCAATCTCCTCTCTAGTTAAATACATTTTACAGATGATATTTGGTGGGAATGTTTGAGAGGGAAGAATGTTAGACATGCTTGTACATATATACATATAAATTTTATATATAAATATTTTTAAAAAAAATTTATTCCACGAATTGTATTCAAAATTTTCGAATTTATCACCAGCTTTTCTCTCATATTTTTGAAAAAGTTTTATGCAAATGCCTACTATGCTGTCAATAACATTTGAAAAAAACAAACGCTTTGTTAATCATATCTTGCAAATATTTATGTTTTGTTGCTAGTAGTGATACTACAACTGTGTGATCAAAACCAACACATAACAAAAGAATCAAGTTTCATCTACTGAAGAATCAAGCGACGGTCTAATATTGATCCCCAGGACTTACTTCGTTTTCACTTAATTATCAGCGAATTTTATTCAACTAATAAAGCTTGGATTTGCTAACGAAAATATCACAAATAAATCATACTTTCACAGAATCACATCAAGTTCAGATCCATAAGAAACCAAAACGCAAGCCGATGTCATCACGTTACACGCGAAAACGTGCCTGGTGCCGTGAAGATGCCGAAAAAGTTCTCGAACTTGAAAATCAGAGCTCCGTCACCGCTCCAATGCTTGTTATACACTTTCCCGATCCAGACCTCAATTCGCATATTGTTCGTGGCTTTTCACCGGAAATCGAATCTGTTCATTTCCAAATCCCGTACAAGGCACGTTTGTGCTATGTAAAACTGAAGCAAGGTGCAGATATGAAGAAAGTGTGTGAAGAGATCTCGAAAATTCCTTTCGGAGCGGGTTTCCTGCGAGCTGAAGAAAAGCATGTAAAACCGCAAAATCAGGTGGTACGTTTTTTGAGAGACCCATGTGTTGTTGCAGTGTTGCTAAGGGTTTTGATTTTTTTTCAGACAAGTCCGGAAGGCATCGACCCTTATACTCTCTACGTCGGCAATCTACCTCCCCAAATCACGGTCGCTGAAATCAAAGAGAAATTCCCGTCAGCGACGTATATTGATGTTGGTTTCGCGCAGAAAATGAAGTACACGCGCTATGCATTTATCCAGTACGCAACAGTCGAAGAAGCGATGGAAGCGTACAAGAACACAATCAATTTGATGCTGGACAAACGAAATCTGGTAGTGCGATTTCGACGAGCCAAAGGCAACATTGGTCTGCCCGGCGATCCGATGCTGCAGTCGCCCGTCGAAAAGAAGTCAAAGAAGACTCCTGATGCGGTTGATGATGATTGCGAGATTATCAACGATCAACAGTTGTTTCCGAAAAAATCAGTCCCAACGGAGAAAAGTAATACTGATGTCGATTCGAAAGATAATGTACTGAAAGAAGCTGCCCAGATGATACGTAATCTGTTGGAAAAAGAGAGTAAGTTTTTTTTTCTGCGAATTTTTTTCATCGATCTGCAACTTTATTCACATTGTTTGGAGTTTTTAAGATTTTAAAATTTGATTTTGTCTTTTGTATTTGAAATTCATTCAATTTATTCAATACTACCTTATGCCCCTTCTACTTTCAGACGAATCTATAGATTTGGGAGATACTCCATTAGGACAACATAGTCCATTGCCCTTAGATAGTCCTGTCGTTAACATCAAGAGCGAAAAAGATGATTCTTTTGATTATCCTGATTACGACGATGAAAACGATTTGATGGGAACGCAAATCAAAGATGAACCATTGGATGACTTCATGGACGACTACTACCCGGACATCAACGAAGAAGAAGATGACGAAATACGTTAGTATTGATGAGTTTACGATCACGATAGTTTTTAATTGGTTGTAATAATAATTGACATTTTAGCGCCTGAAGAACGTGACAACGGATTAGATTCAGAAGGCAATTTAAGTTTTCTCAATGGAAATAAGAACGTTGGCAGCATATTTGATGATAACGATTCGGATGATGACGAGGGCTACGGGCCGAAAGATTGGGAGCAGATACGACAGAAAGAGCTCGAGGAACAAGACGATAAGGTAAGTGTGGAAAACGGGCTGTTGTGATTTTCAGAGGTATATAAGAATGAATTCAAATTAATCTAAATTTCTTAGAAGATTCCTTTCTTTCAAGGACAGCAAGTCGAAAGCTAAAGATATAATATTGTCAATCATACTCAATCATTTTGAATCAAATTTCTTCAAAATTTTATTAACCCCAATTAAACTTATTAATACTACATTTTGCACTAACATTTTACAGCCTGACATTAGCTTACTGCCGTGTACAAAGCCTAGCATCAGCAGTAGTTTCAGTCCATTGAAAATACTTGATAAGGAAAAAATTACCTCGAAAAACGACGATCTGGACGATTTGTTCAATGCTATGAATCCCGAAAGTGATTTTGATGACGACCTTTAAATATGCATTTGAAAATAACATGCCGTGAAAAATAGCATTGTACAGTTTATAATAGTTTTTAGTGTTATACATTGGTTTATGGCATCAATTAATCATTTCAAGCCTACCCTTAAGTTACAAGATTACGTACTCATATACATACGTACTCATATAAATCTATTGCATATGACTTGAATATTATTTTATGTATTTATTCATAATTATTTGATAAACATCAGTAAAGTAATGAGATTTTTACGATGATCATGTACGTAAATTTATTCAAACGGGTTTACCTTCAAATCGATTTATTGAATCATTTGTGGAAAGAATTCAATTATTTTATGCATCACTACGTGCCATTAAAGGTGGTCCATAGATCGATCACCTGTATCAAGTAAAACGTAACAACGGGTGCAGAGTGAAAATTGAACTAAATACCTTCGCGGCATTGTTTTATTTTCGTTTTAACTTTGCTTTCATCTTAGAGATAATTTCACCCTTAAAGTAATGGTTTGTCTTCCGCTTATTGAGGATGTTTCTATGGAAAAGAAGTAACAAGCAAATATAATTCTCGATAAAAGAGAACAGTTAAATGGTGTCGAATCATCACCGGAATAATTTTTTTTTCATTTCTTCTTCCAATGGATTGAATCGAACATCCTAACACATATGACACTAAATTATATTAAACATAAATGCATTATGTTACTCAATTTTCTAAGCATAAGTTGAAAAAAATCGCGTTTAGTACCAACGATTTCTCCGGCTGTTCAATACCTTTAGATTGTCTCTACGTGGAAAAAAATGTAGTGTTACTCTTTATAATTTTAAGATTTTTTAAATATGTAAGAAGATTGTGATTGTCGAAATAAAAGAACGATTTCTGACATAAATCTGTTGGGTGTTTTGATTGCTTTGGATGTATCTGGAAATTTGTAGTTGATATTTTATCCTCAATTTTTAATTTAACAAGACAATTCTTTTTATAAACATAATAAATTAGTTCCAAATATATTAAAATAGTTTTAAATATGCGAAATAATTTGTTGTTCAAGCTGTGTGATGCTAATGCCCAGCCTTGTATTGTTCTGAGTAAGAAGGACTCATGGAATTCGAAAGATGCCACTGGCACCAACATGAGTATGAGGATGGCCGCAACCAACAAGCAGCGTTTTGCGAACATGAATACCTAAATATAGGATTACATCTAGTATTGTGTTAAAGCAATGGCCGTTATAGCAGCGATATATAAGTGATTACGTCTGTGCCCACGGGATTCAATGAGGGAAGTGATAGATGCATCGACAATAAGCTTGAATGGTTTCTTAGCATTTCGTCCAAGGCAGACGTTGCATCGCGCTTCCCAAATTTGGGAATTGCACTCAATTCATTCTCGAATGTGTGTCTTAGGGTAAGGCCACGACGAAGCGACGAAAGCGTCATGTCGAGCATAGCGTCGAACCAAGCATGGATCAGCACAGTGTATTGCGTTAATGTAGGCGCGACAAGGTGCAAAATTTTAAACGAAATTTTACAGTGGCAGTCAAAGCAATCAGTTCTTCAGAGTCGGATGACAAGTTTTCTCACCACAATACACGAAATTGAAATCAATAGACTGCTGACAAATAGAAGTCAATATTCTTTTCTGATCGCTGCTAAAAATCTAGTTGACTATGTGCGATTCAATACCGTTCAATTATACAAATGTACCCAAATTTTCGATAAAATCGTATTAACGAAATTCATCTACTTACTGTATGTTATCGAAATATATTTTACAACACAATACATTGCATCTCTGAGCACTCGAGCAACGAAATCGGTTTGAATCGAGGTCGTCGCTACTATCATATTTCGACTCTTTGGCCGCTGCTTCGACATGGCCACTTCCATTTGAAAGTACATGACCGATTTCGGCGCGATGCTGGACTCGTCGCTTCGTCTTGGCCATACCCTTAGGGTACGGACAAGACGGAGCGACGAAAGCGTCGCGAGCGTCGAGTCAAGCAACGCGCCGAAATCGGTCCTAGGCTTTCAAATGGAAGTGGCCATGTCGGAGCAGCGACCAAAGAGTGAAAATTTGATAGTAGCGACGACATCGATTCGAACCGATTTCGTTGCTCGACTGCTCGCAGCGGTAATGTATGTTGTTGTTGCAAAATGTGTTTTGATGGCATACAGTAAGTAGACGAATTGCGTTAATGGGTTTTTCGTGGGTAGTTCGAAATTTTGGGTACATTTTTTTATGAATGAAAGGTGCGGAATCGCACACAGTCAATTAAATTTCTACCAATGATTAGGAAAATCTATTGATTTATATATATCAGCAGTCTATTGATTTCAATTTGGTATATTGTGGTGAGAAAAACTCTTCATCCGACACTGAAGAACTCATTATTTCGACTGCCACTGTAAAATTTCGTTTACAATTTTGCGTCTCGTTGCGTCTACATGAACACAATTCAATGAGCTGTTCCATGCTGGACTCGACGCTATGCTCGACTCGACGCTCTCGTCGCTCTGTCTTGTCCGTACCCTTAGATTCACACTAGGTCATGTGGAGCAAAGTATTTCTTAGAACTCTCGAGGTAGCGGAAGCAGCAATTAAATACACTTTTCGCGACAACGAGAAGAGGTTAGTCCACTTAAGGGGTTACCCTCACTTGTAGCGCGAAAAAATTTTTTTGAAGAAAACTATCAAACTTTTTTAAACGACTATTATATTATCTTAAAGTTCTTACATTGAACACCTTTCAGTAATATTTTGATTGAAAAATATTACATTGTTAAATTACAAATGGTCGTCAAAATAATGGTACTTTAATTATCATTTTTTGCGGTGACCACCATTGTGTCGATCTGGATCATCTGAAACAAAAAATAGCGATGGATTTAGTTAAATAACAGTACAAACTAGTGTTTGATCGAAGGATTTAAAACAATATCCTTTTTTTACAAAATGGCGGACAGTCAAAGTTAATGGTTCGATTTTCACTTAAAACAACGGTGTTTCTTTTGGCTATAAAACAGCCAATTTTTATAAAAAAAAATCGAACGATCAAACACTACAGTTTTATGTATTGAATAAGCCTGCCAAGTTTCAAAAAGATAGGTTCAGTAGTTTTAGAGTAATTTTGGTCACCGACTTCAAAAATGTCATTTCGAGAAAAACGCGTTTAAAGCTTGAATTCAGTTTACACGGAGGAAACAATTTTTTTTTAACTTACATAGAGTCATCCACTCCGGGGCCATATAATAGTTCTTCCGCCGACGATGCCGCTTCCAAAAATGCAATTTGCTGTTGCCTTCTCCAGGTATGCGACCCTCTTCATAGAAAAATAGACAGAAACTGGAGAGAGGATCGAGCGCGGCAGACGGCAGATTAGCCGGTTGTATAAGTAACGGTTTTTTTCTCTTTTAACGCTCATATCTCGGTCAATTTTGTTCGGATCGACTTGAAATTTGAAGGACGTATTTTCAGAAATTTGTACTTATAAAATTTCAAAGTTACAAGTGGGGGTAACCCCTTAAATTTACTGGATATGTCAATACCCAATATATTCAGCGGGGACGAGTCAGGAATATTTGCACCATCAACAAAAACGGTTCGAGAAGCAGAGGGAACATAAACTCTGCTTCCCACATACAGTTTGCTTCGTCCCAAGCGACTATTGATGAAATACAACTGTTAAAGTATTCAACCATACGATCTCGATTAATGGTAGTACCATATCCGCGAACATTTTTACCAATTAATGAAAAAAGTACGCGACACCAAGGGTTTTAATTAATGAAAAAAGTACGCGACACCAATCGACTTTCTCAAATTGCTGTTACAATACTTTGGTGTCAGGTGTAATGCTATTGCATAGAACTTATGGCTAATCGCGCCAAAACTAAAAAATTACACTCCCCTGCAAAATTATAAGACACTTCAATATTTCTAAGTTTACGGAAACGGTAAAGAATGGAATTACCCAAGTACCTGCATTGTTGAACTAATGAAAGGTTACTGAAATTTTAATGAAATAATAGGTTCTTCGATTACTCTTTAATGAGTTTCTAAAGATCTATAATAAATTGGCTGCTATAAAGAGATAAGAAAGACTTTGAATGCTTGCAGTTTTAGAACTACTTTAGGTGAGCTTCTATAAAAAAATATAACAAATAGCGTGAGCTCTTGAAATAAAATTTTGGGTGTGAGAAAAAGTTTGTTTGTTGCAGTGGTTGGAAAGTTGTTTGCGTTTGAAAATGGATATAAATAATGAAAAAATTGCATTATATTTTGCAATATTATTATAACAAAGGGAAGAACGCTGCGCAGGCTTGTGAAAAAACTTGTGCTATATACGGTGAAGGTAATTTATCGAAATCTGCTTCAAGCAAGTGGCTCACTCGCTTTCGTTCCGGTAATTTTGATGTGAAAGATGAGTCAATTACTGAAAAAGCAGATAGAATTCTTGAAAAAGTGCAGCAAGATAGGCATGTCAGAACTGTCGATATTGGTATGGAGCTAGGCATTGACCACAAAACTGTTTTGAAATATATACGCAAAGTTGGCTACAGAAAGAAGCTCGATGTATGGGTTCCTCATGAGTCGAGATCGAAAAACATGATAGACCGAATGAACATCTGCGATGCGCTGCTGAAACGCAATGAAACCGAGCCTTTTCTAAAACATCTATTAACCGGTGATAAAAAAATGGATAACATACGACAAGCGGAAGCGTAAAAGATCGCGGACAAGGGATGGTGAGCCGTCACAAGTGTCCGTGAAGCCAGGATTGACGCCGGAAAAGGTGATGCTGTGTGTGTGGTGAGATTGGAAGGAAATCGTCCACTATTAGTTACTTCCAGTTGGTCAGACAATTAATTCTCAATTCAACTATTAATAGCTAGAGAGATTACGCCAAGCAATTGAAAGAAAACGGCCCGAATTAAATAATAGGAAAGGTGTTGTCTTCCTTCACGATAACGCCCGCCCATACACTTCTTTGGTGACCCGTCATAAATTGCGAGGTTTTGGTTAGGAGGTTTTGATGCATCCACCGTATAGTCAAGACATAGCATCCTCTCATTATTACTTTTTCCGATCCTTGCAGAACTCTCTCAATGGAATTAAGCTGGTTTCAAAGGAAGGCTGTGAAAACCACTTAATTCAGTTTTTCAACCAGATGCCACGGAAGTTCCTCACTGATGGCATCATGGCTCTACCCTAAAAATTGCGAAACATTGTCGATGATAATGGAGCATATTTGGTTGAAATAAATTAATTTTCACATCATAAGAAAATCAGTTGAATTTGACTAAAAAACGCCACGAACTTTTTCCCACACCCAATGTGTGAAGACAGTTTCAATAGGTTTTTGTCAAAAATGACTCGAGAAAAAAGAACATACTGAAGATGGAGTGACAATACTATTAAATTTGAAAAAATACAATAATAGTGTGGCAAATATCGCTAAAATTATTAAAAGAAGTCAATGTGCTGTGAGAAATCTTAGGGATCCTAAAAATTATGATAAAGAAGAACCTAGGCCGACCATGTGTTCTAAATCAACAGGAAGAACGTGCAATGCTAGGAGTGGCTTCGATTTCAACGATTCGATGAACTATAAAAAAACTACAAAAACAAAACTGAAAAGGGATGAACGCCTCAAATTTAAGAAAATGAATAATCGACCTCTACTAGCTGCAAAGACGAGAGAATTTGCTTTGCCCGTGAATATATTAAATGGAAAAAGCGACAATGAAGTAGTTTTTACCGAATAAAAACGTTTTTGTCTGGATGGGCCTCAGAAAAGATCATTTGATAAAAATCGGGCTTCAAATGGGCCGAGGTAAAATTATTTTTTCGGCTGGAATTGGTATAAAAGAAAAACAGAAACTAGGCGGCCATACATACCACAAACATCGTATAGGAATATACTGCAGATTATAACATAAATGTGTTACAATGACGATCGAAATAAACAATATCTCAATATGTATTATTGAAAATGCCTATGGAGTCAACAGCCATGTACTGTTTACCGTGGCGGAAAGCAACACCAGACGCTGAACGAACTAACTAAAGGCTGAAATTTCTTCAGCTTGTTGTAACCGATTGTGTCGTCAGACCAAATCCACCAGTGTCCGAATTCTCTGACCTTGTCCCTGGTCTTCCTCTCCTATATAATACTTGAAAACATCTGCTTGATCAATTTCGTCTGGTATGGGTTGACTTTGTGTTGTCTTGTAGGTTATACTAGCCAATTGTTTTGGATTGCTGGCAATGCGGACACTTTGCCTTGACTTGTTGAGAACCGAATAGCCTAGTTTACAAGGAGCACTTATTCTGCGGGGCAAATTTAAGAACATAGATTTTAAGCGCATAAGATCAAAGATTTTCGGAGAAACGATTCGTGGCTTTTGCAATTAACAAGACACATTTCATTGCTTTTTTTGATTTTTTTTGGGTCACAATGAACACTGCAGTGATGCTGTGGCTACTATTTTCACCAATTCCTGTGTGAATTCTCCTTTTTCGATCTTTGATGGGCTGTAGTTTTTGTTGGCTGCTACAAGCGCAGCCAAAGATCGAGTCCCAGAAGCGTTTCAGGGATTGAAACAAGCGCTAGTATAAGTTTGTAGTATCCAATTGAGACTCTTTTGAACACACCTTGTGATTACGATGTTTTTTTATATCATTGGAACCTCAACGGATATTTTTTTGTCACGTTTCGTGATCACGGACGAGACCTGGATCCACCATTTTAATCCAGAAACCAAACAGCAACCGATGACGTGGAAGCAACGCTCTTCACTGACGCCGAACGAATTCAAATTGTCGAGCTCGTCGAGGAAGGCTATGGCATCAGTTTTTGGGACGCCGAAGGAATTATTGTAATAATAATAATAATATTTGGAGAAAGGAGCCACTATATCAGGCTCTTACTACGCAGACAAAGTGATAAGATTGCGGGGGGCTATTGAGGAATAAAGACGCGGCAAACTGCGAGCCGGAATGCTGTTTCATCAAGACAATGCACCGGCTCACAAGGCTGCAATTCATGAAACAGGATTCGAACTACTTGAACATACGTCCTATTCGCCAAATCTAGCTCCGAGTGACTTCTGTCTCTTTCCTCGGTTCAAGGAATATTTTGGTGGCAAGAAATTTGAAGATGATAGCGAAGTGATGGCCGCTGTTGAGGCGCTTTGGGAGAGTAGAGACTAATCATTGTTTTCTAAGGGTATATTGGGTTTGGGAAAAAGATGGACTAAATGTATTAACTTGTTAGAAGGCTATGTTGAAAAATATTTTTTTTAACGTTTAATCACCGTGGTTTATATTGACTGTCATTACTTTTCGATCAACTCTCGTACTAGTCTTAAGACTTACTTTTACTCTAGCAGTGCATGGCGATCGTGTACATTTTCCCATGCTCTAAAACATACCACTAATAAAAAAAAACCCCTGGAACTTCACAACAACATTAAATATCAAACTCTAAATAGTTCATTTTGTAATAAAAATAAGATTTATTTCGATTTTCGTTTTGTAATATACAAATAACTATCGAAATTTAAATATTTAGATCTAAAAATTCACATTTCAATAGCACTTAGTTAATTATTTATTTTTCATTTTTTTTTTCATCGTATGCATATCATTTGTAGCTATGTCATTATATTTTCTCGATTTGACTACCATATTTTATCTATCCATTTGTTTCTTCTTTGTTCATTGTAAATTTTTTTCTCTCTCGATTTTCTATAAAATTATTAAAGCTTAACAATACAACAAGACATACAAATTATCAAAATACTATTCTTAACTTAGAAAACGACTTTTTATTACTTTTGTGTTGCATACGCGTATAAACTAGATAATGCAAAGTCAAAAAAACGTTCTTGTTTTTTTCATCATAGTGAATAGGCACGAAACATAAAGAATGTATTAGAAAGAAATATCAAATGCGTTGGAACCGTTTGTTTTTTCTAAATTCAATTTCTTTCAATTTTTCGTTTTAATTTTGATGAATTTATTTCGATTTTCGCTCAAATTTAAGGCATCTAAAGATTAGGCTCATTTGAAGCACACGCCACTTTCATTCCTTATTGATTATTATTTTTTTACTTTATGGTACAATAGTAAAAAAAAAATACCAAAGTTTGACTCAACGTATTTTTTGTATCATTTTTTAAATTGGCAATTATGATTGAAAGTATTTTATGGTACATGATGCCATAAAATACCCACTCAAATTTCGAAATAGATGTATGACCGAAATGAACTGAGACCAGGTAAATTTATGTTTTTGAGCGATAATTGTAAAAAAAAAATAATTAAACAAATTAAAATGAATAAAATTTCAATTGTTGTTTGAAAATATAAAAATGTGTTTGAATTGAAACTGGAATGAAAATTTCTGCGATCGAATGATATTCGTATTCACCTTCAAGATCATTCTTGAACAGTTTGGAAAATCCCACTTATTTTTTTTCTCTATGTAGAAAAAATATAACAGGTAAAACTCTCTTGTAACTATTACTTTGATCGTCAAAAGGCACTAATATATTCGAAAATAGCTTTTCTTTTGTCCTGAACTCTTAGATACGTAAGAGTTTCGATGTTTGAATGAGTTTTTTTTTGTTTGTTTTTGATTCACGGATTTACATTTATTTTGGTATTTTGTTAAACATTTGGCTATTTATCGTACAGTATTGATTATTCATTGTTTTAACAAAATATCATGGTGATTTGTTTCAATTCTTTACTTGTTTGGATATCGATTTTTTTTTTCAAACTGAAAATCATGATAATCAATTATTATCTACACAAATTTTAAATATTACATTTTAAAATTTATTTAAAGTAATAATTAGAAAAAGGAAATTGTTTATTTCTAGCAAATTATAAGTTTTGTGACGGCAATCAGTATTGCTGTTGGCAGGAACACATTTGTTATGCTGGTTAAAATTCGACCTCCAGAATTTCCACCATTTTGTTCTTCGAATGTTGATCGATCGTCTGTGTCGGCTGAAATGAAACGATGAATAGTTGATAGTGATAGATTAGTTTGACTGTTTGTGGGAAAGTGGTGTGTGTTTTAATGATTGTTTTGAACTATATTAGACTAGAATAATCTAAGTGCTTGTGTAACAGAATAGAATAAGCATTGTGTGTACGTTACATCTACTGGAAGCTTGAATTTTAGGGAGTTTGATTTTTATTTAAAAAAATACAATTTGAAAATATTTTAATGAAAATTCTTGAATATGAATGCTTTGCATGATTTTCAAAATACAAAAAGCTAAAAAATTTGATAAATAGTGCTTAAGGTTTGACTATGAATGGATGCAGTGCTAGCTACAGCTGAGAGTATTTTCAGTATCTGAAATTGTTTACGTAGACATGTTTTTCCCCCAAGAATTATAATAAATGAATTTAACATAGTAATGTATAAAATAAGATAATAGTTTCAAGCAATCTATTATGCTACCCCATTTTGTATTACACTTATACAGACTATTCAATCGATGTCACTCGTTTCAAGTAGTTCGTTAAAAAAACGATGTGATAAAAATGAAATTTTCTAATATTATAGAATGATGGGCTCACCAACAATTTCAGAATGTTGCTTAAATCAGGATTTTTTGAAAACCGATAAAAATATAGCTTGGCAATTTAATTGTAACTGCGAATCTAATATGTTTTTCTAACGAAGCAACATCAAAACCCACTTAGAAGTTCGGGGGTCATAAATTAGAGACTAATTTTTTTAATCAGTTTATAATGATAAAATTAAATGAAATTTTACCATTAAGATTGATCTAGGGACAGAATCAAAGTTTTGTTGTATGTGCATCAATCTAAATCGTATTTCACTCTATCAATAACAGAAATATTTGAATATATTTCACCGTAATAATAGAACTAAATATCCAATGGAAAATCCCAAATAGAAATTCCTATAAGATACTCCTAGCAGCGAAGACACGGAGCCTATAAGGGCGACAGGACAAGAGAAATCCAGAACAGCCTGAAAGCATGCAATCGATCATTATGGAAATGCGCGAGGAACTATAAAATGTCTTGGTGCGAGATTCGACAGTCAATTTCAAAGAAGCGAATCGAATGAATTATATGTCGAGATGATTTTAAAACGCGTTATTGTAATATTACCGTGAATGTCAAAGTGGTTTATGGTTATTTCTTGTATAAACATGTATTTAGTTGCGAAGTACAAGCTGCTTTCTGGGAAACATAGAAAATCATTAGTCCACAAAGTGAGTTTCAAAGAAAATCATGGCAAGTGGTGTCAGAAGTGAGTTTTTTTTGAATTTGCGATTCCGCAAATGAGTTTGATGAAGTTGCAGATAGTCAATTTGTTTGTGAAAAACGTAGAAATTTGTCATGTGCGAACTCTACAAAAATCAGTTTTGAGGCTGTAGCAGAATACAACCATTAGATCAATCGAGAGCATGCGACCAGACTAATGGTGTCATTAAACCATTTTAGTGAACAATTGCTCCAGCTCGCCAAGTCCTATGAGCATTTTGGATATTGGATACGGCGAAGACCACCCAAAGGAAGTTCAAAACTTGCAACTCAGAAAAGGTGCACAGAAGCTAAAACAAACTTTATAACAGTTTGCACCGGACATCGATCGGTCAATACTTCTGTCGTACCCTACGTTGGATCCAGAGCACCGGAGTGAAATTGCAAAGAATGCTTTCATCCGGAGAGTACGTGATGAAGAACTTAAACAAGCACTTCATATGGCTGACAAATGGATGCTGAAGGACTCTTCAGCCTACGCATGGACCAACAAATCGGCGAAGCGGGCGTCTTGTAGCAGCATTAGGGAAGTGCACGAGGAATAGGAGTACCACAGAACCGATATCGCCAGGGATCTAACGACAAATAAATCTTCACAATGTGGGAATTAAGGAGAAAAAAAAAATTTTCAGAGCGTAAGAATGAAAACGTTAACGCAAAAGGTAGACATAGTCTTCAAATAAGAGAGATAGACTCAGAAAAATTACAAAAAAAATTAAACTTTGGAAATGTGGAAGATAAGTATCGTAATGTATCAGCGCAGGCATGCCCTGCGAATCGCCTGCAGAGGCTGTGATGATGATATCAGGAGTAATCCCGATTGACCTACTATGGCGAGAACGCAAGGAAGGATACCTCTTTCGCTCAGAGCTGGGTAGAACTGAGGCTCTGGACGGTTAAGCTAATTGGTCTCATTGAGCCTTGGCGCTTAACTAGAGCCACGGAGATGTTAACTTTTACCTTTGTTAATTCTTGACAGGGCACGGTTACGTCAGGAGATACCTGATCCGAATGGGTAAGGTGGTCACATCGTACTGCCGGTACTGTATAACTGAGCTCGATGATGCTCAGCACACATTTTTTATATGCAGTCGCTTTGTAAGTTTGAGGCGCGCCATTGAGTCCACGATCGGCCTGGTAGCACCTGAGACGATCGTGGATGCAATGCTGCGAAACAAGGAGAATTGGCACGCAGTCTCAACATACGTTGATAAAGTGGTTCGCATAAAGCAGGAGGAAGGTTGCTTTACCGAACCATGAACTGTAGAAGTTTCTGAAGTTCATGGTTACCGATAGGTGAGTCAGCACGAGCGGGTGTAAGCAGTGCTTAGGCGGGTGCCAACTCTGAACTTCATGGGCAGATGATCCTTTTTTTAGTGAGTCAAACCGCACATACTCCGTGGTGACAAGGACTACACTAGCGAAAAAAATGTATTAATTACAGGAATCAGAATACTTTCATGAAGTGGAAGTATAAAAGTGGAAGTTCGTGAGTATGTCAAAAACGCACCGGTTACATTTTGCATGAAGAATTACACCTGACAATGCCTTGCGTAAGATAACACTTTCGATCAAAAACGAATTCGAACGACACATTCCAAAAAACGGTTGGCGTATTTTACGAAAAACTGAAGTGCAGTACAACTGCAGTGTTGTCCAGAAACACAAGAAGATTCAGAAGACAGATCTAAAGTGGATGCATTGGACAGAAGGTGGTTTTGATGCTCCAAAAAAGTTAAGGCGGTGCCATCAGCAGGAATGGTCACGGCGTTGGTTGTTTTTTTTAGATGCAAATTGGTTATGGTAATCAGTTATCCGAAAGATGGTAAACTAATCACCGGGGGATACTATTCTAGCCATTTAATGAAGTTGGATGCCATAATCTGAAAAAAAATGATCCGGATTGGAAAACCAAAAAATCGACCCAAAAGCATCCGCACAAATGTTAAACACCTTCAAAAGATGAGTCCAAAATTGGAACAAAATGGGGGAGCTATTAATGGTACAACTATATGCTGGTACAAATTAAGGTACAACTATATGCTGTATGAAATATTTGATGATCTATGTCACCACAATCTTCAAGCAGCGAATGGACGAGCATCGAGTGCCTAAAACGGTATTCGAAGGAAAAACCTGGGAACTAAGGCCGGTGACGAAAAGCTGGTCTGATTCTATTGACGAAAACTGCGTATCGCTGCACGGATTTCTTAATTGATGGGCGCGGTCGTTGGACCAAGATAATGTGAGGTATCATCTGCTAGAAGCCAAGGACCGAGAGGAGTTAAACTGCTACGACGATGACGGCTACGAAGCGTTAGAACATCTACTCAACTTCACAGTAATGGATTCTTCCGCATTCATCTCTTCTGACACCTCAAAATTGTTCGCGCTTTCCAAAACTTTTGGTCAAAAGAAGAAGCGATTTTGGCTGTAGACTGATATTATGCAACAATTTCGGTATAAGGAGTAGAGGCACTCAGGTGGAGTAGAGGCACTGGAGCACCGCTGGTTGAAACAGATTAGTTCAAAAGAGGTTACTATGAAGAAGTAGGCTATTTTGAAAATAAATTGTCATTTTCACTATCAGGCCGAGAAATTTTCAGAGCACCTTCGTAGACGTTAGTTGAGTGAATTTAAATGTGGAACCTTGCAAGATATAGTCGTAATTTTTTTCACATGGTGAATTGCATTACGCTAATACAAAATATATGGCTAAGATTGTGCTTCGTTAAAAAATCTTATAAACATTTTCAAAAACATCTTCGAGTCGTAGGACCGGTATGAAACCTGTAGTTAATTTCAAATGCAGGAGACAATAGGAGAAGGAGAGTATTTGGGTAGTATTTTTGATGTTGGTGGCATAATGAGCAGTAAGTTAAGCATTTTAATAGTGTGTGCTGCAAAAACTACTTTACGTAAGCAAGTTAATACAAATATTGGAAAAACATTTATCGAAAAACTGACAGAAGGACGACAAATAAAGAATCAAGTTAGAAATAAATTTACAAATTTGAAAAAGTTATTTTTTGAAAAATAATTCAAAGAACGATTTCTCGCGATGAAATTGATTTTGTAACTGACGGTAATTTCACTAATTTTTTCAGGTTTAAGGTTTTTTCAGGTTTTTTTTTAATGTTCTAAAATTATAAGCCAAATGTCGCTTGTAAAATCAACTAAAAACTAGGAACGCAAAGTGTTCTTGTTATTGTGTCATTTAAAAGAACTTAAAGTTTGTTCATGAATGCAATTAAGTATGCTAAGTATTGTCGAGAGCTTATATTTTGGATTCTAAAACTATACTAGGTAGAAGAGCACCGCTAAATTTCTGATTGCTGTAGGTTATCCTTCACGGGAAATGGATAGCAAATTATTTAAATACGTTTTATTGTTGAGCTCCCGAAGTCTTCAGAGACATCAAAAAGTCAAAGAAAGCATCAATGTGTGGGAAAATGTCTCTGATTACGAAACAGCCATAATAAAAATTATACTTGGAAAAGGGAATATTTTCTTTTTTTATCAATCTCATTCGAATTCAAAATTCGAAACATTCGAAAAATACCCAAAAATATTGGTTTGAATTTGAATTTTTTGAGTTTGACAAGTATTCATTATGAACACTTTATATGTTCATGATATATAGCATAATGAAAAATGATGAATGCAGTAATGGATTGTATTGCATATGTGTGTTTAATCTATCTGGCAAAACAGCATTGAATAAGAAATTTAAAAAATAAATTAAGTACATTGCAAAACACTTTCTCAATGTCTAAAATTGCTTTTTTCGAAAAAAGAGACAAAATTTACTCATCTCTCGTTTTTTACACACAAATAGAACAACCGCATTATTAGATGATGCCAACAAACAAATTTTGTTAATTGACTTCCGTATTTTATATTGATATACATTTTTTAGTCACGATTCAAAAACGATACTTGCTTTATTATATTGTGTGTAGCAAAAAATTAACATAAAATTCATCACCCTGTCGTTAAGATTATTTCATTATCATTGAAAATCATGCAAAATGCAAGCATTTTTCGAAACGTATAAAAAATATGAGGAACATTGAAAAACAAGCGTAAATAACATTACAAATATTCTTCACATAGACATCACCTCAGCAAAAAAATTTAATTTTATTTTTTAGTTATCTCAATTCGAAAAACATTGAACGAAAAATAGAAATTCAAACAGAACGCACTAGAATTACCTCTTATGGTAAAAACCGATTATTTAAAACCTTACAAAGACTTTAAACATTTCATTTATGTTATAATTTTAAAAAAATCATTGAATTTCTTGGGCTTTTGTTGTTCGATAGCTGCGAAGTTTTTCAATAAAAAAATATACCTATGAAGTTTTGTGATTCAGTCTTTCATTATTATTTTTTGGTAGAAATGAATTAATGAAAACTGAATTTATTTCAACAACCTTAGCCATCTAAGACTATATTACTCTATCAAAAAGTGTATGTTGCTATCGAAATATATTATATAAGAGCTATATTAACTAAAATTATAAGAGTCAATAAATTCATATAGATCTTGTAACATAAAACTAATAATTGAAAAATAAACTAAAATAATTGAAAAAATATTTAAATTAAAACCTACATTGAGGAAAATCTCTCCATTTGTTCTTGCATGTTTCACGATCCTGACACACGTTTGCATGTTTTTATCATTGACTTCTCGCTCCATTTTCGAATTCATTTCAACAAATCGATTTAACAAATGTGTATGTATATATATCGTAGACTTCTTAATTATGTATAATCTAGTACAGTATATAATATAAATAATTAAAACTGATACGTTCAAAACACTTCGAATTGAAGCCATTCAGCAACCCGGATACGCTGGGAACATATCACACCATGGATATTTTGGAGTTTTTGGTTGGGTCGGTCCTGTTATTGCATGTTTATTTTTCGTCGAACATCAACAAAACACATAAAATATCCAAAAAATTAATTAAATAATGCAAAAATTATATTAAATTGAACTCACAAAATTATTGACAACAAATAGTTCAAAACTGATTATTGTATTGATATTAATATTTACCTAAAGCATTGAAATAAGGTGGGGAATCAGGCCAAGACATACAGCAAACACAGATAATACAATGCGGTAAATAATATAAACACAAAAGTTTAGTTGCAGTTTATTTTCGATGCAGGAATGTATCATAGTGCATTTCTTTAATGCTAATTTTTTCTAAGGAGTTTTTCTAATAATTCGTTATTATTGCGATATTTTAAACAAAAAAAAAATTTTTAATTACATTTGAAATTAATTTCGTTACAAAAAAATAAACAAAATGATTTCCATCATCGAAAATAAAACTCATTACACTCCGTTATCACATCACAAAAAAACTTGTTTATCATCAATCGAAATAGAAAATCACTTGAAAATTTCTTAAAATGAATTATTATTTTTTTTGCTATTTTAGCACAACGAATCAATAACAATTGTTTTAAATATTAGATAAACAATTACACATATACAAATTAATTTTATCACGCACTATCACTATGCATTATCAGATTAACGTTAAAGGAACCAATAGTCTAATTAATGTTTTTTATTTGAAGTGGGTTTGCTTCGGGTTATATTGCCTGTAAGAAGATGCACACATTCAACATGCGAACAATAAGAAAGCTGTGATTAATTAATTTTAATTTATTTTTAGCTAAGAGCAAAAATTAAAAAAAAAACACGCACAGTGTTTTTCATGAACAAGGATTAATACTTAAAACGTGCATAGATATTTTTGAGATAGTGTATTTTAGGTTTGAAATAATATATGGGGTGTAATTTTTGATTATTTTCAATTTCATTTTTAAAATATACACACATAAAATCGATTTGATTAATTTGAATTCGACGTGCAAGCTCGTGCAAATATTGCTGGTTGATCAGACTCAGTTATGTTAAAAACATGCTTCTTAAACGTAAAAATGATATTAGTTGATGCATGATTAATTTTATATTACTACTTTAATCATTTAGGAGTTTTTAAGGTACGTATCCAAATATTTTTTCATTTAAATCAAATATTGGGGCTCTACATCAACTAACATCGAATATACAATATTTTCTAGTCAATCATAAAACAACATCTTAAGATGCGCTAATCTACTCATTTCCTTAAATCTAAAACACATTTTCAAACAACACAAATTATCTAAATAAATGAAAATCATGCTTTTTATGTCTTAAATTTTTCTACTATTATCTTTTCTATATCAAAGTGCATTTCTGTTGAATTTCCAAATGAATGAAGTTTTGTTAACACTGGGTTCTGATTTTTATGTCAATTCATGTAATTTCACTTAATTTTTTTCTAAATTTTATCATGAAAAATATAGAATAAATAAAGAATACTGTTTTGTCATATAGATAATAAAAGACGAATACGAATGATACTTGATAGTGTGAAATTGATAAAAAATTATTTTTTTCTTTCATCTATTTATTTATTTAACAGCTGATTTACTTTGATTTCCATCACACAGCTACATAACTAGTCACCAAACCATGCATAAGCATGCAATAAATCAATTAAATGCTATATTTAGCGAATTAAAAAAAATAATGAAATAATTAAATAAATCATGCAAAGTGCAAAACATATCGTGCTTGTGGTGAAGGGTGAAGAAAAAGTCAGTGCGTATTAAATCTAGTATCATATATTGATGTATATTATTAATTTGTATAAAAAAGAAATAAATATTATATTTGATTTATTTATAAAAACCAAATTAATTGAATAAATTCACGGTTAGTGAAACCGACCAATATTGTTTATGTTACCTGTACTCCTGTTCTTGGGAAAGGAATTGCATTTAATATTATTATTTTTGGTTGGAATTAATGAATCAATTTGATTATTGGCTATTAGTTTGCATTTATTAACAATTATCGTATCTGATTTTTATATACAACCTGAATCTTGTTTGTAATAATTGTATTAGAAATTAATTTTTTTTTACAAAAGATGTTACTGAAAGAAAGTTTAATTTTTATTCATTTTCAAACTAGAAATATTACTTTCAACACTAAAAAAATTGAAATGAATAAGTTATTTCTTGTACAATGAATATGTTTGTTTGGAATTGAAACAATTTTTTAGTTACAAAATGAATCTTTAGTAAACGGAAAACTATAATCCCAAATAGATTAAAAATTAACCACAATCAAGTGAGCATACTTACCATGTTCATCGGTTTTTTAAATTTGTTCGAAGTTAAATATTTAAGGAAACTGATAATTCATTAGTATTTTTCAAATTTGTATAGGTTTTCATAGTTGAAAAATCGAATAAACAATAATCGGTTTCTTTGCTATAAAAATTTGACCAAACGATTTTGAATAAAATAAATAATCAATCGTTGAATTCGTCCACAAAATCGCGTAAAACCTTCTTGAAGATTCAGGTTTAGATATAGGCAAGAGAGGATACAGGGTTTTTAAGTTTCAAGCATTACACAATAAAATTTTAGATTCTCTATTTGTAGATTTTGGTGGGGGATCAAAAGTAAATTTTTCATAAACTTTAATGCTTCTAAATGATTAAAGAGTTCAAGTTTAGTATGAAATTACATTAAGTTTTGAGCGCGAAGCTGAATAGTTATTATAATTTGTCTGCGCCCAGTGTGGGTAAAATTATATACGATTTTGAAATTTGAGAATTTGAATTTTGATCAATTATTTTCTGGGTTTAGTAAAATTATTATGAACCTTTTTATACATGATAAATCGATATTTTGCTGATGAAATACTGTTTTAATTGCTTGATATATTCGAAGGATTGAAATACAGTAACAAAATTCATTTAATCTTTTCAGTTCTAAATTTAGAAGTTTCAAAGCACTGATAAAAACTTAATTAAGACGACTTGATTTTTCGGGTGGTTAATTTATCGTAGCGACAGGGAAATTTAGAAAATTTTGTGGGTATATTCCGCATAAAACTTTTTTTCAGAAGAAATGTGTAACCTGCTGCAATAAATAAACAATCTAGTTTATGCTTACTAAAATACAGCACTAGGTTATATATATATATACTTGACGCAAATACAGATGCTCTAAATTTGCTCATCATAACTAAAAAAAATTATAATTTTTTTTCAAAAATCTACTTGCTCTGAAGTTTAATCGAAATATTTTGAAGAAAAGAAAATAATTAAAGACAATTTTTTTACGACTTTGCTAGTATATTTAAAAATATATGGTACTGTTAATGTAAACTCAAATAGTTTCTATGCCCTCAAAATTCCGGAAGAATTTTTTTAAAAACACAGACATCAGCTTATGGTTTTTTTTTTGGAATTAAAGGTCATAATTTTTCAATACGCGACACACTTCTTTTGTAACTTGAACACCAACTACTTAATTATATCCATGCTCATTTTCATCGATTTATCATATCGGTGAGAAATACAAAGCCTTGAAAGAGGTTATGACGATGCTTCTGCAGATAGAGCCAAAAAAATTAATTGTGTAATACTTGAAAATCATCATACTTCTTGAAATTAACAACGACTGTAAAACAGTGGGAGAACGAAGAATGGAGGATAACGGGAAAAACAATGAAAGCAAAGTAGCCTATTTAAAAAATGTTAAATGTCTTGAAGGATCTACTTTTATAAGCTATAGTTTTTTTTAAATTTGCAAGTAAGGCATGGAAAAATATGGCAGTAATATGTTTGAAAGAATGTTTCAAACTACTTTTGACCCACATGAGGTTTTTTTTGGAACTTATTGAAATTACAATTTGAAACGTTAAATAGCTTCAATGCTCGCTACACAGTTGATTTGGCAATAAATAATTTACTTCAATAAAGTATTTTAATTTCATACCATGTTTTTCATTTAATGGACACTACATAAAATTAAAATTGAATTTTTTTTCGGAAATATATGGAATTCGCAATAAATCTCAAAAAATTCGCCTTACTTGCAAAGATACCCAACACCAAAATCAATAGTAAATAGCAACGAAATATCATAAAATCATAAAGAAAATGACATTCAACCATGAAACGATATGAAGATGATTTCGAAATAACAAAATCGAACACTTACAATTTATAAAACACTTTTAGTGTTCCAAATTTATTCATAAATAAATGCATAAGAACAATAAATTTGTAGATCAAATTATAACCTAGACACAATATTCAAATTCGTAGTAATGTATTTGAAATGATGAGGAAAAAGCAAATGCAAATAGCAAATACATTGTGTGCGCTAATGAAATATGTATCTACGATAGATTTGCAATTAAGTTCAAGTATTATTCTAAAATAGAAAATACCTCGATGCACATGTAAACTAACTAAACAAATATGACTTGATTACTATTATTATAAACAAGATATTATACGTATATCACTGACTGAGAGGCACTTGTTCAAGATTTTCCGGCATCTGATGCTCGAATTCACAATAAAACGCGATATCTTTTCTTTAAGAGAAGATTTCAACGGCAAGAAATATTCTTTTAATAAATATCTCTCATTTATAGATTATTCAATGACTTTATATGAAGTCATCAAACTAGTCCGTGAGTCTGTAAATTTAATAGGATTTTTTTAATGATCGATCTATTAGGTCGATTAATTTTAATGATTGAAATATTATTTTGGATTTTTTTTTTGCGACGGAATTGCAAACAATTTGGCCGGTCTCACTCACCTGCATCGAATAAAATATCATCAATATCTGATTGACTACCATGCTGATTACTACTTGGGTGATGTTTAATATCAGCAGCTACGTTACCTAATGGGCCAAACGTCGATGGTACGTTTCGGCATCCAAACCACCAGTAAGCTGTTGGGCGGGGGAATTGTGGATTTACTTCATCAACCTGAAAATATGAAGTGGTTGTTAGTTATGAGATAAATTACTTGAAGAAGTTGTTCAACAAACTTACTAACTGAATTTTTACTTTTGCTGTTCAATAGGCTTTTCTTAAATTAATTTTCTTGCATTAAGTGAGAAAGTTATTCCATTCCATGTTTGATGGAAAAAAACTCAAATTCATGTTTAAATTAATTGATCATAATTTAAGAAAATTTCGACTCTCAAAAAAACATTTTTAAAAACTACATAAATTAATGTTTGTTCTAAAATATTGGTAAATGAGTAAAAAAAAATTAATGGCTTCAATTTCTAATATAATCTCGGTGAAAAATTGCGTATTACCGAAGAATTGCGAATCACTCTTGTTTAAAAAAAAAACAAAAAAAAATATTCACAGACGTCTATTTAACTAAAGTAATCTAATAAGAGCCTTTTCAGTTACTATTTACTTTACTTTTAAAATAATATTTAATTTCAATTCAGTACATTTTTGAGTACGTTTACTACGTTTTTTAAAAATCTATTTGGAGATTCGGATATACTTTAATTTATTTTGCTAATAAAATCATCTTAAATCACAAAATGATTTCAAAAACCATCCTCATTCACACAAACTTACCGCAAATGTTCTATCGTTAAACCGATAGTATTTATCACCCTTAAAGAAATACGTATAACCGTTTGTATACTGTAGTGCAGCGTCAATATTATTTGGCAGACCCTCCCAATTCGATATTGGTTTTGGATATGTTTGTTTCACTGGTGGTCGTTTCAATGGATCGAAACGCCAGAATTTTGTGCCTTTGTAGAAGTAAATCTTCCCATTGCCACCCCATACCATAGCGGCATCAATCGAATCCGGAATACCAACAAAACCATCACTAATTTCTTTTGGATAATCACCGTCCATCTGGCGGCCGTAGTATCGCCAATATTTAGTGCCTTTGAAAAAGTATGTTTTACCATTTTTATAGGTGAATGCAGCATCAATATCGCCTGAAAATATTGAGAATATTTGATATTGTATATTTAAAAAATTGGATAATTTATTTTAGCATCTAAATGTTCATAAGAGGTAAAAAAAGCTATAATTAATTTACAGTGATAACAGAAAATAATAAAAATCAAATTTCACCACATACCTTCTAATCCAGGCCATCCTTCCGATATCAATTTCGGATAACCTTCTGACACTGCGTTCTCAGTCAGTCTATAATATTTATCACCCTTGAAAGCATACGTCATACCTTCAGCTGTATTGAAAATGGTATCTAGTCTTGGATCTTTACACAGCTCATTATCCTCGCCCTTTGGGACGAACGCGGGCTTTTTTGTCGCCGGCGTAGCTGGTACATTCGTTCCTCTACTTGTTTTCTTACCATACAATGCCTGAATAGCATAGATATCGTCAGAATCTAGTTTGAAAACCGGATCAAAACCACGATAGAATGGTGCCATCAACGCAGATCGTACATCGGAATGACTCAGTCCAAGTGAATGACCGAATTCGTGTGCTGCGACTTGGAACAAATTTGTACCACGTGGACTACCAATTGTCCAAACTTCAGCATCGTCGAAATGTGCATCACCACCATAGACTGGGAAATAAGCATGAGCCAAAGTACCACCTGGACCATCGAATGGATCACCATCACCGTGTTCGCTCTCTTCGAATCTGGAAAATTGTGATTAATGATATTTTTATAACGGTTCTTTTGAAAACTATTTGAACGAATATTCAACAAGGAAAACCAGAACTCAATATTTTCGATTAAAACAAAATAAACTCAATAAATAAGTTCAGGGTTGCAGAAAAGATCGTCTTGAAATTCAACAGAATGTGTTGTAGCTTGCAAACTGTGAATATTTATAGGATTGAGTAAATAACTATGAATATATTGTGGTTGTTCAGTAGATACAAAAATAAATAGTCTACGAAAATAATTTAAGCTACATAATTTGCCTCAGATATTTTCACATTGACAAAAGAGGAATCTTCAAAATAATTTTTTTTAAAAAGGCTTATTTTGCATATTAGCTACCTATATATCTCTTGTGCCTAAACTTTACCATGAGTCTTCTTACATACGACTTTTTTTTTAATTTCACAAAAAACATAGAAATATACGATCATCATATGTTACTCAATTTAATTCTACTTTATTCGGAATCCTACTTAATTTCTACAAAGAAACGGCATCCTTCAAAATAGCCTTTTTTTCTTTCATCGTTCAAAGCTATCTGTGTTTGTTTCATTGTAAGTTTATCAACTTAAAACATGTCTGCTAATTCAAACAAAATTTTCTATTCACATCCTAACCAAATATGCTACCATATAAATTAAAGTTAAATTTACTTTTAAGGTAAATGAGAGGAAATAATATGTAATATGATGTATAAAAATATTTCATAATAAGAATGAATACATAAACTTGAACGAAATGTATATTAGAATAATTTAGACGCCATAAAAGTATAATTTTAGTTTGCGCCCAACGTGGGTTTAACTACTTATATGTTTTCATGCATGTAATTTTAGGGCAATCGAGCTATTTCTCGACTAATATTTTCAACGTCCCTAGGCTATTAAACTAATATGGCTAAAGAAGCCTCAAAAACTTACTGTTTTCTACGTTATTCATTGCTCTCCTCCCGTATCACGGGCCTAAAAGAACCACATCAAACTCACCTGATTTCAATATGAACTGGATTCGATTGTTTCGGTGTGAACGAAAGATCCGTATATTCACTCCAGACAGCAAATGCACGTCCCAGCTCAGCATCAACATCGCTTCGCTTCAAACGTTTCGGATATTTCGAGATTCGGTATGTTAAATTTTTCACTTTCCATCGGCTACCCTGTAGTGCATACCGTTTCGCTCGATTCTCACCGAAACCAACTTTATCGCGAACACCACATCGGGGCAATGACATCAATTCTCTCGTTTCACCATCTAGTTCGCCAGTTATATTCAGACCGGCGAATCCTTGAAATTCCTTAATCGCCTTAACCCACGTCTCTTGATCGAGTAGACCACCACTTGAGGGATTTTTCGCTGAAGCCGGCAAGTATCCAAACTGTGATAGATAGATCTGAAACGATATGAAAAGAAGATTGATGTTAGGATTTATTGTTCCAATAAGAGGAAAAGTAGAGAGAATTGGATTCTGTAAGATATCTCTGTAAAGAGTCTCTGTAAAGTATCTTGGTAAATTATCTCAGTAAAGATTTTAGAGTCTGTAAAGAAGAGCTGTTTTAGATACAGAAAAAAGTAGCTCGATTATAAGTGTAATGTAAAACACATCAAATTTTACCATATCGAGTCCGTTACAACGAGAAAAAATCAGAATTATGATGAATTTCCAAGGAATCAACATATCTAAACAATGAATTAAAGCGGATAAAAGACTCAAATTCAATAAATTCAAACAAATAGATTTTCGTCTAAATATTTCGTTGGCTTCTTCAGATCCCTTTGAAAGAACAAAGATTTTGATCACATTGCCTCCCACACTTTTCACAAGCACTCCAACTTTAACTGCACTACTAACTATTGTAGGTGTCAGATTATACTACCTCATCAGCAATTACAGCCAGAAGAAAATCGTAGTCCATCGGGTCGCCCATTTTATTATAAGCATGAATAGCAATATGGAATGATTGTTAAAATTCACAACGAATCACTAGCTACTATTACTACTCAGTAGCTGCAACCGAGGCCACCTGTTGATATTTTTTTCCGCGTAAGATGCATGCAGTCGCATAGTATGTACGATCGCTAATCACGCGATGAATTACTTACCTATCTGACTTATAGAAAAATCTTAACATTTTTATTACTTAAAAAACTGGTTTAAATGGATGGGAAAG
The DNA here is from genome assembly GCA_963978885.1 of Nemotelus pantherinus. Lineage (NCBI taxonomy): Eukaryota > Metazoa > Arthropoda > Insecta > Diptera > Stratiomyidae > Nemotelus > Nemotelus pantherinus. Next base: position 224,398,418 of record OZ022264.1, read on the forward strand.
ATATTACAATTAACAGCTAACAGGTTGTGTTTGAATAACAATTGAAATACAACTAGGTTAGCTTTTGAACGACAAATTATGAAATGAAGAGACTATGGGGCGAAAATGAAAGAAAAATGCATAAGACGAATACCGTTAGACTTCTTGACTTATGACGCTGAATGACAATTGGACGATAGCAAACGCATCAAATTATCACTTATTCTGAAAATTACATTTGATTCCGTTCATACTACTGCCTCACTTCGAATACCAGTACTTTTCCAACAGACAATATCGCAAACTATTCAGTTGCGAACATTTCACTAAAACTCAATCACATATTCAGAACGCATAGTGCAACACCGAGGCTACGTCATCGATCAACATCAAACAAACTCCAAATCGACTAACAAGACCCTCTCCAGCTAATCCCCATATGGACTGTGAAATGCAATGAGGGAGGTTTCGGCGGGACAAGCCAGGTCAGTCGATGCATTACTTGACTGCGTCGGCAATAAATAACTGCACTAGAATTGAGTTTCAAAGGTCCTTCTAAGAAATGTTGCGATTCTAACAATTTAAATTTAAGTCGAGTAAAGTTGCGTGAGTATCGTGCTGGTATCTGGATTTTGTCGTGATAGATTCTTTTCTTACAACGGGTGTGGGCTGTTTTGTTTGTTGCTGTTGTTTTTTCAAGGATGGTTGCATGTTGATGTGGCGGCCAAGAGTGTCAGTCGGCGTTTTCTTATGTCGGCTGATACGTCAAAGTAGGAATGCAGCATCGATAATTGAGTCATTGAATGAATTAGTGTTTTTGTAGTTTTGTAATTAATGTGTGGTGAGGAGAATTGTAAAAATATAAGCAACTAAAGAAACAAAAAAAAATAATACGAAATGTGGAGTTTAGTGAAGGCGTCTAAGGACAGGATTTGATTCGCAAATGGAAATTGTTATTGAGGCGAATCTGTAGACATAATTTTGTTGAGGGAGGTAACCTTTCTTTGGGAGTAATTTGGTATACAAGCATACATATAGTCCCAACCTCACAAAATACATTCGCGGATTTCTGCACTTTTCACACTCATTTTGAATAACATCCTCAATAAAACTCCTTTTACAAAACACTGTCCACAGTAAACTGAATAGTAATATCATCAATTCATCATTCCAAGTATATTTAACGGTATTTTTTTCAGGAATTACAAATAATTTCAGATAAAACTGCTTTATGTCAACTTTTTTTTGCGCTATTTTGGATTATTATAGTGAACAATTTGGCCCAAAGCTGTATAGGAGAATAGTATTGTACATGGATAATATTGACCAAGGAAACTGTGCATCACCATTGTTCAGGTTAATTTGAAGATTCATTTGATAGTAAGGAAGAAAATTTAATTAATATAGATCGTTAAATGTATTTAAGTAAAATAATTAATAAAAAGTTGGTAATTAGTATAAGTCAATACTTCAAAAGTAAGCTCTATAAATAACATACCTAAGATTAGACCGACAGACACTGAAGAAGAGGGCAGATTACCCTCAAAATATCGATATTTGTCACAAAATTTAATATATCTAGCTTCAAAAGGAAAAATCGTTTTTTTTTATTAAAATATTAAAAATAAGTTTTGTGTTCTTACTAAGAGTTTGTGCCTTAACTTCTTTACCCACTGCATCTGCAATGATTTTAATTTGCTTCTGTCCTATTTTGTCTTTGGACTTTGTTCTTATAAAGCTCATAGTATGAATCATCGGGTGCTTTGCTTTAAATTTTTTTTAGAAATCATTAGATCTGCCCTACTAACCATAAAGGGCTCTATCTATGTATATTTTAGCACTTTCGAGATATAAAATGATTTGTGTTTTGATTTGTACTGGAGATATATGGAGAGTACATTTTTTAATATCGATTTTAACATACTTCCACAGAAGATAGATTTTTCAAATTTTCAATTACATCATCAAATCCGTCGTCACCAAGAGCACGAGTTATATTTCCTTTACATTCTACCTCAGTTTCAATCGTATGTACAATATTATTCCAAATTTTTCTCCAGCGAGAATTCACGGTTTTATTTCTTTGATATTCTCTTTTCACAATTCAGGCGGGGTTTCATCTGGATTTGACTTTAAATGCACTTCAAATGTTTCGGAAGAATGTTTTTTTCCGAGGATCTAAATTCATTGGCTGTTTTAATTAACGTTTTACAATCTGATAAACTAGCAGCTATTTGATGCAAAGAAATTACAATTAAAACTAATGTTGACATTGAAAAAAAAGTATTCAATTATATGTGCATTTGGAAAAGATTCAAAATTGGTTATTTACATAAAATTTTATATATTTAAATAAAAATAAAAGGATAAGTAGCAAAATAAAAAAAATGATGCACACTTAAAATTCAAGCATGTACACTTGAACATTGAATTTCGATTCTAGAGAACTTGTTGCCATACAAAAGCCGCCTTATATCGTTACATGAAGTTTTATTCTAACAATTTCAGTTTCGCAAACTATGAAGCGAAATGTCGAGGCATGCACAGGTTTCTAAGGCATCCATTATACTATTCCAATCTCTACGTAGATATGATTTTTCGATTTCAGCGTGCTATTAAATCAAACACATAGACAACTTGTTTTTTTTTTTTTGACAAAATCTATACGATCAATATTAAGATTTTTTTTTTTAAATAGCTTAAGCCGTCGACAGCATTTCAGTACACATCAGCACCTGGGCGGCATCGCTGCCGCAGTTTTTCGCTATTGTAGTTTTAGTCTTCAATACATCAACACCTTTTCAAAGTACATACGGTTACTTGAATTTTAAGTGACTTATGGTCGAAAACTTATAAAAACCTAGAACAATAAAGGGCCTTGAATAGACCCTTGTGGCACTCTTGAGGCAAAATATTTTCAAAGCTAGATGAGCTGTTGTCGGTTGCCATTGCTTGTTTTCTTCATTTCAGGGAAGTGAATAAGATTTACTGTTTATATATTTCGTTGATATTTCCATCTGTTTAAGGTTTTATGGTAGCAATACTTTTACATACATCAATTGCTTCAATTCCACTAAGCTAAAATACAATGTATTGAAGGCTAAGGTCACGTTTGTAAAAGGAAAAATGGGTTCAGTGTTCTCGCAGAATGTATGTGATTTCAGTGGAAACTAAGTAGAATTAAATCACTCATAGCTGTGTGTGGATACTCGTTTTATAGATCATTAGTATCTTTAAGTTTTTCCATTACAGTCTTTAATGGAAAATGTTTCCCAGCCTTCCCATTAAAAATTTATTGTTTGGCCTTTCTTATTTAAATAGTGTCTTTGTTTCTAGATTGATCAAAAATCTAATATGTGTCATATAATTATTGGAGTTAGTATCGATTTCATTTCAAATATTCTTTATCGCACTTGTCAATCAAATGTTATAGCTCACACCGGGCCTCGATTGGCAATTTACTCTACCATTTCCGATGGCAACGACTGTCAAATTTATGGTATGCCATCTGTGCGTGGGCAATTTCATGGCATGCAATTTCATTTCAAAAATGCCTCTGAGCGGGAAGGACGTGCGCTGTATCTGAGTGTCAAATGCTCTTAAGGAGTTATTTGAAGTGCAGAGCGAAGAAGTTCTGCTACTTATGAAAACTTCACGTATAGGATAAATTACTTTTTGGATAAGCGGGTGAAATTTCAGGCGAAAATGTAACTATTATATGATTTGCTGGGGTACGAAGGGGAATGCAATAAAAGTTATTTGAAAAATCTGCCAATTATCAACAGGGAGTCTCATATATTTACTTGTCGTTCAAAATTGAAATTATTTCTTTTTTAAATAAAATAAATATATACATAATTGCACTATTCCGCATCAAAATTCGATTTTTTCGCAATTTCCCACCATTTCATATTGTGTAGACAACTTTCATTGCTCAACGAGATCTAAAAATCCCTTTGAATTCAGAATCCCTACATTTTCTTATATGAAATAAAGCAATCCCACGGTTCAGCGCCATTTTTAAATCAAGAACTGTCAAAATATTGCCAGGCAGATGGCCAAGCAAATGGTATACCATATTGCTTACCATTTATGGCAGACCATAAAATATGGCATACCATAGGTAGCCTCCACTAGCAATTTAAAATGTTATGCCATGGGAAATTGCTAGTGGAGGCGGCCTGTCAGAGGTATACCAATGACCAGGCAGATTTCTGATTGTTCGAGTTTTTTAAGGCAACATCTGTTGATCAAATGGGAGATGCTGTTTTGTAAAAACGAAACGTTTCATTTTCCAAAACATATGAGCGATTCGGTATCTTTTCTCAATAGAAACCAGATTTTTCGGCGTAGATCACCTATTTAGAGTGCAAGTATTTGTGGTTATTATTGTGCTTTACGTAGTTCTTGGCGAAACTTCTTGAACAAATGGGATATCAGCCGATGTGTATGCAATAATTTTTTCAAACGAACCCTTTTAATAGTAGTGTTTGATCTCTTATAGGCATATTTTAAATGCGATTAATTTGCTGAAGGTTTTTGTTTTACTAATTTAGACTCAGAGGAATCATTTTCACATTTCGCACATTTTTCGATCCAAATCATTCGTATAACAGCATTTCTTTGATTTTCACTCTTTTTGAATGAATTGATAGTGTGTTTTCATAAATATGTGGATACATTTTCGAATGTTTCATACGAAATGGTATGTATTCTTTTATAGTAAAAACTCGAATTCACCGTAACTAGATGCGCTTGTTTCTTTGTATCATGTAGAGTGTAGTGAATGTACACATTTTTAACAATTGTGTTAATCAAAGAGGTGGCAAAAATTTGCAAATCGCGTTATAACGAAACCGTGCTATGCAAATAACGCGTTGTACGAGGGTTACCTTCACATAAATTTTCATTAACACACCAAAGCTATTTATAGTGAAGGCAAGTAATGATGCTTAAGGTGTGCTAGAATCAACCATGTTTTTGGACGCAAAAATACACATATGTACTCAGTGTAGACACTCTAACTATATTAAAGATTATTACAGCAAATTCAGGACGTCCAAATTTTACAAATCTAGTTGGGAAACATCAAAATATTTAAAAGAAGTTGATACAAATATTTATATTAGCATACACAAATATTTCTTAAAGAATTTCCAGGCTTGGTTTCATATCTTCTAAACACGAAGAGCTGTTTTCGAAGCGAAATATTACAGTAAACTAAAAACAATATTTTTGCTTTTATGCTAAATGATTTTCAGAGCCAATCCCGGAAAAAAAGCATGGCGACGTAGATTAGAAGCTGGGTGATCAAGCCATGATTAAGCTATGAACAATGTTAATTTTTTCTAGTTGAATATTTTAATATACAAAACAGTAACTGATGTATGTTTTGTCTATGAATATTTTTTGGACTCAGGTTTTGTGAGCAAATTAGACAATAGTTAGATCAATACCAGATTTTTCATTTAAATATTGTTGATAGTCCTCTCTCAATAAAATTGTTTTTTCTAAGATTCCCTTAAAGAATGATTCTTAAAGCTGTTGATTACTAGTGATCCCGATTCTCCAAGCCATCTTTACTGCTAAATAGATTTAAAAAAACATTTTTCACTTTGTTCCTCGTAAATTATCGTTTTTGTTTTAAATATGTCAATCAAATTTTAATCAATTCGTTCCCAGCAGCAATATTTTTGAAAAAGGTTAAAAACAAATATTTGATTTTAAAAAAATTTGACGGATTTTCCGTCGATCTGATTGTGAGCGCTTGAGTCAATCGATTTGTTGCAGAAAATATTAAAAGTGGATCATTTTGGTCAATGAATAAAAGTTTTAGTGAGGCTTTAAACCAAGTGCGTATGACTATCCAAAGTAAAACACAAACAATAATATTAAATAACAACATGTGAAACAATGTAATTTCGAAAGTATTTCATTTTGATTTAAGACATGTAACTCTTCGGTTAATACTTGGTTCTATTTTGTTTACAATTTCACACGTTTTTAACTGTTCAGAATTTTTTTTTATCAGCAGTTTAATCAGTAATAAATAATATTCTGCACATTAAATCTAAATACTTTTAATCCATGTACAAATTCTTCGGTGTAAATTAATATTTACTTAAAATATTACTCTGATCTTCATTTCTACACAAGCAAGAGCTCGTGACATTCTTGTTTCATGTTGACTGGGAGCAAACACTTTGACATTTTTCAAATTTCTTTTGCTTTGTGAAAAAGTGGTTATACGAAAACATTTGAAAAATATAAAATTGTTTGAGAATCTAATAAGGTAAACTTTTTATTCACATGCTAATTAATTTCATAGTTGTAAAAGCAATATGCTTATAGCTCTATATTAAGTTTCAACAAACCTGTTAAGTGTTAATTATAATGAATAAATTTTAATTTTAATCTTAGAATAATGAAGAAATTTCTGAACAATTTTTTTAACTTCAAAACAATTTAAAACAAAAAGAATATATCTAATGAATAATAACAAGGTCTGTATAATTATTTAAAACATTTTTTTTCACTCCAGGACACATACGTTTTATCAAATTTTGGGGCCAGTAAGTGTCTAAAATAAAGTAAAAAGCCCACTCCCTGAATAAATCCATTTATTTCACTGGATGTAATGTAAAATAATATGCTCAAAACTTATGTACGGAAGAATGATTTACTAGAAACAAAACAGGGCGCCAACACTATCATTTGCTGTTAGCTCATATTCAAATATCTAAAACTATAACGAAATACCATCAGATAATTAACTGTTCGATGAACATGGGCATCTGACTACCTTGACTTTGCTCTTCTAGTTAAAAATCTAAATTCAAATGACTGTTTATTCACATTACACACTCAAATCCGTTTATACATGCACACGATACAACAGGCGGCTACCCTTCATCGTTACATTGAATGTCAAGCGATCGAGAGATAACCAAAGCCAAAATGTTAAATTGAACAGTCTTATACCCGCTGAATTAATTGTAACACAACACGACATTTGTTCACCAGCTACAGGTGAAATCCATAGAGAAAATATTACTTTTTACAATTTAATATTAGATAGGAGTGCATCGATGGCAGCCATGCGTGATCATACGGTACTTTCAATGAGACAAGCTAGATTTACTGACTGAATAAAAGAATTTTAACCTCGATCTGATATATTCAACTTTCATTAAAAACAAATCAATATTTAGACTAGTATTGTTATTCAGTTGTTTGTGCACTAAAAAAATATTTGAGTTATCAAGAATTGTTAGCACTGAGGGTAAACACAGAAAAAAATCAATCAAAATTTGAAGACTAGCATTATAAAATTTGAATGAAACTGAAATGAAGTTAAAAGTAGTGGGGACAATAAAAACTAAAGAGTAACCAAAAAAACAGAGATTATTTCGATGAATGTCAAGAAAATGTTGTGGGCCAGTGTTCAGAACTGATCTTCTTGAAACTTATGATGAGACTGTAATTTCCTTTTACAGTTACTTACCTTTTACAGTTACTTTACCTTTTACAGTTACTTTACCTTTTACAAAACGATTAGTCTAAAATATGCAGACGAAAAATCCTCTTGAGCATAGCTTAAGAATTAATTCGCGATTTTAATTTAAGTTTTAATTCAATAAATAAAAGAATATAAACTTTGCCAACAAACATTTCGGCGAACTTGATGAAGAGTGTCATCAAACACTCGATATCGACCAGTCATGAATTTGCAACGTTGAAAAGTAAATTCTCCAAAAATTATTGTCTTTAAGTTATTTATTCTTCCAGATATACTCTTAAATACTCCATAAACCAATATTTACAGAATCCAAAGCTCATCGTCGGCCCATTGATCTTTAAAAGTTCAAGGCAATGCATACTGCATCGCATCGTATGAACCGTAGACCACTCAAACATTTAAGGAAATAAACAATTAACCACTTGAACATACTGATTACTTATTGAATCATCAAACGCACCCTACGATCGCTTATAATCCACTCCACACTCCAACCGGAGCTATTCACACCTCTTCAATGTAAATTTGCATTTTCAACTGCAAATAATGCCTAGCCGCAAACTGCATTTCGCGACACAATAGCAGCTCTGAAGAGACATTGTGCAGCATGCACTTCCGACCAACAATCAAACAAACAATTACTCGATGCTTAGTGAGTACTATTTCCATTCTGTTCTGACTATCTCAGATCTTTTGCCTTTCTTAGCTTTTATTTAAGTACGACTAGAAGTACGAGGAGGCTACACAACAAAAGTGCAAATGAGAATAAGTAAAAACACTTTTCAAGTTAGCCGTAAGCTCACCAAACCGCAGGCGCAGACGCCTCAACTCAACTTGACTTCAGGGTCGGAAAATATTCTTGATGTCAACAGAAAAAGCATCTTCATCATTTCTTATCGTGTCAGCCAAAGGCATGGTTAGTTTTTTTGAATGGACAATGAGGAATTCGCGACAAACTAAAATGGTGGGTGACATGGAAAATTGAAAACTCAAAGCAAAGCGAGGTGAATGAAAGAAAAAAGGGAAAACCGACGCTTTTGTCGCCTAGAAAACCCGCCGCCGTTGTTGCGGTCGTCATCACTCATCACACTATAATCATTGTTATTGCTGCTAAGTGCACGAGATGAAAACGAAAGTGAGAGATCAAGTGTGCAACCGTGAAACGATGATGTTCTGTTTGTGTAGAATCTTGTCTGCAATGCTGTGTCCAATTCAAGTGGATGTATCTTTTGATGGTGGACAAATAAAATACTGTGCTGACGTTGTCGGTGCTAAGAGAGCTTTTTGTGTGATGGATGTAGATTGATTTTAGCACGTACGGTTTTTTTCCGTAGCAGATCTAAATGCATGACGTTTTTGTCTACACTTGCAAAAATATCCAAGGTCTTTGTATAATGGTTTAATTTCATACATTTTAAGCGGGTGGATTTGTTAAGATTTCAAGTGGCTCTTTGAATTGTTTACTGTGATTGAATGAGAAATAATTAAATTAAAGAAACTGTAGGCTTTGTTATTGTGTTCAACTGATTTACTTCCCTAAAATAAACAGGAAATGTGAAGTTTGAATCGTTTGAGCGACGATTGAAAGTTTACAAACACAACCGTTGGGTACGACGAGCCACAAATCAATTTTCACCACTAGAAACTTAGCTCGAGATTAAAATTAACTGTTACTTCAAATAATTTGAAAATTTGATATTTGAGAAGTGAATATCACAAAATATATCCCTTTACCGCATTCAATCGTTTACAGATACATTGTTTAGTGAATGGTATTGAAACAAGTGTGCTATGGATACATAATAGACGTATAGATTAGTGTTTCAAACAGCAGAGATGTAAATGAATTTTCTATCCAAATTACTTTCAAAATTATACTTGTATTTCATAATTACTGTTAAGGTCATTAGCATTTATTCACTTGCTTTCAATTAATTCATGCACTTTTAGCAAACCAATACACTTTTATTAACAATGTGCCGACTTAATTCATCATATTTTTATCATTTAAGTCATTCACTTGCATTAATTTTTAACTACATATGTATGTGCTGACTTCATTATGATTTTGTTAAAAATTTGTAAGCGTTCATGGTTCATTGTCTCGAGTTGGAATTTCTTCTAATTCGGCACATTTTGCATAGGTAACCAATTCTCAGGCACCGAATCATGAATGATTAGTAAGTAAACATTTTGACGATAAATATAGATAGCGTGATTGATTGTAAATATTCATTGCACTAATAAAGGTGAAATAGTTAATTAGTGAAAGAAGTCTTTTATTTTTACCCAGTGTGAGGCTGTACTAGGAGCCATTGAAAGTCAAGTTTACTTAAAACATTGCAGTCGATCGTGATCTGTTTTGATCACGTAACCATTGGTGACCCCTAAGGCCAAGTTGGGACTGAAGAAGTAATCTTTTGGATGGAAAAAGATTAAGTCTTCAACAACGCTCCGAGCATTAGGAGGAGAATTTTCTAGTTGTTTTAATAATTTCAGAGAATTGTCTTTTGACATAAGATCGATTCTCTAGTAAACCTACAAGGTTCGGATGGACAGGCACTGGAGCTAATGCTGACAAATTTTTAAAAACACAAGAGAGAAAACAAGGAAGAACAAGCAGTATCTTGAGGATCGCTTGAAGAAATTAGAAGCTAAGTGGGCCGACTTCATTCGAAGGAATCTAGAGTGGTAGAAGTTTCGGTTCGCAAACAAAAATTTCTTCTCACAAGCTCAAGAGGTCTACAACGACCGGAAGAGAGAGCTAGTTGGTGGGTTAAGAGATGCAGAAGCAACTAGCTCAATTCGTTCTGTAGACGCAGATGGCGAGAAGAAAATTATCAAACAGTAATCACTAATTGCATCAATGAAGTTGCCGTTTTGGAAAGTAACTACCAGAAAATGATAGTACAGCTAATGAAGATAATGGAGAAGCATGGTTCTCTTACAAACGACCAATTACAACTACAATCGGTACATATCAAGCTGTCAAAATTTACGATTCCCGTGTTTTTGGGGGACTATTTAACTGATTGATGGCACTACACTGCCAAAAATAGAGAAAATGTTCTATTTAAAGTTAAACTTAGTGGGGAGGCTAGGCGTCTAATAGAAAATTAGCCAGTTTTGAAGGAACATTATTTCACTCTCTTTTTGGCTTTAGAAATTTGGGCATAGACACTAATTGGGCTCCGCTTATAGTTTATCTGTTATTACAAAAAATTGACAAAGAAAAAAATTGACAAAAAATTGACAAAACCCACTGCAAATACCGAAATTAGCAACATTTTTTTAGCTGCATTCAAGCAAGATTTCAGTTTTTGAGACAATAAGGCCAGAAAACAGGAGAAAAAGCAGTCTACATTTTTAACAACAAGAGTAAAAATAATGCACTAACATACGAAATTGTGCGAAATTCTTACAGTTGTCCGTGAAAGAAAAATATGAAGCAATAAAAAGGTTAGAGCGAGGCACCGAAATTGTTCCGTTCAAAAGACTGCATTTCGAGAAGCTGTTTTAACTGCGACAAACGCCACGGTGCTGCATTTTTATGCAAGTAAAGAAAGCTCAACTAGAGCGTCTTCTGATAACAGCGCATTAAGCACAACGAAATCAAACACACTACTCTTAGTTGCCCTTGATACATACTTAGTTGCCTGAAAATGGCTAGCTTTGTGTTTCTTGTAACGGCGACCATTAAGGTTGAAGACCGATACAATCAATTCAAAATAAGCCGAGCCATACTTGACTCAGGCTCACAGCTTAATTTTATAAAATGTTGTTGTAGGTTGGGTCTCTCTGGGCGTGAACAGCCTTTGGATATAAGTAGCATCGGCGGCTCTAAACTACACAGTCGGGGGTACGTAAACCTTACATTACAATCCAGTCTAATTTTACAATCATTATCAAAGCTATTATTCTTCCAGAAACCACTTCGAATCAATTCAGTTGCAGAATTAACACCTGATCTTGGCCAATACCAGAAAACATTGAGCTAGCTAATCCAGAATTTAATGAGCCAATTTAGTACAATTCTCTCAGGGTGAAAAGTAAAATTGTTTTTGTATGTACTCGAATCTATCACTATGGACTTCAAAGGCTGGATTCCAGATAATACAAGCATATTCAAGAAGAACGCATACGAGTGAAGTGTATAACCATGGTCCACAAACTTTTAAATTCCTTGGCTCATCGTTGAATCAAGCCTAGCTGTTTACTCACGCGGGAAAGGATTTTGTCATAGTGCAAAGTGAAGCAAAGTTTATCATGCAAGATAGCACTTAGGTCAACAAAGCTATCAACGCGAGCTAATAAATTGTTGCCGAGGAGGTACGTGTTCATTTTCACTACTGATCAAATGAGCCGAGCTTGGATTTGAGAATAACTAATCGAGCTAAGTTTGGCGGCGGCTCAATGATGGAAGGGGGATGTTTTGAAAAGAAATAAAGAACGGAGAAGTTTCGTGTTATCGTCCTTATAATAGAGCAAGAAAAATATTTGCAGATTCTCAGGACTGAGTTTTCAAATAGTAAACAGAAATTGAATAGCGGACTCAACTGTCATTTGACTCTGTTAATCTTCAGCTACTTCTATTCAAATAAAATCACTATGGTACCGGTGAAACTTTACTTTCTTGGATTTCTATATTCTTTTTTCTTCTTTTAATTGTATGCTCTTAATTTCTGTTTTCATTTTCTATTTTGATTTTCGAGAGAAGATGAAAAAAGCATAGAAGCATGCAATCGAACCATCTGAAAATCTCCGAGGTACTATGAATATCCTTAGCGTGAGACTTGACAGTCAGTCTTTGAGAAGCGAATCGAGTGAATTACACTGTGAAGTACTTTTGAAGCGAGCTATTGTGATATTAGGGCGATCTTTAAAGTTTGTACGCAAGTTAAGCGAATTGTTCTGTGTAAAGTGAAATAAATTATTTTTAACAACTTGAAATAAGTTTCTTGATGGGCCTTGTGATACTTCTTCTTTCTTCTGCGATGACGTTGGGTCCTCACTGGTGCAGAGGAAAAGTTACTTTAGCTCAACAGTGGGGAATTAGATCAGAAAGGATTCAACCTACCAAAGCGGCGAGGCCGCAGTTATTGCTGGCACCATGTTTAGGCTAATCCTAAACATTTGCCGTGCTTTCGATGGCTTTGCAAGTAAAATTCTGCAGTACGTGTGGTCTGCTAGTCCATATCTCGGTACATTGACGATATTAGTGGATCGCGTAATTCATGTTTTCGTTTATGGTGATGATATATCATTACAAACTTGTTTCTTTAGGAAAACGCAGCGAATTACGAATCCACGTAGATTGTTTTATGTGAAAAGCACAACAATATAACTTAAGTGCTTCATACTTATATCATCTTCTATATCGTCGTTTCGGTTGAACATATTGGCAATGTTCATTAATCAGAGTCAGCTGGGAGGTCAAAATTAAAATTTTAATATGAAACTACTATTCAATTTATATTAAAACAGAATGCAATCGAATGTATGCAACAGCAGCAAAATAATAATTTTTCTGTTAATAGCTATTTTTGACATGATTTCATGTTCGTGAATCATAAATATATTTATGAAATTTTTCAATGATTCCAGCGAGCAGGAAATATTATTTCCATAATTTCTTATTGGTTACCGAAATAAATACAGATGAAGCGATTACAATTCAATTTGTAATATTTTCATAAAATCAATCGTCGAGCTCTATGTTTGAAGCATTTCCCACAAACCAAAGTTTTGTTGGTATGTGATGAAGATAATAAATAGCTCATAATGAAACCCATAAAACAAGGATCAAACATCGGGTACAAACAAGAATTATTTAGGTTTTATAATTACATCCAGTTTACTGACTGCCCAAAAAAGTTAAAAAAAGACCAAATATGGTTTTATTTATTTTAATTTATTTTATTTATATATTTTTGCATGACTTATCGATTTTAGCTAGAGCCTAAGTGTTAATTACCCTCGGAATATTTAACTGGTTCTTAGAGTTATTTAAAAGTTTTATCGGATCTATTACCAAGCCTAACTAAATGCCTAATCGAATTTCTGCGTACGTACTTTAGTATACCTATATAAGCTTATTAAAACTTAGTCACTCGTTATTCCTATACCCAACTCAATTCTGTAGTATTCGAATGCGAGCTGGCACACTTCCTCATTTTTATATGCCGATTGTGGTTAGGTGTGATAATTGTAGATTTTGCGTCATTTTATGTCTTCGCAGCTATTCGCATTTGAAAATCTAGAAACGATTTTCAAATGCGAAGCCATATTCGACACTATCTCCTCATCGAAATTATTGATTTGATGAGCGCGACGTTTGAATTCTTAGCCAGGTAGAAGTAATTGGCATGCATTAAACGATATCTCGAGGTCACAGACATTGCTCGACGTTGGCTAGATGATAATTGAATGTTGGAAGAGCGGAAAGATTTGAGCTAGAAATAATTGTTGTATAAAATAAAGTTATTTTAGATGGATGGATGTTATTTGGGTAGTTTCGGGGATGTAGAGATAACTGTAAGGGGGTTGGACTCAAAATAGGTTAATCGCTTTTTCGGTCAATCAATTATTCATTTTTAGAAGCACGTTACATTCGGCGGTATCACTCAGCATGTGGAAAATAGATTGTTTTGCATAAAAGGACTATTAAATTAATATGTGATTTATGTCGCTCTAATTGGTATTTATTTCAAAAAGTGTACCGTTCAACAAGTTTTTTTCATTGAACGAATGCAAAATATCGATTTTAAAAAGAAAATAATAAACTATAGGTACAATGACATTTTGGTTTTATTTCCATTTGACAGACTCTCCACCCGCATGATTTTTCACTCGAATTTCGACAGTATTTGAGAACGTTTTTGGATTACTGTCAATTCGTTAAGCTCCATCAGAAGTATTTATACAATAATAAAATTCAATTCCCCATCATCTTACATCACTTCTTTCATGAAAAGAATGCAACGACCTAAATGTACGGTATATTTCCATGCTCGGCATACAACCAAAAACGATTTTCATAAAAACATCAATTTAATGGACAAGTGTATGTCGCCTGGCGGTCGGGCTTCGTATTTAAAACATTGTCGTAATCACGTCATGCATAACGCTTTCGAATTGAGTTTCACCATTCATAACATGTTCACCGCATAAATTTTAGCTTTAGCGTATTGTATGCAAAAATTTCTAGTAAGCACATTTGTAGTCATTTAGCAGTTCATAAAAATATCAATAGTTTTTGATGTCAAAATACCGAAATGTTATTCTTGAAGTTGATTCACCAGAAAATACTATGCAGGTTCACAGGAGTCCAAACACGATCCGATCCTTTTGAAGTTCCGTCGCAGAGTATACGCACATAAATCAAAAGAGTGCATGACAAATTCGAATTCAATGAAATCGTAAAGTCAGGATTTGTTGTTTTCCGTTGAAAAACAACATAATAAACAGAATATTTTCCTGTAAACATAAACATAAGCAGCAATGAACTTTACTCGCAGTAAAGAACAAGCGTTGCAAATGGCAGAGGGACGCTGAAGATGAAAATGGAAGCGCACGCACTTTTTGACGCATTCTGAATTCGAAATGAATATTATGTTGAAATGATCAGAAGATAGCAAATGTTGTGATCTTGGCCAAAAATAAAATACTTAGTGAATGCAAGTGGAAAGAAAAATAACAAAACAAAGTTAATTGCAATAAAAATTATTTATGTTTGCATGCCAGTAGTTGAACCTGCAGGTTTGCATGAGAAACGTGTAATAAGTTGCAAATTGAGTGGGTTTATGATATGGCTAGATTATCATGCAGTTACGATATCGCGATTGCTGCCACTTCCATTTTTCTCAGATTTAATAAATCGGAAGTTATTTAATTAATTTACTAGGAAACACATGCTGGGGAGCACATGAAGATTTGTTGAAAACTGCATAGTTCTGAAAACACCTGCCAATGAAAAACTAGAAAACATCACTGGTTTTTCTAAAGTAAAGTAAAGTAACCCCACGACAACCCGCGTACGGGTCTAAGCAACAATATTTTAATCAAAGTGTCCGAGTGAACTAGTTAGTCCATTGCACTGATCATAAAACTACAGTAACATTTCACTTTAATCGTATCTTACTTCCTATCACAACAATGTAAAGGTCTTAAATTGCTTGTCGATTAGTATTCAGTCAAACTTAAATCTCAAATTAATAATGCAATACAAAACGGTGTACAATCGTAATAAACATTAGACAGCACGTGTAAGTCATGACTGACATAAATGAATTTAAACGCAATTTACAGCAAGTTTGTACGCAAATAGTTCTTGATGTGCTTCTTTTTACAGGCCTAAAGTATGCTAATTGATATTTTATTCTGCTTAAAAATCAAATACCTACATACATGTATTACTAATATTACTTAAATATTTATGCGTTATCTACGTTTCAAATAAATAACCTAATTTTTATGCAGTACGAGTATTGATAGTGGCATGTGTTGATATTATGGTTGCATATAGGTACCTAAGTCATATGTCACTGAAATGATTACTCACTTTGAAGGGCTGTTTGTTCGAAAAATTCAGATTTTGGAACGTGAAATTAACTATTATGTTATATAGTGTCTTAAAATAGTACTGAGCACTTTATGTCACCCCACCCAATTTAAAACAATGTGTTTATTCCCTTCAATCCCACTCTGCATGCTCTCAAATGTAATAAATAAAATCAGAGGAGTTTTTTCAAAAGCCGGCTAAACAGTTTTATATTTTCCAACTCGAAACCTACATCTATTATTTAATTCTTTTAAAAAAAGTTATTTAGTTTGCTCAATTTGGTTTCCAAAGCCAAGTTTAAGTTTTACATGTCAGTTAAGGGTATGTTTGAAAATCGTATAGAATAGGGGGAGAGCACTAATCCAGGTTTAAACAAGATGTAAAAGGAAATATGTAAAAGATATCTCGCAAAGCGATTTCGTTAGAGCAATATTTTTCACTTTTTATTGTTACTACTTACGAAAAAAGTTAAAAAGAGTCCACGTCATTTCATCAGTTTGTCAGTTTAATTTGGAATACTGATAGTTTTTCAGTCTAAAAAGGTCTTATTGGGTTCAGGGCTAACCTGCTGAAGACGGATCGTGGGACCACTTTTTCACTCTGGTTTCGAGCCTTTTGAGACATGTTTCAAATCCAACAAATTCAAAAAAAAGTTTGTGATATTCGTCCGACCACAGAACGGTCTAAATACGTTAGTTATTTTCAGACCCGAAAAAGAACAAATGAAACCTCAAGAGTCGAAAAATTCAATAAAATCTGTTTTATTCCCAGATATCACTCTAATCACATATATTTCCTAAATGGAACAAATTCGGTGCTATTCCAAAATATATTTTGTTCTGTACACCCCTCACTGTGTCACAAATTTGTGCAATCGAAAACTGCATCTATGTCTATCCTTGATTTAGTTCAGCTTTCACGCCTCCTCTCACTGTTTCGAAACTAGGCTCGAAGATTTCTGTTCAGCATGTCCCATTCGAATGTTTCAAGAAACACTCGTCACAGAACCAATCTTCTCTTCGAATGCTAATTCGATCTGCTGCCAAACTTCTCTTGTTTTAAGAAACAACGCTTTCGAATCCGTAGCGGAACCACTCTGAGCAGCCATTATCGCAACTGATTTTTAGCCTAACCTGTTACTTATATTATTAAATATTTCACTCGTCCATCAAATGTACAAATCTTACGCTACCCTGGATATCTTTTCCTGGGGTTAAAAGACTCGGCGACGCCGTGTGCAGCTGTTGAAATAATTTTTTCCTTGTGTAGACTAGCATCCTAGAATTGTCCGAAGAGGGACTTTGGGGGTTTTATGCAGTGTTGTCGTTAAATCACTTCTCTAGTATTACCAATCATAGTTCGTGTCATGTTTGTTATCGTTCGGTTTTGTTCTGAGTTTGTTTCGTGTATTTATATTTTTCTTTCGAATCGCATCTTGAAATTCGAGATGATGCCGATTGTTTATATATTGAATAATGTCACGTTAAAATTCATCAGTGCGCTGTAATTTCTTAAAAGACATTGGGATGTTATGAGTGTCTCCGACGTATGGTGGGTGAGTGTACTCTTTGAATGATGAGTACCCCAGCTTCCATCGAATACAGGAGACAAGGTGGATATTAGAAAAACTAGCGCTCTATGAGTGGTGTTACATTCAATGTTGCCTATGTTGGAGTTGGATAGCCATACCTGCGGAAGGTTGTTTCTTCTTCATTGCTTTCTTTTGTTACTCCGCAACAATGCAATAGATTCATCACCCAAAAATTGCAAGGGATTTATTTAGGAGTTTTTTTTAACTCGGCTAATACAGTTAAGCCTGCCTCTGTCTAGGGACGGGAATCATATTTGAGCCTTAGCTTGATATAGGATTTGTAGATCTGCACAAATTTAAATGGAGAAAGTTATTTCTTACAATCTAGTTAAAAGCCCTGATATATCATCGCATTTGAGCGGTTGAGAAAATGTGATCCATTTACCTAAAACTACTGATAGGATGAGTAAGTTCCGAGGAAAGTTTTAAGAATGAGTAATAGCATAGGATCATAGATGGATTGGATGATGGCAAGTCTCTATTCGGAGCGTTCTTACAAAAATTAGCACTAAAGTCAAACGAGTACGCAAGGTCAAGCAAAGCTGTTGATTACATTGAAAGTTACAGATAGAAGGCTATTAATAAATATAAAAAGGGAGAGTCTTGTAGAACATTGGCATTGATTTTGTGAAAAACTTAAGAGATTCCATCAAAAAATAATAATCTAAATTGACATACTTATAGGAAGCTTTCACTTTACTTAACGAAATTAAAGTCAAGACCAAATGCAAGAAATTTTGCATAGATCAACAGTGAAATTCTCTTAAACTCTGTGGATAGTCTTCTAAATGCTCTAGACCAGTAAGCTCGGACTCACCAAAGCTATAGAGATAGAGGTTCCAGTGTTCTGTTAGAAACATCATTCAATCTCCTATGGTGCCGGCAGCTAAAAAAATATAGGTATTGGTGATCATTGATAAGAAGGTTAGTTTCTAGGTACTTCAACAACTGTGAATTAGTGGATTTCTCGAAAGCTTTTGGAAAGGGTTGTATCCTAACATAACAAAAGCTCCTATTGAATTAAAACAATTTACGCAAAGGCATACCCAAAGAGGGAGCGTAGGGTTTTAAAACTCGGAGCAAGATATCCTTAGGTCTTGTAGACTAGAGCACTTTGAAATTAGCAAGTATCTTGAATACATCCGTTTTTCGAAAATGCAATTATTATTTTTAACTATTGTAATTATTGCATAATTTAATAATTTTTTAATTATTGTTAAACGAATAGGTTGAAGAAAGAGCCTGCAAAAAGACAAAAACGCAGGAGATATCAGTAAAGTTGACAGCAAAAATGCTAGCTTTGTCCCGTGATTTTTTGTATATCTTTCCATTCGGAATTGATTGAAGTAAAAAAAACTGATGAAAATATTTTTGACAGATTCAATAAAGACCAAAACCTTTTCCCTTGAATTTTAGTGTATGTAGATTACAGAAAAATAGGCACAGCAAAATTGAGAAAAATACATAAATAGTGTTCTTAACAGATTTGACCAGATACCAGAACCCATTCCCATTTTTATTGCTAGAAAAAGAGCTCGTTGAATTGCGACTTGGTAGGTGTTGCAAGCATTTTCATAGGTCTTCTTCAATTCATCAGAAAATTATAGCTTATATGCACCATCTGTACCAGGAAACCCACGCTGAAACCATAGAATTTCAATATTAAAGTTGTCAAAATCTAATCTGTCATCATTTAGACTTTTCGTGGTACAACTCATTTAAATATCTCTATATAATAACATACAACTAACTTGCCATTTCTAAGAATGTCCAATTATCAGAAGTAAGGTATTTATGATTTAAATTCGCATTTCAAATTCACTAAGGAAAAAAAGAATACCGAATGTTTAAACAATACTCAGCCAAACTGGTTTAATCGATTATCAAGGATATCAGTTTCCCCTAGAATTAAAATTTGGCGCAACCAAACAAAAAACCAAGAAACTTTGGCTTTTTATACATTCCTAAAAACAATTTAGGTATGATGAATAGCATACCACTTCTTACATTAGGCTCTAATTTTTTTCTTCCCGACCAGCATTTGTGTGTATAAATATAGCAAGAATAGCTTTTGGGAGAATGATTCGTATTCTACTACAGGCTTGAAAATTTATTATGGCACCGCAAGGGAATTTAATTCAGAATTCAACGGAGATTGAAGTGAACGTGAGCTGAGGGGAAGAATTCTTCATCCTAGTCTGCAATACCCTTTAAACCCTAGACACGTAATGATATACAACACGCAACTGTTTTGTTGTATATTGGGGTGAGTATTTAACCCTTATAACTAAAGAGAAAGTTCCTCGGCTACATTTTAGTAACTGGTTTAAAAAACCTGTCAGTGCTGAAATACAGGATCTTCCGCTTGAATGTCATCGGCTCTGCCATGACTGTTTTAGAATAGGCAACTCAGGAGTCAAAATTTGATTGCCAGTATTTTTCACTTTAACGGTCAGGCTCAGCTTTTTGGCGAAAATACTTTCTTCAGATGACTTTTTAATAAGCTTGATCCGTGTTGTGAGACAAGAAAGGGTTTCAAAAAAGAGTTCCATCAGGCGAAACTTTAGGAGCAAAGCAGTTTGGGTGACCTTTGGAACAATCGTCCTACTTCAATGTAGAACAAAGAGTAACTATAAAAGCCTGACGCTAAGAGGTTTTTGTTCTTACTGCGAAAAGATGGATAGCCCTGATACTCTGCAGTTTATATCTACGAAACTCAAAAAATCCATTCAGGGAGCACTAAGCTCCAGAGAAATCAACAACTAAAAATTAATTTTCTCTAGAAGCTTCATAGAATATTTTTCATTACTAAGACCTACTGGCTCAACCAACACCACAAACAGGTTAAAATTCAAATACCATAACGTGACCTTTTCACTTCACGTGACCACCATTCTTCAAACACGAAGCACTGCACTTGCTCTATTTCAGCAAATAAACAGTTAAAAAAGTTGCCAACGAGCAAGTGTGACTCGGAAAAAGACAAAGACTAAGCGGAATGGTTAGAAACCATTTAACTATTTGCCGTTGCACTCATGGTCACCCTTCGTCGCAAGTATCGTTCGGATAGACGAAAAAAACCGCTATGAAACTGTCACGCAATGTTCATTTGGCGAAAGTTTGCCGACGGACGCCACCGATTCATTTTAAAGGGTGGCCAGTTACCGGACGGCACAAGGAAGCCAAGGCTGGTCAACTTTAAGTGGCTGCTATGTGGGGATATGAAATCAACGTATGGGGCCAGGAATTCTTGCGATTGTGTCGGAATAATAAGTATGTGGTATGCTTTTAGACTCCGGTGCTAATTATGGAATATTATGTACATATTTTGAGCTTCATAAGCAGATATTGATTTTCTAATCATTTGTTGCTCCTTCAAATAGGGAGCTAAGTAGCGCCAGAGCGATGTACATAATTCGCTCAATCGTGGTTGTCATGGTGAATTAATAAAATTATTGATTTGCCATCGAAGAAATGGGAAATTTTCAATTGAGTTCAATTGAAAAGTCAGATTGACTTTTGACATCAATTGAAAAATTGAACAGTGAAACTTTTTTTTTTATATTTTTTTTGGTAGTGATATTTTTCCATTAGGTGATTTATTCTGAAACCATTTTATCTGTATAGGGCCTAAAAACCATTCGACATTCTAAGTATCGAAAATCCGGCCTAGTTCTAAATCAAAAACACTTTTGTCACGTCTGAGAGATATATAGCAATTTCATTTTCATTTTCTTTGACTTTTTCGCTATGAATAAATCACATGTTAGTGGCGCCAAAGTGATTGTCAAAATACCGACTAGACAGCCTGCCTGTCCAGTATGATCCATATGTCTGCACTGCGTTCAAATAGTCTAGTCGCCATGATAGGCTGATCGAAATAAGTGCAACGATCGAAACAGAAGCCGAATGATCTAACACTGTTCAAGTTGAAGTTTAACTTTATGCACTACGATATACACTTGCTTGAATTGGAGGTCATAAATGTATTTGCGATCAATGTGCAGGGACAAGTGCATTAACAAGTGAGTGAGGCTCATGCACTTGCTTGGATCAGTCCTACATATTATAGTCGTTTACTGCCTTCTGTGCAGCCCATATGGAATTGCACTACGAACACTCTCTATGCATATTTCTGGTCATGGAAAAATTTCATTTCATTGGCAAGGCTAATTAATATGTTCTAAGTGTAGTATATTACACGGTTAGCATGCTACATGTTTGTTTTTCTCATTTTCGTCGGTGTCTCTTTCAATTGTATGATACAGTATGATCGAACGTTATGTTCGGGCTCGATACTGATTTCATATTTGTGTATGAATAGAATTAAGTGAGAATCAGTCAATGCCATCTCCTCGGTTACATGCAACAATATGCAAATAATTACATTAGTTGTGTTTAATGAATGGCAAATCGACAGAATGATAGCATGCGAGAGAGTGGTTACACATTGATTACGGATTAAACTACAAGAATGATATCGCAGGATCTATAGTTTTTGAGACGGTATTAATTATTGTTCTCTTCACTTGACAATGTTTACTTTGAAAATAGTGAATAATAATTGATTTAAAAACTAATAAATTACACGTTTGTACACAAACATGTACACACATATTTAATTTCAGGCAATATACATACTTCACTTATGCACTCTATGCTCACATATCGAGACGATCGTATCTTTAAAGCATCTATTTAAGTTAAGTTTATATACTCTAAAATGCAATGGTATTGCATTGACAAGATGCATAATTTTTCATTATCACATAAAAACATATGCACTCATACCCACATTGGGTGCACATTTAATTTATCAAAAAACTTGGACTCAAAGCAAAATCCTTGCCTTATTTTCATTTTTTCGGGCTATATCACATACTACGTTCTATTGTCAATTACTATATGTATCTGCATCACGTGCATTCTCCATAATATCACAGTCAATGTCAAATTTTATTGAGGAAAGCAAACACACTGTATAGAGAGAGTTATTGACCTGTTAACTAACTTTATCATTACCCCACACAAAAATCGTTTTTATCTTGAAGCAAAATAAAGTTTGATAGCTTAAAGCATCATTTCAGAGCATCACGTAACTTAACACTTTACTACTAAATACTAACAAATGAACCAAACAACCAAAATAGCTTCTTCGTCTAGGTTGGACACTAGAACAAAAACTTGAAAGTCCGTTTTAAACCCAATGAGATTTGTTTTAGTTTACTTTTTCCCAGAACTATAAAATATCAGCCTATTTTTTTAAAATAAAATGACTGTGACAAGACTTCTGGTGAGATTATTATTGCCATAAAATAAATGGCGAACGGTGTGGTGAACGTAAAAGTAGAAGGTATGTATTTCAAAATGTCAATATTGGTAAGCTTTTAATGAAGATATTTGTGGTAGACGGAAGAAGTGACCGTATAAAGATTTTGTTTGCTTACATGTATGTTTAAATTGTGTATTTATTTTATTTTGATTGGAAATATCGTGATAAAGGTTTTATCCTCTTTTGTCTCCAAACAAGGCATTTTATATTTGACACGTATTTTTCTTTCGTTTAAAGTGATGAAGGGCAGTTTGTTTACTGAATTTATGGCGCCTTAAACATTATTCTTTGCAGATTGATGACCTACATACTTAGTGTGCTGTTTGATAAAATAACAAACATTAAAGTGCTCATACAGACATATCAGGTTATTACACTGGGTTTAGTTAAATGTTTGATTATTCAGAAAATTCTTAGGCATGAGTACTATCGTAAACATACATATGTACATATGTATGTATGTATAAATGGCATGCGTGTAAATGGTACAAGTGTTATTTCTAATTCAACATTGGCGTTGGAAAGTTTATATTTTCTTTAATACTAACACCCCTATGACAATTTTTATTTCACTATTTCCAAATTTAAACGATTAGAAACTTCTCCACAAGAATTTAATTTTTGACGTCTCTTGACCTACCTTTCACTTCAAATTAATACTCAACAATCAAAGTTTGTTGTCATTCGACGTACTGATGAAAGATACCTGTTTCCACGAAATATCAACTGATTTCTTCTGAAATTTGATGCTGAATTGTGATCACTATGCTGCTGAGTCATTCAATCGACAGAGTTTCATTTGGCTGATCATGCATAATAAATTTAATATTTGTTTTCCAAATGATTCATCTAAAATTTCTCGCTGCTAGCGTATACCTGCCTACTCATGCTCCTAATCGAATATATTCAATACTACAGTAACATTTAGTTGGATATACTTAACGTTTTATTTTGTTTTTTCCGGCTTTTCAAAAAACCGGTCACATTGTTGACGCACCTAAACCTAACTATTCTACCTACTGAATTTTACGATCAATTCATTCATCACTAATTCACTTCCAGCTTACACTTGAGGTTAATGGTTCAATTAAGACAATTGAGGAAGCCAACAGGCTTGTGATATGGATATGGAACTTTATATGTAAATAGCGAATGAAATAGATTTTGAACCTAATCGGCAAACTATTATAATATGCACTTTTCATCGTCTATTCGAAAACTAACTGAAATTGCACATGTTCGATAAATATTCCCATTTGTATTTCTATGAATGTTTAAAACAGGCAACATGAAAGCGTTGGCGGCAATGTGGAAAGCAGTTGGCTCACCAATGATATAGAATGCATCATCGTTAATTTTCTCGGAAAAGTATGAACATACATACTGACATACTATGTAAGTATAATTGCCGATCTAAGAGAGCAATTATTACTTGTGTTTATTGTAAATCCGATTACTAATTCCTTGGTTAGTAATTGAATTAACAGATGGAATAACAACGACGCGATTGAAACCATGTTGCAAGTGAATTTCCTAGTAAGTGTTCAGTGTACACACACATATCTTATCAGAACGAAAACTGTGTAAATATGAGAAAAAATGTATCAACACGAAGGAATTTCAATGTTGCTCGTAGATAAGTGAACTGCATGGCCTAATACTGTTCCTTTCATACAATAAGTCAACGAATAGTTATCGATTGGGAAGAACTCAAAAAGTAAATAATGATAATTAAAACAGCATTGAAAATAGTCGGTGATAACGTTGATTCGACTGTTTGTCTAAGATAATGCGTCAGGTGGAAATTCATTTTTTCCAGGCATTATGAGTGTAAAATAGCATGGTCTTCATCCAAATTGTTTTAAATTTCTGTAAAATAAAATCATTTTTTTTTGTGCGATAATAGACGAAGTTTAAATTTACCAGCATACATTATTTTTCGAGACGACTTTTCTATACTTCAAAAATTAAATCACTACATTGAACTTTTTATTGCATTTATTGAACATTTATTTTCTCAAGGAAAGCTTAAATTTCAACATATCTATGTACATATATTGGGATTTGTGAAATGCACAGGGTGGAGTATTCATTCAGATCTCATCACTTAGCTGCTCTACCACTTGAGTTTGTTGCTTTATTTTCCTTTAAATAATTTTCTTGCATTCTCTTGAGTGTATTAATACTCCTTAGTTTATAAAGAGAGTAAAACATACCTCGAAATGCCAGTCACAAGCTCTGCAGTGACTTTTGCAACTAATTTGCAATTCTCTTCAATGAGTTCCGACTCATCTTTTTCAGATTCTAATAAATGTGCTTATTGTAGGTTATTATCTTGAGGTCAAATTGATTACTTTTCCATTTAATTCTAATTAGCATTCAAAGCAGCTGTCAGTCGGAGAAAAAACACAAAGACACATGCTAGAAGCCCGTTGTGATACAAGGGATACACTCTTTGTTCCTTTGATGAACTGTAAAATATTTTTAATTCTCTTTCTCGCCGGACACTAACACACGAACGGATTCCTCTTCATCTTCTGAGCCACTGTTCCGGCAGGAATTGTTGAACTCTACGCCCAACTGTTGTGCATGCCGCCTTATGAGGTGAAAATGGTCCGTGAAAATGGTCTGTACAACCCGAAGAGTACTATGGGTAGGGTAAAGCCTAACAGCAACCTGATGCGACGTGAATAATTCTTCAGGCCAGGATTTCATTAATTTCATTTCATCCAGAATTTTATGGATTATATGCAGGCTTAGGACTGTCTTGCGATCAAGAAGGATAATTCTTTAGCTCAGAATTTCTTAGCGTCCTTGAGGTATTTTGAATAATGGCTAGTTTGACCGATAACATCAGTGTACCCATAATGAATTAGCAAGAGACCTCCGGTAGCAAGGTACCAAGTTTTTTCTGTTCACAGGTAGGACAATTGTTTCGAATATCCCTATGTCCACACCCAAATCAATTGCACTGCCGAATGTCTCAACACCTTACTAAAATGTCAACAATTCTGAGCACTGTACCAAGCCCAGCAACGGAATTTTTAACTGCTTAGGTATCTGTGTGTAAATGCATATATTGTGAAAATGCATACATTTATTCCGTATATTTGATTGCACAGAAACCAGTTGATGGCTAGCAAAACAGCTACTGCCTCTACCTGAGAGACACTAAATTGGGCCGGGTGGCAAATGAACAGCTTTTAATTCAGTTCATCCAAATATACACCGCTGGCAACTTCATTGTTCAGTTTTGAACCATCGATATGCACTTGAATAAATCCATACTCCATACTATTCATCTCTACCAGGAATGCGTCTTCTGGTGTAGAAACTCTCTCAGATAAAATTTTAGTATGTTGAAACTCAGTTCTAGTCAATGCCATGCAGTGTAGTCTCAAGGCAGTCAGATTAGCATGCTGTAGGATTATTAGGTTGGTCGCCTTAGAAAGGGTCGTTTTGAGGGTCCCTGTAACCAAAACTTCAGCTTCGTTGGCAGGCTGGCAATAGAGCAGTCTGCCCCCAAACCACCACTCCATACAATAGCATCACAATGCGATTCTACAACGCTGAGCTCGCCCTGATGGCTCTTTTGCAGCAGCCAAGTGTATCAAAAACCCTGAGCGCTTTTTTTGCTCTGTTTTTGTTCCATGTGAGCTTCCATTCAAGGATGAGTCCTAAATATTTGACCATTGGACTCAAATCAATAGAGTAATAGTAAAATAGTCCCATAAAAAACATTTTTGGGTTTAAGGGTTGAAGCTGATAGTGAGTTTCATTCACAAATTTACAAGAATACGAATGTGGAGTGATTTACCCCTGATTTACGTCAGGTGCATAATCAGAGCTAGGAGAACTTAAAGCTCGGTACGCGGTCTCTCGTCCGAACCTAGATTCGAATAAGGCACCCTACACATTAGCAGTCAGTGGTTTAGCCACTACACTATACGAGGTCAATAGAGACTCCGTTTAGTTTCGGCAAGTCAAATTAAGAAATTCCGGCTCTAATGTGAAAGTATATTAAGATAATAATGTAGCGTACATAGATAGTTTTCTGATACTACTCTGGGTATGTATAAGGCGAACAAGCAGCCACCTAGCAACCGGTACAGTCCAGCCAACTCAGAAGCATACTCCACAACAAAGGAGAGAGAACTCCACTTTGAGAAATGTTACCCTTTGCCAAAAGTGAACATTCACCAGTGAAGAGCATACCGTTCTGCTTTAACAAAGGTGTTCCATAAAGGCTGTCAGCCACATAATAACACCAATCATACGAGTGCTTCCACAATCGCATCAGCCTTGCTGTAATGAAAAGCCCTTCAAGAAGGCGAAAAGAGTATGATCCTTAAGATCGACAGGTTTTTCAATTTGCGCAATGATAGCATAGAAAACAGTTTTCACAGACTTGACTTAACGAAGGATCAATTGTTTGTGGTATGATAGTAATTCTTTCCAGAATCTTTAGCAAAACAAAGGTAAGACATGTCATACAGTAGTCCTTATATTTAAAGTACGAAACTGTCCCTGCTTTTGGAACAAACACACGTATTGTTTACTGGCAGCTGATGGGGCTGACCTCGCATTTTATATCTCATTCAAACCTGGTAGAGTAGTCTGCTGGATATTAGCCCAAAAGAACACCATAAAGGCCCGAAAATTTGGACGGTTCGAGGGTGCTTATGGCCCACTGCAACTGAGAGTTTGAGATCTTTAGAGGTAGAATAAAGCTACTAGTCTGCTCCATTTGATGCGCCATGTATCTTGCAGGACTATTCTGACCTGGGAAATGTTAGCTCATAAAGAGATAGAGCTCATAATTCAGTATATACTCGTAGGTGCTCGAACTAGTCCAGCTGTTGTCAGGGTTCTGAATACACCTTACAGCCTCCGGTGTTGAGCTTAGGACTTTACGAAGACAATTTGCCTGATCGGTACTCTTTATGCTACGAAAGAATACTTTCCAAGAGTTTTTCTTCGCCTTATGTATGGGGTATATAAAAATGTGCCGTGTGTAAATGTGTTTAAAAGGCTACCCGGAAAAAGTTCCAGTGAAGACTGGACCAGGAATTTGAATTTCGTCCAGTCTGTCTTTTTCTATTAACAAAGGCTACTTCCTCTGTAGCACTTCGCTCGCACACAGAGCTTCCGTCGCACCTGAGCTCAGAGAACGTATACTATGGTATGAACTTCCAATTATTCAGGTAAGTGACTAAGGTAGTGGACCTGAAGTGATGAATGATTCGGATGGCAAATACCTTCGATTTGATAGCTAGTGGAAATTTTCCCTATTCACAAATTGGTCCTTAAAGCCAGTTCAGACTACACATACAATTGGATGCGCAACCATGTGCACAAAGATACCAAACACATTGACTAGAGAATAGCTAATCTACTGAAGTAATTATTGTCACTGTAAAACATTTTTTACTTAAACTCCTAATAGACAACGCCAGGTACGTCTAGTTCTATTGTATGCTACTCAAATATAGGCATCACCACCAACATTTTTAACACCACCAAATATGTACAGCATAATCCCGACATTCAACGATATTAAGCTTTACAGCCAAGTGTTTTTTTTCACTTAAAGCCACGTTCATTCAAATTTCCTAGAAAAATCGATAATCCATCCCTTACCCCTTGAAACAACCCTATTTTTAAATCGTAATTGTGGCAAATTACATGAAATATTAATTAGGTCACGTCAATAGCTCACTGACATCGGTTTTTCTCCTTTGTATCCAACCAAATATGATGATTTATAGCTTCGTTAGCAAATTAAAAGTTCAAACATATAAATTTATTTCTTTTCAGTCGTTTTCTATTACCTGTCCCTCTAAAATTCAGATTCTTTTTAGAAATAAAACCGTTTCATTATGCATGTGCAGCGAAGAGACAGGAGTTGTGTAGATGATAATGGAATAAATTTTGAAACATGTGCATTGAAAGGTAGGAAGTTAAAAGTAAAGCTGTCTCAAGGCAACCCTTGTCAGGTTTAGGGTTGAAGTTGTTAGAGAATAAGATAGTTGGTGTCGTGAAAACAATTATTTTAGCTGAATTAGATCGAGGAATCGTGTAATATATAAGCTTCGCTCCATATAAACTTATCTAATGCGAATAATTGAAATATTTGACATTTTAATTTTTTAAATTTATGTGCGAAATTTGCTGGTAATGCGACAAAAAAAAAAAAATAAAGTCAAGCGAATAAAAAATCGAAACGCATATGTCATTGAATTATGGGAAATTGAATCATGGGAAATATCCATACAGTCTAGGAAATAAAGCCATAAAAAATTGACCCCAAATCATGCTATTGCTATTATTTAGTTCATTAATTAGCGTCTTTGAACATGAAAGCACGCTGTATACAGTCCTTTTCGTTGCGAATTGAGGCCAATTCCATCCAGTTAGATTCCTCTTCACTGTGTTCATAAATATTCAAACAAGTTACTTTGCCCTGTTGAAAATCATTACGAACGTGTTCATCAATGAACAAACCACACTTTTATAGTATATCTGCATACTATCGCACATACTAGCCAACCATAAGAATAAAGTATTACTTTCACCCTGGCAGAATTCAGGATATTTTTTTGTAGGTCAATAGCCTACTGTTCGTGTCTGTAATCGTTGTTTTCAACCAGATGTGTTTTTGTCGGCCTGCTGATGGCAAACCACTAAGCCAATCAACAGTAGCGCTCTGGCCTGATTCGAATATTTTGAATTTCGAGGGTGAAATAACTTTTGAGGGTGAAATGAAAAACAATAGCAGCAACATCGCAGCTTTAACATGATTGAAGAGGATTGAGGCTAGTAACGGAACGTATTTGTTTTTCTAGGATGTGTTAGAAAGGAAAATGAAGCAAAGATATGGAAGTAGGTTTGATGTTTTCGTTGGACATTGACATCGACACCGATATTGAGTTTAGCTAACTCGGAGTTTTATTGGTGTTTGAAGGTTATGTCGAAAAGCTTGGTGGATGTAAGAGGGAACATTGAGAAATTTAAATTTAGGTAGAAGTTTGTTACTTACATGCTTTTGAATAATGTACGCAAAAGTAGAATTTAAAAAATGCACTCACCTGAAAGAAAAAAAGGTTATTGTTTAGTAATGTAGCTATGTATGTGTGTGTTCATATATATTTTAAAATTAATAATCAACATCAATGATTAATATGAATAATGAAAAAATCAAGCCAGCATAAAAGTCGTTAAACATCTAATGCTCAGGTTGCAATGAAAGTCCTATTTTGGGGTGAAAAATTTGAATTAATTCTCGCACAGGAGATGGAACAACACGGGAGTTTTCAACGATTAAGATCATTTTTCATTGTGTAATTAATTTTAGTAGAACACTTTAATGGCCAATTTTAAAGACAAACACTTCTTATGGATTCTTTGAATGACACAAGAAATTTCAACATTGATCAAATGTAGGCAATATTTGTATTGATTGCGAATCAACTTTCTCATGACAAATTACTCATAGTATGGATATTTAAAGTTTGGTAAAAAAAAATATTTTATCATATGAGCAGAATTAAACGATGCATATGCACACATTCTTACTATTTCATTGAACTAAGAACACTTCTGACGAATTCTTAGATGCATCGTCGTCTTGTCGTGATAATAATTTTAACAGAATCAAAGTAAAATTTACCCTTTTCGGAAAATCTTTAAAAAATAAACAATTTTTCAAAAGTTCTTGGAGAGAAAAAAACTTAAGAGCAAGTGATGGATCGCTTTACAAAATTAAGTTGAGGTGTATTTTATTTCTTGTGTCTACTTGTTCCGGTTCTTTACTAGGTGGATCTTGATAGCAATCCACAGCACTGTGTGATGAAATTACCTACCATTTATGAAAAAATACCTCGACTTTAAGTCATGAAGATTATCATGAACGAAAGAATAGCAAAGTAGGATTGGCTATTATGGTCGGAGCCAAGATGAAAGGCAAAGGAATTATGAATAGTTAGCGTGAAAAATGTTAGGGTACAATATTTCAAAGGCATATTCTCTATAAAAAAAAATGATATAATTTCAAGAAACTTTAGTTTTGAAACAAGATTATAAATTTGAATTACATGAATAAAAGTCATTCCTTATTAGATAACAGTTGGCTTCAAGGCGATAATTCAAGTTGAACTCAGAATATTCAAGTGGGTAGTTCTCCTTCTAATGTTAGCTTCAGATTTCAACCCATAAATAATATATTTTTATCGCCGTAGGATTATTGGATGTTTCAAAACTTTGATAAGGTTATTAGCTAAAAATAAACATCCAAGAAGATAAACATATGTTAAAAAAATCAATTTTAAAAGTTTGCAACTTTAATTTCAAAGAAAATACAGTGAGAAATTGTTTCTTTAATGCGCATTCTGGATCATTTGGCATGTGACAAGAAGAAACCGAAGTGAAATCGGATGAAAATCATTCATTTCTCGGGGATATTGGCCACAATGATTCTAATTAATGATTCGAATTATTATTAATATTTAGTCCGTTCCGGGGTAAACTTTCCCAAGAACCGTACCATAAATTTTTCATAATCGAGAAATGACACAACCTTTTCTCACATCAGCACTTTTCACAAGAATTTACCCGAACTTTTTCTGCCGCCAATTTATAATTAGTGCGATCGTCAAGTAGTCCCACGGCTGGTTGATTAATTTCGTTCGTGTAGAAGACTTCGCCTTTGGCTTTTCTTCTTGTTTTGCCGGTTTGTCTCTTTACTTCTATGGTTTTCCGCAAATTTTCGGCATCCACACAACAGAAGTTAAGTTTCTACCCAAAAATGTATGACCCGAGAAACTGGGGTATTTACCTATTATTAATTTGTGTGGTAGTTTCCTTACTTTTGTATATCATCTTAGTGCAGAAGATGAAGCAGTTTTGGCAGTTCTCATTGGAGGAAATTTTTGATATAATTAAATCTTCTTGATTCAACTACCGATCTGAAGTCTTATTTTTTAGACCACCTTTTTTGCATAGCTTCATTAAACTACTAGCTTCGTATAAGAAGCTTCAGTTAGTTTTCAAATCTTATATGCTAGGACAAGTGATATGCAACCCTCACAGTTGAGGACGTGTACATTTTGGACGCAAGTTACGTTATTAACTTAAAGTCAGAGAGCAAAGAGCAAAGTTAGTGTTCTAGAATTACAATGTACATAATGGGAAATCCGCAGGTATTTGTGAAGATTAGCGTTGCGGAAGTGCCACAGGGCTCCGGTGATAGATCAAAGTATTTTTGATTGGGTCCACTGGTCGGTGTTGATGTTTGATGGGCAAGCTGCTCCCCAGATTTGTAAGCCATAGGTTTAGATTGGCTTTAGGACAGACTTATAAACGAGCACTTTATAATTGATAGAAAGCTTTGACATGCTATTGAGCATCCATTTGAAGGCTACCAATTTGAGCTTCAGTTGCTGATTTTTGGCTTCAATGTGCCGTTTCAAGATGAGCCTCCTGCCCAGATTCATTCCGAGATATTTTACTTCATTACTTGGATGTAAAAGCAAATTGCTTGGATATACCATACTTGAGGACAAGTTAGTTTTAGCAATGTAAGTGTAACGTGGATTCATTTGGTTTCGTTCATTTCGATTCTCCATTTTGCTAGCCATTCTTCAAGATGTAAGATGTTGGCTTGCAATGTTCGGAATGCCATAACTGGATCTGAAGCAGTACATAGAATGGCAACGTCATCAGCAATGGTAGCGGTAGTTGTTTTGTCGCTTATTGGAAGATCAGATGTGAAGATTGTGTAAAGCACCGATCCCAACCCACTTCATTGAGGTACACCAGCATGACCACGATGTTTAGCGATATAATAGCTTTTGTATCTCACCAGAAATGTGCAGTCGGTGATAAAGAAGGAGAGTATTTCATGAAATCTTTTCGGAAGCATTGATTTAATTTTGAAGATCAATCCTTCATGGCAGACTTTATCGAAAACTTGAATTACTTACGTCTAAAAAGACTGCTCTGTAGTACTTCTTCGTTTTCGAATGCTATTTGAATGTCTGACGCGGTTCGATGAACCTGTTGAATGATGCTGTGATGTCTTCGAAACCCGAATTGATATTTTGGATTTTTTCTAATTTTCTAGTATTGGTAGTAGCTTTTTCAATAGAACTCACTCGAAAACTTTGAAGACTAATAGTTATGTATGAATTCACTTGAGAGGGGCTCTTACCAGGCTTCGGATTATTATAATCTCGCCTGTTTTCCAAGCTTAAGGAAAATATCCGATTGTAGAGACACAAACTGACTTTGAAATCATCAGTGATTTTAAGCCCGCAGAAATTAGATTTAAGCATAAAATAGTTCGCACACAAAGCAATTTAATTAATACTTAAGAAGACATGTTCGAGAAAACCAAGGGTAAGAGGATCATTAATGGAAGAATTGATTGTTATTTGGGAGGAAAATAAATAAAAATTAATTCTAATTGATTGTTTCATCCTCTATGTAATGTAAATGTGTGCGTGTGTTTGTTTTTACTATTTCACTGATCAAAATGTGGAGAACGCTTTTGTTCACTAATTCTTTGAAACGAAATTCATAATAGTTTAGGACTTTTTACAACATTTTTCACATTGCTTGTGTTTGATGAGAGATCAAAGCTTAATTTAATCTGCATAGCAATTGAATTTTTACATTCAAACAAGAAAGAATATTAACTAGTATCTGTATGATAAAAAATATAAAATCTACAAAATCAAAGGTCATCAAAGAGTTGAGTTTCAAAACACTTGTATAATGCTTTTTTGGAAAGAGATCTAAATATTTTGTCAAGCGATCTAAATATTTTCTAGCTCGAAAAGTTTATGAAGCTCATGAACCGTTAGAAAAATAATCGAAACACAAATGAAAGAATCATCATTTTTCTTTGGAATATTCTTTGAAATTCGGTGAGCAGTTTTGATGATTAAGATGTTGAAATGAAAGCTACTGCCAGCCCATACGATTATAGCATATTTATTTCTTGGAAAGTGTCAATAAATCCGCATTCAGATACTTTTCTACTTTTCTTTTCGTGTATGCATCTGCAAATTTATTCTTCTAACAACATGTTTGCGTTTGTGCATATGTCTTAGATGCATACCTACAACTTATATATAGATACATGCATATACATTACATTTATCTTTTATCTATTGTTCTCTGAGCCATCATTTGACCATCTTTCGATCCACACACTTTTCGCTTATTGATTTCGCATAATAATCATCATCTATTGCATTTATCCATCGACATAAAATCAAAGCAGCACGTGTTTTCATCATGCGAAACGTGACAAGTAATTTTAAACAAATCAAGATTCGAATACTAGTAGAGTCTTAGTATTTGCAAACGACTTGAATGATGTCTTGTAATTGTAGTTATAATTTCTTGATTTTATTAGTTTCCATTGAGCACCAGGAGGGAATTCTAAACTGTAGAAATATGTATGGTATTTTCTCATTGTTTCATATTCTCTTGAATGCATGAGGATATACCACCCACATTGAGGTCAGTTGCCATGAATTGAAGGGATTACATTAGCAGTTTGATTCAATATTATTATGCTCTTGGTCATCAGTGCCTGGAATTTGCAATAAGCATGTTAATGAAGATGAACGAGTGAGGATATCTGAGAATGTTTCTGGGATCGACACAAGTCTAACGATTTTTGGTAAATCATTTTCTTATGATGAAAAAATTCAATAGCGATTAATTGCAATCATAATTCATTTTTAATCAGCTTCATATGTTTTGCATAATACAAAAACGTACGGTAACAAAATGAGCATTCATATTATTATGTACATAGCAAAACACCATATCAAACCAATTAAAGTATCCGAAAATTAACTCCGACTGCATACAAGGCAATAAATTGAGCATGCATCAAAACTAGATGACTCAGAATCAACGAGCATCAAATACCGCAAGCCAAAATTACACGAATATAATAATGTAATTTTCAATCGAAATATTCTTTTATTTCTTCTCTTTCTTCTTCATTATATTTCGGTAGAATGAAAAAACGTAATGATTGACGACAATATACATATGTATGTACGTACTTACTATGCTGTAGAAGCGAAATATCGAAAAACAACTTTTTTTGCAACAGTTGGAGTACGACTGAAAATCATTCTAATAGATTATTTCTGCGGTTCTATGTACGTCTGACATCCGCTTGAGTTTTTATTCGATCAAACTTGTACGTATTTACACGTCTAATTGATGGTGATTAGGTGAAAATTGAATTTCACTTTTAGTTCTGCCATTTTAAACAGTGAATGTGACTGCAGACGATTTAGTAGAGTTTTTGGTGTGAAATTGCTTGGATTTGGTGTCTGAGTGCAAAATTATGATGGTATTATGTTTTGTCAGGTTTTTTTTTAAATAACGTATTCAAGCTGTTGGAGATGATGATTAGATCGACCCTTTATGGTGTTTCAATGTGAACTTCCGATAATTAAAAAATCATACATCCTTTGAGCTAGGCACGTGTACCGGCAAAAACGTATAGTGTGCACCTTTAACTATTTAGCAATTTACTCCAGTGCAATCAACGATTAAATGTTATCCGCAGAAGAGCATAAAATTGTTTAATTTCAAGTTTACAATGCTATTTACAATTTGCAAACTACTTTTTCATGGTAATTATGGACGAATTATCAAAAGATCGGAATATTTGGATAAATGGCTTTGCACCCATACGTTTTCAAAAGCATGTTTGCAATTTAGAGTTTACATGCTTCGCAGATTTGAGCAATTCGAAATTGAATTGAGTTTTTTTTTTGTAGTTGATGTCATAATTTGTTTTCGATTAACAGTTTGTAGGGATACTTCAGGCGAAAAATAAATAAAAAGATATCTCTTGCTGGATTTGATACGGAACTGTTTTGTGAAGTATCTGGCTCGAATATCAGACCCTATATTCCAACACAATTTCGGAAACAGGTTTTCAATAAAACTCATGATATTTCACACCCTGGTATTCGAGCTTCGCGCAAGCTCATAGTTAAAATATTTTTCTGGCCCTCTATGAATAAAGACATTGCCACTTGGGCGAGAGAATGTATTGCTTGTCAAAAGTGTAAAATAACTAGGCACGTATCTAGAGAATCAAGCACTTTTCCAAAAGTTTCGGAAAGATTCAAGGTGATTCATCTTTACATAGTCGGCCCGCTTACCTCATCTCAAGGATTTACTTATTGCCTCACACTCATTGATCGTTTCTCTCGATGGCCGGAAGCTATTCCTTTAGTGGATATTTCGGCAAAAAGCTGTGCAAATGCTCTGTTGATTGGCTGGATTGCACGTTTCGGAGTCCCACAAACTATTATTACTGATCAGGGTAGACAATTTGAATCAGCACTTTTTACAGAATTAGGACAACTTTTGGGATTCAGACGCAATCGCACGACCGCATATCATCCTCAGTCTAACGGTTTCCTTGAAAGATGGCATCGAAGCTTAAAAGCTTCAATCATGACACATAATAATGAATCATGGACTAAATCACTACCCATTGTACTCCTTGGACTTCGCGCATTGGTCAGAGGGGAGTTCCAGGCATCTCCTGCTCAACTACTTTATGGAGAAAACCTTCGACTTCCTAGTGATTTTCTGCAAGAAAATCCTAGAAAGTTAGATCAATCTGATTTCGCCTCAGAACTTACTAAAACCATGTCTAATATCCGTCCCATCGATGCCTCACATCATCCTTCATCTAAAAAACCTTTCATTTTTAAACATCTCGAATCCTGTACTCATGCTTTTGTAAGAATTGATTCAGTTCGTCCACCACTGCGTCCACCTTATGATGGATCTTTTAAAATTCTAAAAAGAAGTCAACACTTTTACGCGCTAGATATTAAGGGAAAACCGGTTAATATTTCAATAAGCAGGTTAAAACCTTGTTATTCGTCTTCGTTGGATGAATCACATTCCGGGACTGCAACTCTGTCAGACAAAAAAGTAAGAACACCTCCACAACAAACAAAGACAACCCCTAAACCACGTGAAGTTCGACGAGTTACGTTTTTACCTTACGTTTCACAAGCTGGTCGATCGACAAGGATACCAATTCAGTATTAGTTTTTTCTTTGATATATCATTCACTTTGTTCACTGGTGGGGGAGTATTGTAGGGATACTTCAGGCGAAAAATAAATAAATGGAAATACTTTGGATTGATACACTGCCTATGCACTTGGGGAGTGTCAAGAAAAAGTATTGTAATCTAGTAGCTAGATTTTGGTTTGAAAAACAAAATTGTAAAAATATTTTTTTCAGTCTGGAGCTGAACTTGGTTGAATAAGGTTGATTGATAGAACAATGTAATTTGTAAAAGATTTAATTGAATTAAATAAAACTTAACTTCGTTTCAAAAGTATCATTGAAGTAAAATATTCACAGAATACAAATTACTTAATATTACTGCTAAAAGTTTATATGATATCTGCATCTTAATGCGTCCATTGGAATAGATTCGCAGATAAGACTGGAAGATTGATTTTTTTCCTACATCTCTTCAATTGTCTGAGCGTCAACTACTATTCACAACAAGAAATTATTTTTATATATTACCTGAACTCATCTTTAAGTTAAGTTAACTTAGGCAGTATTTGCTTTTTTTTTTGATTTCTTGTTAAACCACAACAGGCGATAAATTTCAACGCTTCGTTATTTCTGAATATCATGATGGATGTTAATTACAGTTTCTTTTATTGAAATTTGTTTCTTTTTATTAGTTTCATACTTGTTGAGTTTTTTTTCATTTCGGGGCATGAAATTAGCTTTTTAGCAATTGTATTATTTTTGACATGATCAAAAATATTAAATTTTTTTTTTTGGTGCATGTTTTACTAAGCACTATTAATTGTAATTATATCCATAGGTAGCAATGACTTTGTATTCAATGAAATTTTCAAATCGCTAATGATATATTGGCCACAGTATCGCTTATGGATATTGTGAGTTCAGGAGAATTTAAAATTACCACAAATTTTTCTCTTCTAACGCATTAGATCCAGTGCTGCCACTTTGGATACCTTCGTATCATTTTGGATACGAATCGAATTTGAAAAATTTGGATGATAATATGATACGTTGTCCCCAAAATGGATACTTTTCTCATCAATTTTAATTTACCTGCGCGAAAACGTGTGTTCATAACAATAACTATTTTCAATTTCCATTACATTGTATTTCAAATAAAAAAGTTCCATTGCACAATTTTATCATACTGTTATATAAATGGAAGTAGCAGCATTTTCTTTGGAAAAAGTTTGGCGTTCTATTCAAAATGGGTATAAGCATGATGTGACTCAACAAACGGACAAAAAAGAAAGTACCCCAGGAACTAACAAAAATGTACAATAATTTATAATATATTATAATTTATAATGTACAATAATTTATATAGAGCTGATTAGGTGAATTCTTCTAACCCTCAAAACACATAAGCCGCTGCTGAAACATATTTTATTCTTATATTGAATGCATTTCCCATCTTACCTAAGAGTTATTTCGAATGATTTCGTTGCAAAATTGCAAAATCCTTTCCAAAATCTTAAGCAGGACAAAGTTAAGACTTCTTGGACGATCATCCTTTGGCTTAACATTAAAAACCTTCTCTGCTTTATGGATAAACAAAACTTTAGTTTCTCGCCAGCCGGTGGGAACATACGATAAGCGGAAGCAAGCGTTATAAATCTCTCTGAGCCATAGTAGCGATACTTCCATGGTCTGCTGGATATCAGCAGCAAGGACGCCATCAGGGGCCGGGGATTTAAACGGCTCAAATGAGTTAATAGCCCTCCTCAGTTGAGAATTAGATATTCTGAAAGACGGTGTTGAGCTCGTAGCTTGCTCCACTATTCGTGCGTCTAGAGTACTTGCGCTCGAACTAGTCTACGTGCCCTCAGGGTTCATGATGCACCACATAGCCTTCGGTGTCGTGCTTAAAACCTTACGAAAGTGATTTGCTTCGCTGATACTCTCCACGTTTTCTCCAGTTCTCCATGAGGTCATCTTTGCCTTGAGTACGGCATATTTTAAAGCCCTCAGCTTCGTTTTATACAGCGACCAGTCATTAGATTTTTCGAGTTATTGAAATTCTTCCTATGAACACTCTTGCAAAACCCTCCAGTCACGGAGAAGATGCAGTGCTGTCCACTTCCCAAGTTAACGTCAAGAACCTCTTGACGGTTTGAGTAAAAGAAGGTTGGTTCGCTGCAAGTATTGGCGATGAAAAGGTGGTGGGCAATGACGAAATCAACAAGTTTTTCACCTCGGCCATTTAAGTAAGAGCTACCCTCTACTTCATTATGAGCATTAGAGTCAGCCCTCAGAAAAAGAGGTACACCAATTTTCATGGCTTTAGCCACAACACCCTTGACAATGTCGCATAAATGGCTAGTGACATGATCATATGCCATGTAGCAGGAAACAAACCAGCATGATCTTTGATCGATTTCCACTGCAACAGCCATGATATCCTTGTTACAGAAATTGTGTAGTAAAAGGACGTTAGTGGTTTTCTTGACAACAATACAGACACGTGGCTTGTGTAAGTCGTCAGGTACTATCAGTCTGCATCCATTGGCACGTTATCAACAAACCAATTGTTGGCAGCTCTTTCTCTTTCCTAGACAAGCGGAGAAGCAGGGCAGCTGATGTTGCTTGGGTATGGTGTGGAGATCGGCAGTACCTTCTCCATCATTCATTGTTGATAACGGTTAGGTCGAGGTCCCTCCCCTCGGACATAGAAGCTGCCCAAGTCCATTTCTCTGCATCCACAGTCATGAGGTCCAGGCAGCTACAAAACTCGGTGGTAGTCCCGACGCTGACCCCATCGGCATAGAGGATTCCGCATCTGATTCTTCCTCAAACGTCACCCTCAGACAGGCGACAGTACCCTCTTCAAGTAGTTCCCCGGTCATTTGAGCCACCTATTTTGAGTCAGGCTTTATATTTATTGGATCTTCTGAAACAGAGCTCTTTGGCCGGTCCCTTCAACAGATCCGTAGAGCCCATTTCTCGACTCCGTATCTGGTAACGCCCTTACAGGGCATCTAAAACCGGCAGTGCTTCTTCATTTATAATGAAAACGGCCTTCCGTCGATTATCTACTATTAGCAGAAAATTTGAAACCAAAACATTTTTAGCTTCTGCCGAGTTTTATGCATTTGATTTGTTAAAAGCTGAATGTGATTTTTTGATTACGAGTTTGATATTTTTTAAAAATAGATGTTCGATTTTACAATATGCTGTGGCATGAATCGCCGATTTATGTTAAATGTCGAAAATGACATTTTATATTTCCGCCAAAAATTGCTGTACAGAGCCATGTAGAGCTATTATACCAAGGTATCAATTTGATACGCATTGCTAAAATGTAGAATTTGGATACGATACGAAAGCTCTGAAGTGGCAGCACTGATTAAATCAGGAACAGATTACCTCTTCACTTCGATATTCACTCTCTCTTGGTAGATTCTGATATAAAGTAGCACATTGCTATGGTGTCCTTTTTAAATGCTAAGCATCTATATTGCATATATGTATTTATTGTATGCTATATTGCAAAAATATTTTTGAGTATATATTCGTAATATTCTTTGAAAAATGATAGCGCAATAAATTTTTTACTTTAGTATAAATTTTACGAATTCAATTGTCGACCACCCTATTAAAATCTGAATATATTCAAATGATGACTGATGCAAAACATTGATACTTCTTTGTGTTAATGATTCTTATTTCATGTAACATGATATTTACTGCGATTTCATTTAAATTATTCTCCCTCAACCATCCATCCGTAAAGCTAGAAAGCAACATCACTGAATTCCCAGACGACTTTATCGGATTCATGCCATCAATAAGCTTCGACACCTCTGAGACAACATTAACGCAGCAATTACACACTTCTTGTCGCGCTTTGCATACAATTTTCATTTATTTATTTCATTTTAATTTCGTTTGGTTTGCTTTAACTACGGTATTACTCTGATTCTGCACTAGTGAACACATGAAGTGCTATGTCTGGTGGTATTGTAGATTGAAGCATCGGAAGTCAGATTCAAGTTTATGGCCTCTATGATTGACTTCAGCATGCAATCAACATTGATTTGTTAAAGCTCCGACTTGTTCGAACAAGACAGAATACAAAATATGTATTTGGTAAAATCGCGCTCAGTACAGGATAGCAAAACATTGTATGGTTGGTAGTTTGCATATTTGTTCTTGGTTTCAGCATTTCGTTTCGAAAATTTTTTTAAGATTTTAATCAAAAGGTTGATGGCTTTGCGGTATGTATTATACTTTATGTGACCAGGATTATAAGTATTAATTTCGCCAATATTTGAATTTTACGCAGAGATATTAAGGGGTCTATATGCTTTATAAATGTCAAAAATTGGATTTTTTGGTTTTTACTTATTTCGATAGTAAACACTCTCAGGAATATCATGAAAATTCAAATAAATTTATAGATATACTCGTTTGAACGCGCGCGCTCCATGCGAAAACTCGTAAATGCCGATCTTTCTCAAATTTTTACCACCTATTGTACACATGTATAGCTATCGTGTGAACAACGGACGTATCAAAATATTCATTTTTTTTTCATTTTTGTAAACCCAAAAATCACAAAAAAAAACTTGAATTTTGAAAAATTATTTTTAAGCGTCCGCCATTTTGTTATTATTATATATAACTCAATAATTTTGGTTCACATGATAAGCACTAGTCTACTAAATAAAACCTTTTTTAATTTTTTGTTTAAGATCATTTCTCACTTTAGGATCATTGTAACCGTTTTATGTGAATTTTTTTAGATGGCTATGAGAAAGCCGCCATTTTGTAAAATATTATAATAATTCAATTAAAAAAATTTTTTCGTATATTTAAAAAAGATATTTAACTCAAAAAGAATTACACTAATATCTATTCCAGGGGCCTTGTGATAAATTCTTAAAAATAGGTCAGTTTTTTGGGTGCATAAAGCATATAACCCCTTTAAAACACTTAAATGTTTGTTAGTACCCTTTGAATGTCCATGCAATAATTGAGACATGATTTGCTCGTTCCAGAATGACGCAGATAGTTTAGGATAACATAAGTAAAGTAAACACCTCAGAGAAGCCTTGGTCAGGTCTGGGAGGTGAAACTGATATACTGCCCTACTAAGCGCAAAAGCGGTATCTCAAAAAAAAATCGAAACATTAATTTTTATCAAATTAGAAAGCTTAAAACAATACGCATCTAATGAACTAAGCCTTTCAATGGTATCTTATTTAAAACATATGGAAAACACCTTAAGAAAATGTTCTAAATCTAAGTACCCAATGTATCCAAAAGCGGAAGACCGCTCACCGAGAAAAGTGGAGTAAAGAGAATCCTCCACCAGCTCCAAACGAACCCAGTTCCTCATCGCCTATCTCAATTTTACCTTAAATCACTAAAGGAATTAGAGGTATATCAATATTACTACTTTTACAAAACTTCAATTATCTCGAAACTCGCTTTCATTGAGATACCGCTTTTGTGCTTAGTAGGGCAGTATAGACGGTATAGATTTCATTCAAAATTAATGTATGCGACTTTAGAGCTTTCCACTTTACCACTGTTTTCACTCAGAACCCTCTTCAAAGCTAGACTTACTCGGAGATCTATGTGTGCTTATGGCTGGATTTGAACCATAGACCACACAATCAAACTATACAGCCTGTGACCAATCTGCAGTCAAGATCGACAATGAAAATTAGGCACGTGAGTAAAATTCTATGCACAAAATCCCTATCGACCTAATTGGTTTCATATTATGTGACACTCGGGTTGACTTAGTGCTTATTGTGATGGTATTCCGGTGCTTCGGAGCAAGCAATATTTATAAATACCAAAAATATTCCGTTTGTAATATTATCTCACTAACGTGGAGGGGCTTCCTATATTGAGTATCGGATGTTAAAATTAAGGCAAAAAGTTAATGATGTTATTCCCTTACTGGTACTAAATTGTTATTTCATAGGTTTAGTTACATGTGTACCAAACTACATTTTTGCCTTAACATTAAAATAAATTTAAAAGGTTGCATGTCCAAATTTTTCGCTAATTGTTGCAGTAACGGGGAATCACTCAAATTTAGTCAAATGTGAAATCTAAAGGCGAACATTTTCTAGTCCGTTTCATGAAAAGCCAGCAACATGTTTCGGTAGAAAACGTCATCGACATTGAATGCTGCTTTTACAAAGATCATCCTGAGCCCTAATCTCAATGATCACTAAGTAAACTATTTTCGAACATTATACTCAGTGTTTCGTAAAGTAGTAAATGCGTGCCAAAATCATTCCTTATCGAAATGATATACATATGTATATCTTGTGCAAAACAGGTCAACGTTAGCAAATAAATCTAAATTACCATGAAGTTAATGTATTTAATAAATATTTGCAAATTTCTAGTGAACCTACTTATTTTTATCTAGTAAAAAAGTTGAAAGATGCAAACAAATACCTAGTATTGTTTTCATTATCAGTTTAAGTGAATCATCAAGCACATGCTGAATCATATTAGCGGCAGTATGGTATTTTAGCCAAAACTAACATTGTTAATGTTTGAGTCATTAGGTCTGTTTCCGTACTTTCAGCAAACTGCAGCAGTAACATAATTTGGCAGCTACTTCTTTTTGCTGCAAAATTTGGCTTGCATCTGTCTTGCAGCAAAAGTACGGAAACGACTTGCTGCCAATCTATTTTAATATATTATAATAGATTTAAGTACGGAAGCAGACCTATTCACTGAAAAAAATCCACATGGCGCCCAGAGCTATGTAACATAGTGCATTATTTATGGTCCCATACGCTATGTACATAGTACCCTGAGCTATGCAGTATGGCTACTAACGCCATAATTACATGGCGCAGAAATTATGGCCCATACGCCCATATTACATAGTGCCATGAGCCATGTAATTCAATTATAACTCGCAGCCATACTTTGTGAGGTGATGTATAAATGTCACCAATGACTCTTGAGTATCCTCGATAGAAGTGCGCTGGAAAAACATGTAGTGCTAGACGCCATAGTTAAAAGACTTCTGGCGTGTAGTTTTTAAATTGTTTAGTGGGTGAGCGAGGCTTGTAATGCTTGGGGTCCGTAGTTCAAATTCAGGTTTAGATGAAGGACTACGGATCGAGCTATGAGTTAATCTAGTTCTGAATTGAAATAGTCGTGGAATTCCTTTACTTCAATATTAAAGTACTACTGCAAAAACACATAGCTCCAGACGCCATAACTTATAGATTTCTGGCGCCATGTGCATAGTCGATTTCGGGATTGTGATAAAACATAGCGCCACACGCCATAGTACATGGTGAAAAATACATAGGAGCAGACGCTATGCATATAGCTTTCCACGCCATGTACTATAGTCCTCCACGCCATGTACTATAGTCCTCCACGCCATTTACTATAGTCCTCTACGCCATGTGCTATAGTCCTCCACGCCATGTACTATATTACATGGCGTGGAAGACTATAGTACATAGCGTGGAGGGCTATAAGCATAGCGTCTGCCCTTATGTATTTTTCGCCCTGCACTATGGCGTGTGGCGCTATATTTTATCACAATCCCGAATTTGACTAAGTACATGGCGCCAGAAGTCTATAAACTATGACGTCTGGCGCTATGTGTTATTTCAGTGTGCTTGATCGAAAAGATATCGATGCATTTTAGCTCATTAAAAATACGATGAATTTATAACCAATTTGTTTTGAAAACAAACTTCCAG
The DNA here is from genome assembly GCA_963978885.1 of Nemotelus pantherinus. NCBI lineage: Eukaryota > Metazoa > Arthropoda > Insecta > Diptera > Stratiomyidae > Nemotelus > Nemotelus pantherinus. The sequence goes on from OZ022264.1 coordinate 224,443,210, forward strand.
ATCAAGCTGGTGACAATAGCAAATTTCGTTTGAAACTCCCTATCTCGGAAACAAGTGGATCTTATTTGATCAATCGATTTTTAATGTGTACTACTTATCCTCAAGCGATTTTCTCTCACAAAGATAAATAGGCCCCTAAAGCATTGTACGTCAACGTTGCCACACTAATTAAAACTAATTATAACAATTGATTATTGCTCAAATGAACGAATTGCTCAAACGTATGTATGTTGCATGATGAACAATCCATACGACCCCAGTAGTAAATGTTCTTCAACTTTGAAAATTACACTTCCGCCTACTATCCACGCAATACAGCTCATTCGGAATATTAATGATTACGAAAATGAGCCCCGCTCTCCTACAAGCGAATTGTTCGGCCATAGTACACTTGCTAATTGTCATATGATAGCAAAACTCTTCGCAATTTTGATTGTAAATATCATCCTCTAGTCCATGTGCTTTGAATTCAAAATATTAGATGTCAAATTATTGATATAAAATAATGATGAAGCCACGAGTTGGAATTGATCGAGCATAAAATAGCTATAGTGACCCAGCACTGATGCAACTTTACACACACGGAAGGTTCTCAAACGTCTAGAATTTGCAATCGATGGCCATCGACGTGCTAAGTATCCAACGTCACCACCACTACCAATTGCTTTCCGGAAATCGTGCTGTGATGATTCAGAGCAACGCTGGCAACGCGACACAATTCAAATGGTACCAGCTGGTACCTTGATGGCAGTCACTACAGTAACATAGTAACTAAGGTGACTACTGCGATGAATCAAAACAGAAAGTATGAAAGAAGTTAGAAGAGATGTGAGAGTAAGTAATGCTACTTTGATTTATATTTCCACACCTCGTTTCAAATTGCAACAAATTACAGCTCGACAATATTAGAAAAAAAAAATATTAGTCTCTGGAACGTGCTCCTTTAGCTAGCAGACTATACCAGTAGGTAAAGAGATGTTCGCCGTCAGTGCATTGATCTTTTTATATGTTTGTAGCCACTTAATAATAAATACACACGCTAAATCGCGTATTGTCAGATGATTCAGAGACTAGTTCTCTGGAAATACTTATTTGTTTTCGGTAAGCTTTTTATGAGTTTCGACAATAGTGAGCGCAAGTGATATGACAACAAACGATTATCACAGTGTTAAACTGCAGCGCAGCACAAGTCTGATTCAACTACACTATACAGAGCTTAATTGTTTATTAACATTGGCTAGGGTATAATTCGCAAATTTTATGAATAATGCAAAAGTCAAGAGATATTTTATTTTTATAAAAAAATTATTTTGTGCATTAATTCGTTTAAAGTTATTTCGGGCTTTTATTTTGCGCGTTTTAATTGATTTTAATAATTCATACATTTTTTCAATTTCAATATATTTTCAAGTATTTATTTGTGTCTTTGATCGAGCTTTATTTATAATTGCAACAGCTTTGCATGCTTAAAAAAAATCATGGATAGTATTAATGCTCAATAATTTTTGAAAAATGTATAAGAGACTAGAAATAAAAACGAAGAAGCAGGAAATTCTAGAAGGGGTCAAATTTGTTAAGAAAATAAAGAAAAAACGCTTCTCGGCGAGAGCAATAGATGAAAAACTTAAAAAAAAAAAATCAGGAAAAAGATTATAAATATAAATTCGAAAGTACCAATTTTATGAAATTCCATTGCAAAAGGCAATACGCAACATTATTTGCTCACCTTATTATTCCTATTCCGTTGAATAAGGATGCTTATTTACTCATTTTAAAATGGCATAAGTAATGCCTGCGGAAACTAGCCTACTTCCACTAAATAGCAATCATGAGGCCAGATCTAAGCTGGTGGTAGCAGTTACACCGATTAAATGAATATGGTCATCAAATGTGAATGATTGACAAAGCAGTGCTCCTAAAACCACTATTTTTGCTAATCTACTCACTTTTGTACTTATACGTTAGTATCTCCAGTTTGAAGGATTATCTTGCATTAAACTTGTCAGTGTTAATAAGAATATGTATTATCGGAACAGCAGTCGACAAATCTGTTTAGATTCAGCTGCAAATTATTGTCGTCCTCAAGATTTATAATTATTTGGAGTTGGTGTCATCAGTGCAAACCAAGATGATTGAAGAATGGAATTTGAATCATTAATAAATAAGGCGAACAATAAGGGACCAAGATGATTATCTTGAAGAACGTCATTCTAATTTCAGATGACAAAGTACTACGAAGATACAATTAGGACTTGGTTTGCTATGTAAGAATCAATCCACTCCAAAAACAAGTTGGAGGATTGAAAAGAATGGAGCTTATATAATAGTGGATTGGGGGAAAGACGCCTAGCACCTCTATGCACTCAGGCCGAGAGACCTATTTTACTTATACCACCAGTCTACCATAGTTTCCCAGATTTCTTAAAGAAATCTAGGATAATAATGCGGGAAAAGAGGCAAGTCAAAGCATTGATATCTGAGCTGCGCAGATGCGGGGCACTCAAAGAGGAAATACCGAGCAGAGTCAGCCTTTTCTGGGCAGGATGATCAGAGGTCATACTGTGCAACAACTATTGGGATTATATGTCCTCCTAAGCAGTTGTGTCCAGTCAGTATGCCTCTCATGGCTCTGCAAGCATTCCTGCTATTATTGAGTAGTAGTCCCGTAATCGCATGATTGAGCTCTGAAAGGAAGACCTGAGTGCGCTTGGTAACATAGAAGAAATCCATCTTTCTTTGTGAGCATCAGCCAACTAATTCCGAAAAATGCCATGTGCAGACGCGGTCGCCAGCAGATCAATCTTTGGTGTGACATTCTTGTTAATTAAGTGATGAATGAAGTGATTAATGATATGATTTATAGATTTTATTAGGGCTCCATAGCATCTATGAAAAAATCGATAAACATTAAATATTACTTTTAGTACCATTTTGAGTTCCTTAAATTGCAACGAAGAAGCACAACAAAGAATTAATTATTTTAAATATAGTGCTGTGAATAATTATAGCCTCATACATATTGTTAGGTCTCTCATAAAAACCGGAAATTATTCTAATTAATTGTGTATTTTCTTGAACAATATACGTTAGAGAAAATTTTATAGGGATGAAAATGTGATCATATTCTTTGTTAAAATTAAATATAAATAAGAATCTCGAAATAAAATCTGTGAAAAATTACAAACATTTTAGAATGCTTGAGTAGGCAGAGAATACCGGTTCTGGATATAGACCAGGGAGCACGATGACGTCGACCTTTGGCATTGGCGAAACGATGTTCTTTGAGCTGATAAATAGCTCAACAGGGTTGTTCAAAAGCTCAACATGGCTGTTTATCAGCTCAACTGGGCTGTTTAAAAGCTAAACAGGGCTGTTTATTAGCTCAACAGGACTGTTTATCAGCTCAACTGGGTTGTCTATCCGCTCAACTGGGCTGTTTGTCAGCTTAACTGAGCTGTTTATCAGTTCAAAGATCATCGTTTGGCTGGCTATTGCTCCTTGTCTATGTCCAGAACCGGTATTCTCTACCTACTTGCATGCTAAGTTTTTTATTTGATAATTATTCCATTTTGCTTTATTTTTTATTCATCTAATAATCGTTCCATTTTTTTCCATTAATATTTTTTGTTCAGTTCTGCAACACTTTCAATGGATGGTCCTTAGTCGTATACTTTTCTCCCTAAGAGTCCTCACAAATTTACGATGGGGTTCTGGTCGAGACCAAAAGCTGGCATTGGTAATAATTCGATACTGTATTCATGAAACCACTTTTTGGTGGAGGGAGCCGTATGGGTGCATTATCCTGGTGAAAAATAATGTTTTCATCTTCAGCTTAAGTCACAACAGGCAGCTAATGTTCCTTCAGATATTCCTGGAAATCGACAACATTAATTCTACCATTGACGAAGGCTATTGTTTTTTGTAAGCTGCCAAAACCATATCAAGTTCCTCTAGCCATGAATCATTTTTCTTTCCATAAATCGTGGTAACAATTGTCAAATTCATCTGATCCATCGAGATTGAATTTCGTTTTATCACTGAAGATGCCATGACCCCAAATGTTTCCTTTTTGTCTGAAATTTTCGGCGAGTTTAAGTCTAGCCTCCATGTGACGTTTTGTCAATTCGATATTTTGCAAACATTTTCAATATTCAAACTTTTTGAAGGATCCAACCCATTTTCTAATAAAGTAAAGCTCGAGTTGCAAGTTCAACCGCCTAACAATTTGCGATGATGAAGATCCTGTGCTCGATAGTTTCACAAGAAACGAATATTATGGAGAGCGTCCAGATTATTTCTTTTTCTGGATATGAAGCTACAACATTTTTTTTTACTACACTCTGTCGTCTTTTAATTTCACTCGTGTTTTCTCTCTGAGTTTTTCCACAGTTTCTTAAATCAATAATGCTATGTTTTTCAAAATCACTTAATGTTTTTCCTCGTGGCATTTTTGGCGTTGACAGATTTTTTAAACTCTCAACAAAGCAAACTTTTACGTCTTCCATGTATTAAAAATCTACATAAAAACTCAGATCCACTCTCTTGACAAACTTCAAACAGCAACTGAATTTATAATTATTCACAGCCTGCAAAATTCCTCTTTAGGGATTCTTACCTTGAACTCAGCGTGGTTGATAGAAAGATATAGGTAGACAACTGTAACGGTATTCTGAGATTACTCAAATAAGGCATAAAAATTCGTCTCTTAGAAATGCTTTGGAAAAAATTTGAAAAATATATTTGAGCTCATAATTATTCACAGCACTGTATATAATAGACCATTATTCAAAAATTCAGTATTAAAACTAATTGAGATTCGAATTTTGGTTCTCCATGTCAGATGCAACAGCTCTCTTGCTATAAGTGTTCTGACGGCAATAACCGTGCAAAAAGATATATGAAAATAGCACTTGAGCTCAGAAATTATAAAATTGTGGGCATGAAAATGCTCACCAATCGCTATTTTGTGATGCATAGAGTACAACACAAAGTAATAAAGTTAATTTATGCACGATAAAGTTGCTTAAATGCAAAGATTTTGAAAATAAACTATTGAATAGATTTAGATATCTATAATTTTGTTGCCACAATAGCTAGATTCATGTGAATGCTCGCAGGTTTAAATTTATTTCAAAAGAAAAACCAAAATAAATTGTTCATATGGTTCTTGCATATATATTACTTTTTTTTTTGAAGAAATATCAGCGCTTTCGGCTATTTTGCATTGGTATAGAAAAGCGGTTTCGGTCAAAAGTTTTGAAAATATTATTTCATGCAATCGAAGTTGTTGTTCAGTACGTTAGTGGAAAAGTGTCTTACTTACAACATCTATTTCCGGCATTTGTCTATTTAGCATTTTTTTCATACTCTGCTATTCGAATACTAGATCAATTTAGAAGCATTCAATTGATTTTCAGAGCAGCTTCTTACTGAGCGAGTTATGATTTATCGAGCTATAATATATTTTTATCTATGACAAAACATAAAACTCCAAAACCGCTCTTACAATAAGCAAATTTTTTTTCTGTTAACCGAAAAATATAGCTTGCCTAGCTTAAGTTTTAACACTTAAACTGACGAATTCGATAAATATTCATAATTTTTTCTGTGATTATCGTCTAATAGAGCCTGGAAAATATTCTACTTGCGAGAAAATTCAGATTTGTAAATATTATCTTTTAAAACTGATTTCAAGCAATAAATACATAATCAAAATGAAGAAATAGGATTCCTTGAAAATATGTACATTTCAATGCTGAGTGTGGTAAGGCGTTAAGTGGAAAATATAAAAATAAACATGAACAGAACAAATCAGAAGTTAAATATTGGTTTACAACTTGTATACACCTTACTGTGAAAAGAATTTCATACGCTTACTAAACAAACATAAATTTTTTATGGTTTTATCAAGGTGCTGATATTAATCCCCTGGGTGATTCCTTCTGTTAAAAATTTAATGCTTTCAAGGCTTCGCAAATTTTACGATCGTGAGTGATTTATTGATTTCCAATCTTATTAGTTTTATGATAAATCTGAGCATGGAATACTAAACTGAATCATTTGCTTCTCAGTTCGAAGTTACACTTTTCTGAAATATCGAAAATGAAAATATCGTTCCTTATGTATGTATTCGCAATGTTTTTTTTTTGCAATTTATTGAAAAACTTCACTTATTCGCCATAAAATGTAAAAAGATAAAACTGTTTACTTGAATCACAATAAAAATTGAACTGAAATTATCTACTGCCACAAGGAATATTGAGACTACGATTTGTTTATGCAATTTAATGGAAAATAATTTATCCCAGGCGTTTCAAATTGAAGAATTCGTGTGTCGATTGTAATAGACTTAAGATTAATAAATGGTTTTCTATAATAATGCTTATACATTTTATTGAATTTTACTGTTAAAACTACTGTAAAATTAGTTCGCATGATGGCAATTTTGTAAATATGGTATTGGAAATATGATATCAATATTTAATATTCATATTTTTTCAATGTCAATACTCCATGCTTTGTAGAACTTAAATTCAACTCATTCATGGATGAGTTTAGTTCTGCCTCGGGTGCTAAAACAATTCAACACAAATGCTTCAATGGAAAACCAGAAAAATTAATATCTTAAGTGAGCACCAATCACTAACAAACTACTAATAGGAAAATGTTAAGTTCAATGTCGATTGATCGACCATAATATAATATATCTATGTATATATCATTTCATGCATCTACTAATATATTACAGTAAAATGATTACTGGTCTAACTCAATAAAATTCTTTGTAATCGTGATAGCTATCTATCATTCTATAGACACACATTTATGACATCATCGTCTGTAATTTCCATTAAGTAAGTAATCATCAACGGAGCAAGAACTTGCTCAGGAAAGCCGGTTTATTTTACCACAACTTCGTGGTCTAATGGATTCTATAGTATGTACTATACATCTGATAAAGTAACTTGCTTCGTAATGTAATCGATTGGAAAGTGTTTTACAGCCACGGGTTTAATTTGAGTAGAATTGTGTAAATATAAGTTGATTCTACGGAAGGTTGATTATTAAAAGCTATGCTAATAAACAAATTTGATGCCGGAAAATACACAAAAATCAATTTTCGGAGCTTTGAGAGTAAAATTATTTGGGATAGTGTTTTCTTTAGCGATTTATCCCTTTGCATTTACAAATATTTATCGCTCTTGGTCTCTCATTAGAGATGAACTCACTCAATTTGACTTCCAACCGCAATAAAAACTCTATACGGCAAAATGAAACCAATTACCAAAATTTTACGAACCGACAAACAATCAAATGTCTATCTATGTATATAAGAACTTTTGATAAAAAAAAAAATTTCAATATCCACCCAGGCTCGCTGAACAGCTCCAAAACCAGTCATCGCAAAAATAAAGAAATATCTATCACTTGACGATTGAATAATTTTTCAAGTTACAGACTGGATTTTTTTTCATTTCATTTTAAGCGCCATTCTCGTCTGAGCTCTTTCGTCTTCATATTCCTTTTGTTATTTATGTAATTTCAGAATTCATACTATTTTGCTATATCTGAAATGACTGCAAACTGGTCAGCGTTGATGCCAAAGATATTTTCATATTTCTTTAGAAATCGAGATTGAGTCAGGTTGTGTTTGTCTGGAGTATTGATAAGATTACATTTTGTCGAAGATATGAGTCTTTGAGTCAAGAAACAGCTCGGTCGAATTCACGTTAATGATAAAATGAGTAAAAAAACTTCTGTTTGAAAGCCATTTCATGCTGTTCGGATTTTTTCTTTTAATTTTACGCTGACGAAACAAGTGCGTAGAGATTTTAACTTGTTTATATTCGGTGACACAAAATATTTTTTATCAGGTTTGGCTATAGGAGTGATTAACCTGGAGAAATTTATTAGAATTTTAAATTATTGACTCATATTATGACAATTTCTAACTGAGGAATAGATTACTGGTAAAGATTAAGGTTCTATCAGTTTACGTGGTCGATTATGGAAAAGTCTTAGGAAGAATATTATTTGGTGCATTTGATGAGATTTTATAAGCGCGCAGTATTTAATTTGACATGCATTACATTCGTTGAATACGTAGAGTAAAAATGAAAATGTATGTATTGGATGAAATACATATTTATTGAATTTTTTTCGAAACCATTGCTCATGAAATGCCTCCTACACATACACGTTGATGCAATTTATAGAACGTATTGATGTTGACTCAAATTATACAAAATTTCAAATTATTTCAAGACTGTGAGGGCAGCCCTACAGCTATCGCAGGCACATGAAAAAAAATCCATCAAATCATCGACCTTCCTGAAAAATATTTGCCTTTTGACAAAAAATTCAAATTATTGATGAATTATCACCTTTGGCCACCGTCTCAATTTGATACATTTAAAATTCCGAGTTGCACAAGAACGGGAACCCATCACCAAATTACCTCTATTTTCAGTCCTCGAATATGAAATATGAAATTTACAGGACATCTTGGTGTTAACTAGGACCAGGAAGTGATTTTGAAATGCAAGCAACTCTGTGGCAGTGTTGCCATCTTGGAAATTCAATGCGAAAAAAACTGCTTTTTAACCTATAATACCGATTCAACCAACAAATTTTAAGCGAAATTCACACAGTACTTAACCCCTACTCTAACACATTTGGTAGAAATTTGGTGGAAAAATTAGAATAGAGCTACCAGCTATGGAAGTTTTTGTCACCTAAATCTTGTATCTTTTTGTCACCTAAATCTCAGCAAAATAGAGTTTTTTCCCTATAACTTCCGATCCAGTCATGAAATCAAAGCGAAATTCATGTAGCTAATGGATCTTATTGTACGCCAAATTTCGTAGGAATTAGGTAGGAAAATCAGGAAAGAGCTGCCAGCTGTGGTAATTTTTGAAATTTTTGTGGCATTTCCTTACTAAGCGATGTTATAATTAAATTTGCAAATATCATTAAATTTGCAAATATTATTGAATTTGCAAATATAATTAAATTTGCAAATGATCCCGTAATGACAATTAACAACTTATATTGAAGTTTCAAAAATTTGAAAAGTTTTAAGGGTGGTAGCTCCAATATTCTTTACACCCCTATAACTTCCAGCGCAGTTAATTCAATCGAAACGAAATTCACAGGGTGGGTTTAACTTAACGGTAAGCAAAGTTGATAAATTTTTGACTATGCTGCTAACCTAGCGTTACCAGCACCAGACATTTTCGTAAATATTATACCAACAGATGCTTCCATTTTATATTAATATGCAAAGCATCTACAGTAATAATAAGGAACCAGTTACCTTGACAAAAACAATTTTATTCGGATGCAATTAAAAGTCATAATCAGTAAGAATACTTCCAACAGTATTTTGTATTCTAAAAAAATGGACAAAACAGCAATACCCCATTTTTTCGATGACCAAGAATATGATCATATTCAAAATGAAAATATAGATAAAAAATGGATTGATAGTTTGGTTATAATTATTATAAATGCGGATGGAAAATTATCAAAAGCTGCATATTTGCTTGCAACAGCAGAAACTAGCGATGCAAGATTATTTATTAGATTGAACCAAAATAGAAGTAATTCAAATTTAAATGGAGCAAAGTCACAAATCAAGATGCAATTAACTTTAAAAAAGAGAGGAAGCGCATTTGCGAATTTGATGCTCCTCAAACTAAACTGATTTTTCCTCTATGCTGCCGCAGAAGATGTGAGCACTCGTATCACTGATGTGATTTCAAAAATATTAAAAAAATATATGCACATGTTTTATCCGTAAGGTAAAATTATCATTTTTGCGACTCGAGTTGCGGCACGCTTCAGAATACTTGCAGTTACCACAGCGATTGCCAGTGTTTACTCAGTTGAATTCGAGCTATTTCGTCCACTTTTGTTTCGTCTCTTGTACAAGTCGTACTGAGGCTGAGAGCTTATGATACAGATCCGATGTAAGTCTACAGGTTCCAAAATGTATTTCTGGAAGCTTCTGAAGAGGTCGAAAACAGACCATACGTTGGATATCTGTTAATCTAATTGTTCGGAGAAAAAAAAAGCTTTCAAACATGTTAGATACTCCAAAGTCTGTTGTCCTCCAGATATCGTTCAGCAATTCGCATACGAGAAAATATTACGTGAGGCTTATTTTGATAGTTTTCGCTAATGATCAAATATCGCGTCGAGCGAAAATTTATCAAGAACTTTAAGTGAATCAAATTGTTCCTGACTTTTTGGACAATGTTATCACAAGTGGCCGACCTGGGTTTTCTTTTGTCCTAATAAGGTTCAAATGGGTAATTCAAAGATCAAGTCTATGCTCATTGTGTTTGTTGACATCATGGAAACCCACCATGAGTTAGGACTACCAAAAATAATAAATTGAAAACAATGATTCGGCGCTTCAAGTAATTCGACAATCAGTAGCAATCGGAAACTTTAGCATGGCAACATGCCAGCAGTCTTTGTCTGGACTACCTGCCCAGTTCAAATGTTCAGGCAACGCTGCACACCTAACCTTTAGCTCTAACGTGGCTTTTTCACATTTCTTTTTGTTTCCTCGCTTTAAATCTCCTTTGAAAGAATACCATTTCAGATCGACTGGTGATATCAAAATATCTTGTGCAGCAACTTTAAAAACGGTTCTTGAATCAGCCTTTAAATCATCAACAGAGGTCAACAAAGGTTTGAGTCACAAATTTTTCGTGTGTTTTTTTTAGTACAGAATGTAGTAAAACCACGGCTTACTTGAGTACTGAATGGAGAAGCTTACAAATATCTAAGTTGCAAGTTAATAGGTTTTCATTTATTTCTATATCTCTTCCATTTTACATGTTCCTTTGTGTCAAACATGTAGTTTCAATGCAACAATTAATATAGGCTTAATATCCAAATTTAGGGTAAACTGTTTAACATTTTTTCTTGCTTCTGCTATGATTCCTGGATTGAGAGGATGATTATTCACTTTTAATTCAAATACTTAATTCGTTTCATTTGATACTTTGCATCAATAAGTTTTGTAAATGTTGATGAAATACTCTGAAGTTTGATAGATTTCTGCTTGCTCAAAACCTGCTTTTACCAAAATTGTTTTAAACATGTGAATAGTTGCCTTTGATTACAATATAAGTGTCCATTTGGAAATGTTCCAAAAAAATGAGATTGATGGCCTGGCCAGCACTGCTTTTGTCCGTTGCGAACGTTTACTGTACAATTCGTTTGAATTCAGTGAGTACAAAATGATTTTTTCTCAGAATACTTTGCAATACTTTGGGCAAATTCTTAATGGTAGGATAAAAAGATCAGAACACGGGCACCAAATTATGTTTCCTCTAATGAAAACAGCAGTGAAACTGATTTAACTACCTCAGAAGGTTGACGGTTCAATTGAAAGATGCTTGGATCTATACAACGGTCAATAAGTGTTTTGCGCATTCAAAAAGTAGGCTAATATCACTGAAAAAGAGCTTCATACAAATAACAATTTTTGCCGACCTTAAAGTCGGATTTAAGGACAATTTAATAAGAGACAAATGTTTTCAAAAATTGCATAGCGCCACCAAATTTCACCAATTTCCCGGAAGTCGAAGCTGTCGCAAGACTTCAACTGAAAATAGATCTATGAAATGAAGCGAGTTGCAGCCAAGTTTGTCCCAGAATGACTTTCCAAGAAACATCCACACGACAGTACCTTGAGAAATGTATCTTTTTCGTTTATCGTTTCCGGTGGCAGACATGCAGCTCAAATAGTTAGCATTTTTTATTTCTTTCTTCGCTTTGTCGAAATCCTTCCCGTCCAAGCCACCGGGAAATACGTCATTTTTTAATTACAGTCAGCTAACCCTTTTTTTGTGTTTATTTTGTTTGCGCCGTGTTCTTTTTTTTCAAGCAATATTGTTCCGGAAGAACTGCAATGTATTTTGTTTGTTTTGGAAAAAATCAAGCCACAAATTCTATTTTGATTTCATTGCGATTAGCATATACTCATATATCATCAATCCTGAGGTTCAGTTTATTAAATTACATTTTTCGTTGACTGAAAATCAGACCCAAATAGACCAGCATAAAACTCATTGGAATTGTCTGACAGCCAGAAACCCCTTTTCGCGAATCATACCATAGGTTATATATTTTTCGCTCTTGGAGTAGCTTCAAATATAATTTCCCTGAAGGAAATAACGTCAAGCGATTTTACCTACACTACACGTATTTTCATCAATACTAATAGCTGCCTTTATCAAATTTAATAAAAACATACATGGTATAGAATAATATAGTCCTTTCGGGTCTCGATATTTGATCTTTTCCGAGTTAACTTAGTAAAAAAATTAAATGTAAAATGATATTTGAATTTTTTCGCCTATTCTTTTCCAAGAGTAGCTCAATTAAACGATCACGCTTTCTAAGCAATATTTAATGCTATAGTATTTGTCGACATAAACACATTACCATTTTCGTTAAGCATAAAATTTCTTAAAGCTTCCTCTTCAAATCTTAGCACGAAACGTCTTTTTGATTTATCCACTTGAACATCCTTTCACCAACAGAACATGTTATTTAACAACATTTTAATTGAATATTATGCTAATTATTCTCTTAACAACCATACGGCACGATGCCTTTTCTTCTCCGCCACTGACAACCTAGCATTTAGATTTACTAAGGTGAATGTGAAAAACAACTTGTAGCATTTCCATTAGCCATATTCTTTCCGTATCACACTATACAGTATGCTTTTCAAAAACAGTAAATATTATGCGCTACAAGCAGCTACTGGCATTTACGAACTACTGAGTAATGCGAAAGGAAGTGGTTAAGTTCACCGAAAGAAATATGTATCTTCCAACCGACATACTCTGCACTTTGGTAGTATGCTTGCGCTATTTCGAAAATAGAATTTCTGGTTGCATTTTGAGCGTGCATTCTTCAGGACATTTTTAGATAGCCTGATAGCATTTCGATTTGATAGGGATTGTATTTTGATTGGGGGAAGAATTGAATGAGTAAGGTATATTTAGGTATTTATTTCTGTCATGTTAATTTTTTAATAGCATTCGTGCTGAAAATAGGAAAGAAGTTGGTAAAAGGTAAGTTGTTGTTTGTCATGGAATATGAATTTAGTGGTCGTTAGGCATGAAATATTGCGGTAGAACTGGTTTTATGGATTGAAACATTCTTGATAATTTTGATTGTATAAATCAAACGAAATTGTTGTTGTGAGATGATTAAAAATTGAAATTTAACTAGGTGGTTGCGAAAGTAAGCACTGTTTCAGTTTGTTATACATTGTAGTTTGTTTAATAAACAATATTTTATTCAATTTTATCTTTTAAATATTCTATGCAGCAACTGAATTTGCTGCTGAAAACGATCAGCGAATTGAAAAACATGCTAAATTGTGCTGAAAAAAAGAGATTCGTGATATCCCATACCCAATCGATTTAATACTTTTTTGTTACGATAACTACACTTGACATTATCATAATAAATTCTTACTAAAAGCACTTTCTGTGAAAGTTATTTGTCAGCTCGATAAGTATTGGAGCGAGAATAAATATTCGGCTTGCGATACATTAACGTTGCCTCTTTGTTCGCAATTTTTCTTCTAATTTGAAAAGCCAAATCAATCAATAAAATTTTTTTAAACTCACCTCAGCTTGTGGTGTTGTTTGTATAGGCCCAGCTATCGTACAGCCAATAAGTGTTACTAAAACTATTCCTATCGCCCATATTCCTGTTACGGCCATATTTCTTTGTTGTCTAACTAATGATGATACGTTTCGGTTGACTCTTCGAAACATCTTGCATTCGTAGTATATATCTTCACTTTATCTATTATTGTTAATTCGTGATTACGAACTGGTAATTGCGGTATTAATGCTAGACTACAATTTCATGTACGTATGTATTTACAATTGTTAAGGCTAGCTACGTTGAGATAATCACGTTCTATCTGTAAAAGAAATAAAAAAGAAGAATTTTATTAGAAATATTCAAAGACTAGAATGAGTGGTAGGATTTCATGATAAACTATGGTTGTAATTAAGAGATTATCAATATAGTCTCGGAAACGCCTTGGTAATGTGAAAGGTGGAATTGATGATAGATGATGAAATTAATGGGTGTTTCATTGTTTGAATGGAAATTAATTCTTTGTTAGCTGATTATGGGCAGCTGGTTCAAGACTCAATTATGTTTGTTTCATTCTCAATGGTGTGCTTTTATATTGGTTTATAGGTAAATGGTCATAAAAGTAGATGGATTTTCGAGGGAGGTTTATTAAAAGCAATCAATAATTTCTCATAAGCTATTAAACAATTAATTCATCACGGGCAATGGGAAGATTTCTATCATATAACGAGTTGTGTCATGTAATTTAGATGGCATGCAGTTTGAATGTTCTCTCAAGACTACTAAAACGTTTTTCTTTTTCGGCCCATACTTCTTTTTCAATTATTTTAGGAATATTCAATTATTTAAGGCACTTATTCGCAAGATAAAGAAAAATATGTTTCAATATATCGTTAAAAACTCCGATATATTTGTGTCGTTAATTTTACTATCTTCGCTCGTTAATATTACGGTGAGAAAGTACTTAATATTTTTTAATTCGTTTTTGGTTTCCTCAAATGAATTGCGAATAGTTCTTGGTTTGCTCAAATGAATCGCGAATACATGCCAAACCGAAAGACAACCGTCTTCAAACGAAACTCATTCTCTTTACATTCTACTTTGATCCATTTCGTCCTACTTTTAGATCATTAATAACAAATAACCTTTCCCTTACAGCATGTAACACATCCATTCAGTCAACGCTTAGAATTATGAATTCACTTTATGGCTTGAAATAGTACATATTATGCGAATAGAAATGCACTCGAGCCTGTAACTATTCCAGAAAACACATTTGAACATCGGGTATTCGATAGTTACATTCAGCCCCCACTGTGGGACTGTCACCATACATATTAGCAAATATCATTCATGCTCGTATTAACCTTTGAACGATGAAGCTGTAAAATAGAATTCCAGCCACATTTTCATTTCAGCAAAGCATGATGTTTATTTCTAGCATTGGAGTAAGTTTGCATAGAAATGCTTTGTCGCTGTCAAGCTGAGACTATGCACCATGCTGCCACTTTTAATTATCGCATTTTAATAAACTCTTCACTATCCTATATATGTACATAGGTGCTTTTATCAAAGTACAAATTCATTACGGTGCAAGTGCTGCCACACTTTATGCTTTTGCCTCATCCAGGAAAAAAAAATATGAAAATGTTCCAAGTTGATCCTTATCTTCGACATTCCAACACCAATGACATTGAACGGAATTTTTGTCGGTCATTTCTGCTTTCTTTGCCTAGCTTGCCAAGAAATGCAAACAGGAAGAGTATACAGACGAGTACGTATGTGGAGAAAGTTTAGCGCCATTTGAGCATATATTATCGATTTTCTTCGGTGGACGGAAAGCTTGTCTTTGCTCAATTTCGGCTTTGATGAATGTGGGTAATGTTTCAAAGGATTATGTGGTTCACAAATTTGGTATAGCATATATGTAAGCAGACGCTTCAGTATGCTAGTACATAGATGAACACGGCTGTAAGCGATCCAAATGCTTGTCTCCACCCTTATGACTACTGGGTGGCATAGTTATTTTTTGTGACTGAAAGGGTGCCCGGTAGTCTGCACATTGCGCCGGATAGCTTGAGTTTAGATACGTATCCGCCCCAAAGCTTTGACTAAACTATAGGCTTGGAAGTATTTTGTGGGGATATGTGTCTAGGACGAGCTATGGATAATGGATTAATATAATCCTAGTTGGCACTCAGTCAATAGGTTCATAGTATCGATTATGTTGTGTAATCATCTGGGTTCGGAAAATCTTTTGTTTACCATTTGGGTAAATTAGGTTGGTGAGTAGTATGACATTCTTACCCACTCTGGATATTAAGAGACTATAGTTGCTTACGACGTCAATTAGGTGGAATGATTTGATTGAATTGTACTACTTGAATTTAGTAATGGGAATAGGTTTTAAGAACAACAGGACATATCGATTACAAAATCGATATAAAAAATTGATAATGGTATCAGTATGAAAAACCCTTGAGTTTATTCTTATAAGACCGAACAAGTTAAAAATATACTATTTCGAATTAGCGAAATAATGGCATTTACCTTTCTGGTATATTTAGAACTCTATGCCCTTTTACATAGCAAGCACTCTTAAATTGTCTTTTCCATCCGAGACCAAAAATGTCAAAGCCGTAAATGTTCCGCTCACTTTTGACATCAATTTTCCTTAAATGACTTCATGAATGCCAAGGACACGGCCGGTATACATTTTAGATGATGTTATCAGAATGACGTCATTTCAAAAAGGTACACAATGTTGTGGGGATACCAGAGAGGGGAAGTCTTAATGATTTGCAGAAAATTAAACGAATGAAATGGACGTTCGCACTTAATGTCAAATGAGTGTAAGAGTCAGGTGGATTTTTCACGACCACGGCCAACGATGCAATCGCAATTGAAAGTAATGAGTTCGATGACTGATTTTATGCCGACTGCCATTAGAATTAAGCTTTTTGTCAGTTATGTGGCAATCAAAGAGTAATTTGTACTGTACGCTTCATTTCAATCGAAATTTGTCCAGCTCTCAGCAATAGACCCTAGACGACTGCCATAATTGGGACGAATATTGCGAAGATCGATACCGAACCTTTAGTAGTGTTTTTCACAGATTTGCAAAGTTAAAAGGGTTTATTTAGCGACATATTTGCGCTATTTGAAGTAACTAATGCAAGTACTAAAAATACGAAAATACTGCGTTGTTCGGGGTTTCATATTGTACGAGTATACCAAAAAATGATTGAATTTTTCTTATCAAACATTGAATTAAACCTCAAGTTGATTAGTTTTTATAAAGAGCCTAAACAGAAGTCCCTGAAAAACCAAGGGCAGTATCCAAAAATTCATTTTGATCTATAACCTTTACTTGACAAAAATATTTCATAAGTTCAGTGTTTTTATATCAGCTTAAAGTAGAAAAATATATTATTTTATTAAATACATTATTTATAAAATGCGAAGCTGATTTATTCTTTGTTTAAATTGAAGCACACTTTCATGCTAAGAAAAGTAAAAATTCTTGAAAGGGATGTGTTAAAATTGCTTAATTAACATAGCAAATAGCAGCAAATAAACAATCATAAAAATAAATAAATAACTGAATATAATAAACACAATACATAAATACATTTATAAAGAATATACGTTACAGTGTAAAATAAATATATTTAGCAAAATTTACACAAATAACGTGCCTTATGACGTCAAATCTAAAGCAGGCAGATACAAAAATTCTCCTGAATGAAAGTAGAAGTAAGTTTATGTGATCCAACCGTAATTCATATCATGTTAGGCTATGGAAATTACCAGGGCTATACATTTCTCGTAAGAAAAATAGTAAGAATTGTTTCTATATAGATTAGAGTCAGTCATTATGGTTTGAGAGGTTGGGATTCGGACAATATATGCGTGTTCAAGGAGAAGTCGTACGAATGAAGTATACAACAAACTACTAGTAGCTCTTGAATTACGAAAATCTATGGCACGTTGTTTTATAAATATTGACTGTTTTTTGCACAAGAAGTGATTTTGTCATATTGCGAGAAGAACTGGAGTTTTTCATCCAAGTTAACGCTGACGTTAATAACTTTATCGACTTGAGCTAATAGACTGTCCTTGAACAAGTATCTGTTATGTATTATTGCTGAGTAAGGGTTCAGCAGCTCCGAAATTCCATAGCTTCAGGCTAAGGGTCAGGTAGTAGGCTTTGTCAAAAGCTTTACTTAAGTCTTTCTAGATGACGTCAATTTGATAGCTTTTTTCCATTTTATGCCTAGTACTACACTCTTCGCGAAACGAATTCAAAGGTCAAATTCCATACAAATAGAGCTTTACTGACGAATTGAAAAGCTCTTTTTGTATGGGATTCGACCGTTGAATTCGTTTCGCGAAGAGTATAGTACTAGGCACTACACAGAACGTCCAAGATTAATACTGTCAAGTTTGTAGCCGTGTCATGCTAAAGCCATGCTGTTGCTCATGTAGACGCAAATGAACAAGTAGAGAAAGTTTATCATAAAAAACATTTTCAAGTAGTTTCGGAAGAGCTGATCAACTATTGTTTCTGACGGAGTTTTCATAATTATTTTTGAATATGGGAGTTACATACGAAGACATCTGATAGGATGGGGAAATACCAGAGGTGAGTGACCTATTATAGATAATATGCAAGGAGTTATTAGCTGTTTGGCACTTTCACGCCAGAAAATTGGAGAAGAACGACCAGGACCAGAACCTTTGTTACAATGTACATAGTTCCGTAATAGCGTTATGTACGTAGTGAGTCCCATAATGAAACGGCTTGATATATTTCTACGTGAAATATCGATAAATGTTATGTGGCATCGAATAGTGCATACACAAAGTTTGTCATAAACGTATATACTTTAAGTACGAATTCTCACCGTCTTGAAGAGCGTAGTCTCAGTTAAGCAGTGGTTTGAGCAATAAGAGTCGCGTATTTTTTCAAAATATCGAAGCGTCATAAAATTTCTGTTCAAAGAAGACTTATCCCCGGCCCAAATAAAAGAAAAATTAGATGGCGTGTACTGAGAGTGTTTTTCCTCTTACAGTAGAGTGAAAAATTGGGTCAAAGAGTTTCGCCTCGGGAGAGAAACCCTTTATGAAATCCGGCATGACCGTCGACTGGTGGAAGTGGTCAATTTGCTCTAATCAAAGAAAAGGTTTTGAGTGACCACCGTTTGAAAATTATAAAAATTACAACTAGACTTGGGCTCTGTATAATTATTATCTACCGTGCAATCCATGACCATCTTCATATAAACTTCTTCCAGCTGTATTTTTGGATCAATATGGAAAAAAACCCAAAGAATGTAATCGAGCGACTTGTGACTGGTGATGAAACTATGGTCTTGTATTATGATCCAAAAGGCAAGCGCGAGTCATTGGAATGGTGCGTTTTAGGAGTGAAAAGGCACCAAGAAAGACAAAGGTGCAACAATCTGCCAAAAAAGTCATGTGCAAAATCTTTTGGGATTTTCTAACTATTTTAATGGTGGATTTCAAAGAACGCAATACAGTCGTAAACGGCGAGTACGGCGAGTACTATGCTTCATTAATATGTAAACTTCGAAACATGATAAAAGCTTCACGACAACGCCCCGTTAGCACCGCCAGGGTTTCGAAGGATGCAGTTTGACCATCTTGTAGTCTAGGCATTTATTTCCAAATTCAAATCAGGTTTTAAGAAGAAGGAAATTTCTAGGCGATGAAGAATTCCAGGCGGCCGTCTTTAATCATTTTGAAGATAAAGATTGTGCTTATTTTGCTTATTTTTATAATGGCTTAGGAATGTTAGTTCACTGATGTCAGAAGTGTTTCGGTATTGGTGGAGATTTTATTGCGAAACAAAACTGGTTTCATTTTCTTTATTTTTTCATAATTAGGCCAGTTCATTATGGAACCGACTACGTATACAGGTAATTTTATTCATTTTTCTGTGGTTTATTAAGTACAACTTTAAGTTTGCGGTTTTTGCGGACAAGATTACCGTTTACGTTTAAGTTGAGAATGAGCTCAACCATAGGATCAACTTTTATGCCCTTGAGTGGGCTGTGAATCGTCTTAGATCATTTTATGTGTTCCTTATTTTTACGGACAGTCTTTTATGGGAAAATATGTCCTTCATTTTATGTTTCATTGACGACAGCTCAACGGAGTTGGTATATCATAGCAGCTATTTATATTTCCAAAACTTGAATACTGGTGTGATTGACACTATTTGCAATATTTTTTCGAAAGCTTTTAATATTTATATGAGCCTTTTCAGACGTAATAGAGCTATTAAATAGGGTTCGTACTAAAAATCCAAAATCAAGACGGTAATTTATATCAATTTTCTCATAATTATTGTGTCTTGTTAAAGAAGAAGATAATAGCTTCCGCACAGCTCATTCAAAAATCGAAGTTAAATGGACACAATGGAGTGCTTTAGGACTTTTTTGTAAAGTATTTTTTTGCTCTGATGTCTTTAATGCATAGTAAAATATCATTAACATATTATCCGTTGGTTAAATCATACAGGTTCTGTTAACATTTTGATTCAAGTACAGCCTTTAAACTTTTGGACTTTGTATAAATTTAAAATTTTATTTTAGATTATTTTATGTTTTTGAAAAAAAAGGGTGAATATAAAGTGAAGTTCAATTGTGGGTTAATGCTCTAAAGAAATGGGGCAAGTATATCGATATTGAAGCAACAACTTTTGGCTATCCGTAATTCAAATCGGTGTTCATTTTGTTAATGTTTTATCCATTTTCCAAATTGTAAATGCTCGAAATTAGTATTAACAGATTATTAGGAGCTTTTGTAAAGTCATTTTTCTGCCTCTTCAATAACTATCATAAAATGATGTCAGTTAATTTTTAAAAAGTTTCTCAATGGAGGTAAGAATAATAGCGTTCTCTGAATTGTCGACAGAGTTCCAAAAAAAGTATTTGAGTATAGAATTGGTAGAATAAGAAAAATACCGACAAAAGTGATATATTAAATAGTAGTAATTGGCTACTCGACATACAGTGCCGGTAAAAATGATAAGACACCCCATGTTTTTCAAGAAATCGTAAAATAACAAAACAATCCCAGGAAGCTGTGTATGTATCTGAGATTATCGCACCACATTACATTCCCCTGGGTAATTAGCCGGGGATTTTCCGTATAACATATTGAGTAATTAAAGAAAGTTGAATTTGAGGTGGGTAAAAAAGATGAAAACCCATTCTTTGTTTTTCGGGTGTGAGCGTTTCTCCCGTACAGAAGACGAAAAGTATTTATAGAATTGGATTTCAATATTTGAAGGTGATTTTTTACTAGTTTTGTGTTGTGAACTCGTGACAATGGGTAGAGCAAAACAGTTGACTGCCAAAGAAACAAATATAATAAAAAAATTACATGGTGAAGGAGAGTCCATAACAGAAATCGCTCGAATTGTGATGCGGAGCAGATGTGCGGTCCGCAACTTTATTCGGAATTCTGCAAATTATGGCAAGAAGAAGTCAAAAGGGTGGTCAAGAGCTGTATGTCCTCGGTCCGAACGGAGAATTATTCGATTAGCATCTAATTCTACACTCATCGCACGAAACGTCGCGGCAAAGACGGGCGTTGAAACGAAGATCAGAAATGTTCGAAACATTATCGCGCGAGAAAAGTATCTCAAACGCCGTACATTGCAAAGAAAACCGACTCTCACCGAACAACACAAAAGGGCCAGACTAGCCTTTGCTGAAAGCCACTTGCGTTGGAAGAAAAAATGGCGTCGTGTTATATTTACAGACGAAAAGAAATTTAATTTGGACGGAGCCGACGGTTTCAGTTATTATTTCCACGACACAAGGAAAGAAACGAGAGTTTTGAGCAAGAGACAGCATGGTGGTGGAAGTGTAATGGTTTGGGCTGCTATAGGATACAACGGACGCTCAAACATTCAGCTTTGAACTGGAAAAATAAACAGCTTACGATATCTGGAAATGCTTCGTGAGGAGTTTGATAATATTTTGGGAGAAATCGCGGATCAGCCGTTTATTTTTCAACAAGATAATGCTGAGATTCACAATACAAACGTTGTTAAACAGTACTTTCAGCAGCAACAAATTGATGTTCTCGATTTCCCAGCAAGGTCTCCAAAACTAAATATAATCGAAAAATGTTTGGGTCAACTGACCCGAATCGTTTACGCTGAATCGAAACAATTTCAAGACACAAAGGAATTAGAAAAAGCTATTACCTTTGCATGGGCCCAGATTTCGAGAAAATATATTCGAAAATTATATAAAAGTCTACCAAAAAGAATTATACAAATTATAAAAGGGAAAAGAAGCTCAATAAAATTTTAAAATAATACAAATAGTTGCGTTTCATTACTTTAATATTATTCTAATATGGCAAAAATGTACGGTGTCTTATCTTCTTTACCTGCCTGTAATTTAGCTTTCTTTATTTACTCAATATGCTATACGGAAAATTTCCAGCTAATTACCCAGAGGAATGTAATGTGGTGCGACAATCTCAAATACATGCACAGCTTTTTGGGGATTGTTTTGTTATTTTACGATTTATCATTTTTACCGGCACTGTACTTTATTGGAAAAGTCGGCAGAAAAAACAGCTAGGAAGTCATCTACAATAGTTTTGTCACTACTGTATATTTCGTCATTTGACATTTTTACATCAACAACAAAAACCTTTCAAAATCTATTAGGAGATGGAGAAATTAAGAAATCAACTTAAAAAATAACCCCTTTTATGAAGTAAATAACATATTTTTTAGTTTGATCTTTTCTTTACGGATTACATGATTCATATTGAAAAGTTAATTTCCGAAAGCTTCATAAGAATTTAAAAATGAAAAATAAGAAAATATTTTAAATTATTTCAGGCATTGTTTGAAAAATTGAATGCAGTAACGATTCAAAGAAAAGAAATCACAATCGAAATTCTTTTCCGACATCGAAACCAAACGATCATTTCGTAGGATTTATTCGAAATAAAAATCTTACAACCATCGTTTACACCCATAACGACTATTTATTGTATATTCTCATGAACTTACTTTCATCATTCAATCAACAAGTGAAACACATCTTATCAAACCATTGCTGATAACATTGAAGAAACTATCTAAGTATTCCTTACACCAAACGAAAATGGAGCATACCACGATTATCATGTTGCTGATATAAAACATAAGATAAGGATTTTGCAATCAGCAATTCAAAAAACTGATAACACTAAGCACCTAACGATATCAAAAGACAGCAAAATACAGGTGGAATCATTTCATAGTTATTTATATGACATTATACAAACAAACCTACATACATTCATACGCACTACGCCCAAACAAACCATCAAATGGTTCAACTGTAAATGATAGATACAACAGCCGACGTTTTAGATACATTTGCAATACTGAACACTTGCTAGAAGTAGAAGCTAGGCTGAGCTAGGTTACACACCTTTAGCTTACTCATTCTAGCGACAACATCGAACAAAAGGTAGTGGAGTAGCTGACTGGGCTACTACAATATCAATAGTTTTCAGAGTCGTGTAGGACCAGAACGTTGACCATCACAACGTTGTTCTACTCAACTATCGATCGATCATGCCTAATAAAAGTTACAGAACGTTATTTTGATACAATGAACAATGAGCTGAGCGTCTGATCGTTGAAAATGTTTCAAGGTCCTGCCTGAATGCCCGGCTAATGGCTATCATCATTTTGTAACTATGCGCACGGTCACATAGCGAACATATCAGATAATTTATCTAGTTGCTGTTGTGAAGCTATCGGTCACCTGTGTAGTGCGGTAGCGCCGAGTTTCAGCAAGTTCAAGTGATGACGCGATGCGTCGCTACTAAATAAGTAGGTATGTAAGACCGAGCTTAATTTGGCGGATTCCCTTCCTAATTTGTATATGGCGTACTTGAATTTTGTGCGTTGTTTCGAGAGAACGTTCTTTTCGGGCATTCTATGCGGAAGAGATTTGCTGTTTGTATAATCATGGCGTGCTTGTTAGTAAACAATGTGAGGTTTTTTTTGTATGACAGAGGGGTTTTTTTTTTATCAAAAACAGGGGTCTGAAGAGATGTTAGAATTTCCAAAAAAGTTTTTTTCTTTTTATTGTATACTAGGAAAATGTTATGTTTACCATATCAGTAAGCACTGACCCTATGTTTGGCCTTTAAGTTGATGGCAAAAATAAGATTATTTTCGTAGACAATTCAATCAACGTACAGTGGCGGTATTTGAAAAAATTGATAGTTATGCAAGTATCTTTTTGTAAATATTGCTTAGTTTACTATAAAACATTGGCTCAATAATACAATTCCATTTGCTTACGGGAAATCGCAACTTTTCAGTCAAGGACCCCTGATTTATCCTCGGGCTGTTTTCAAACCTCGTTTCGATTCAACAACAATTTTCGCGTCCAAAAATGCAAATTGAAACAAAGTCTATACATGAAGCTACGACCATGCGACCGATCTCTTTGTTTACAAACTAAAATCCTCTCCACCGTTCTTTACTTTCATCATAATCTTGAACGAATCGCCACCGAATCTGTCTGTTTGCATCCAATTCAATTTAGCGCATCGTTTGCGGCTTCACACATTATAGCCCATAAATAGCGTATTTTCGCACAATTAAATACAAATTTGCGTACAAGCGAGTCCATATCGCCTTGGCTTTGACTTTCTTTTTGTTACCGCACCTAACCCCCGCACCAATTCGTCCCACACGGCATCACGACAGTGAACCGGGCAGCTGCAAATTGATCATTCAACTAAACAGCAATATGCCGCCCAGCCACATGACTCACATACTACTCAATCGTGTCTCAGATACACTCAGCATCTTTTCTTCGAAACTACACATCTCCGCCGAAACTGATCATGATGACTAAGAAATCACAAGATGTTTCGCATTCGCGAATTAAAAGCTTTACGCATGGCGCAAAGCTGTGCATGCCGCCGGTCGTGTGTTGTTTCTCTCCGCCGGGGAACATGAATCAATTCGGATTTGTTTGTCTTTTTTCGGGGGAAAAATATACATAGATACATAAATAAAAACGACATGAATGAATTCGAAATCGAAATTCTTTGTTGAAATTGTTCCAGTGAAATTTACTGTAATCATTGATTGTAGTATGGAAAATATTTTTGCTGCGCAGTCGAAAGAAAAGTGGGTGGATGATTTAGCTGTGGACTCATTCAGTTTAAGCGTAAAATCTGAAAACGGTACAGATTTTCGGAATTCTTGTAAAATGTGTCTGATACTTATCGCCAACGTCATAATATTTTATTGGTCAGTAGCAGAAATCCCAATTAGTTAATGTTTTTGACATAGGAAGGCACATAAAATTCATGAGTGATCTATTTGAACCATATCATTTTGAATCGTTGCAGTGGCAAATGTGGGTATTCCATCGGAACGTGTGAGCAGAACTTGAATCTCATTTATTCACGTTATTAAACCACCCCCACCCCGCATTTTACATCAATTCTGTAATGTACAGGTGTTCGCTGAATATAGATTTAAAGCGCATTTGTAGTCATACACCGTATACACTAGAGTAGCTTTAATCTTACTTAAACACCAAACACATACCACAACTTTATGGATTCGAGTAAAATGACCCATTAGTATTTTTCTTACTTCCATTGCATATTCATTACAATTTTTTGTCATGATGGGTCAATGCTCCTTTCGTTCTCGTCGTGAAGTTTTGCAAATCTTTTTGGGCGCTCACACACCTACCCACCTCTCTGCAGTTCCCATTCCCACCCTCATGTCCGAAATTTCGAAGAGTTGATGTATTCCATAGTGGTTGATAGCTAACGAACCAGTCAACAACATCAGTCAAACGTCTTTTTCTTCAATTCGAGAGTGTCGCTTGGAATATTAAGTGAACTTGTAATGGCTGCAGTATGGAGAATAATTAAAATTATCTGATTTTGTTTGTAATTTATGACCGTTTTGTTTATGAACAGAACGAATAGAGACGATATCTAATAGCTAGTTGTTGTAGATTGAACAAATGGATGAGTATTTGATCATAATAAAAGATAACGGTCGTTTATAGCGTTTATATTGCAGGAGTAAGGATTTGAATTCAAATCAGATGAGTTAAGTGTTTTAAAGATGTGATTTTTTTGGTGTCCCCTCAAAAGACAATTATTTAGCCAATAATACTGATTATTGCGTAAAAAAGGGATTGTAATATTTTATTGAAAGAGAAAATGTAGTCCTCACTGAATAATTCTTTGTTTTCATTATATTTGGCTAAATTTGTTGCAAAAAAAAACATTTTTTTTTTTCGAAGTTTCTGACTTGAGATTCTTCATAATTTTTGCATTTAAAAGTTTAGTATGCAGTCAATTATATTGAATTTGTAGCCCGAAAACGCCAGATCAACACTCTCTAACATAATAGTCTTTTAGTTGTCGAATCTTTAAAACATGTTCAATAAAAAGTTGTTCTAGCCTTGAAAAAATAAAAGTATAGTATTGAAATTCCTTGTTATATTTTGGGATTTTTTTTCTTATACACACTGATACTTTGAGGATCATATTTTCAATTACGACCATCATAATTGGAATAATCATAGACGTAATATTTTTCAGTATGTAGAGATGGAAAATGATTTTCTCCACATTTTACGCATTATGCGGTTGGAGTGTTAATATCAGTTCATATCTTCTGACATTAAAATAATTAATCAGTAAAAATGAAAATGAGAAGTTAATTAAATTCAATTTTCTTTTATGTTCGAAATTTACAGGAAAGCGACCGAAGATTATTTGTCGATGAATTGAAAATTCAGTGCCTGTCCAAGAAATTCGAAAAACCAGAGCATATTATCCACTCTCGGGTGAAAAAAATTAAATTTTATTGATGTTTGAGCCCCCTATTTCATCATGCTATCTCTTCAGAACCTTCCTTCAGTCTCGGGTCAGGTTATTTGGACCCAGAAAATATTAAAAGTGTTAAGCGTTTCCATGCCAAATTTGGACTTATTTGATTATTTTTAGAATATTCATTGAACAGAGCGAACTCGTCGATAATATGAATATAGTCTGAAGTTCGACATTATTAATAACTCGTCCAAATTCTGAGGTACAAAAATTATTTAATTTTGAAAAAAGCTCATTTCCATTTATATTCGCTTTACTTCATCATTATTAAGCAAAATGTTCAATCCAATGTGCCATCAAAAACTACTGTACTTAAACTAACATGGATCTGAGTTACACCCTTAAGGAACAAGTGCAGCAGCAAAAACAATTTGGCATCACTCGAAAATAATTTGACTCCTTCGCCGAAAGTGTACAGAAGACTATTAGCAAAAATTACAAAAAATTTACTAAAAAACTACCAAAAATTTTGTATTGCCATGTAAATTTAAATTATCAAGCTTTTTAAAAAACCATAGTACAAATATTTTTTCTATTTTTCTTTCAAGAAACTCCCTCATGAGAAGAAAAGCTCACATTAAAAAACCTCGCATAAAAAGAAAGCCTCGCATAAAAAGAAAGCCTCTCATAAGAAGAAAACCCCTCATAAGAAGCTATGAGAGTTATATCATTTTCTCCTTTACGAAGCGAACATTTTTGGTACAGAAAAGCGTGGTCCTCATCATGAGATATCCGTCCGATACTACAAGGATAATACTAACATGTAATTGGTCAGTATCTAAATTAATTGACTTTTATCTAGGATGCTTGAAATAAGAGTTAGAGGAACTATTTTTAGTTGAAAAAAAGATTATAAAATATACACAAAGTGCAAAAAGGGTACAGAAATTATTGAGTCTAAACAATTTGAAACTTTAGACTGAGTTTGAAATCGTCTGATTCATCATTGTGGCGAAAAAGCCACGGAAAATTTGAACGCGCAATTCTATCTTAAGAATATAAAAGAAGAAAAATTGATGTATGTAGAAACAATCATAATTCCACACACTTAAATGTTCATCCCTTCAAACAAATGCACTTTTTTGTGCACAGATAATTTTGAAAAATCAGCGTATTTTTTCATTGATAAATTACTGTTTATTCAGTTTCTAAACAGTGAAATTAAATTGTCGTTTTTGTAGAAGTTGCAATTTTAAATCAAACCCTAACTTTCGATCTTGTTAATATTTACCAATAGCAGTTAAAAATTGGCTCATTTTTTGGTGACTTATTTGTAGTTTGGAGGCAGCATTATGAAAAAAGCTACCATCAGTTAAAATCTGTTTAACAGTATTGTCTATTTAAGCAACCCTGCTTGGGAAAAATGATGACAAAAAAATGACTGTAAGGTTTTCAACTGAATAGTTTTTTTTTTAAATTAGGGTGACTTACATCAATCAAGGATTAAAACTCAATTAATATCTAGGGTAATTTAAAAAACTGCGTCGTGATTTGAATAAAAAGTAGTCAAATCAAAAAGATAGATAGACTTGACATTAAATTATATTCTGATTTTATTAATAATGCCAAAAAGCGGTGCGAACCCAAGTTTGTATAGTTTTGATATACGCAAAAAATATTGCCGGCTATACATCACTATACACTATACATACAGGCCCTTACATTGCTGGCTAAACATACTTGCTATACACATAATAGAGAAGAGTTTCTAGGTTTGACTTCCTTGAGTTGAGTTGCAGTTAATAAATCCACATAGTACGTATTCTCAGTGGTCTCGTACACTATTAATATATTAGCCTGAGCTCTAAAATATGCCATCCAGTGTCATAATATAGCATTTGATCAAATCTGAATAGCCTTATGTAATATAGGGTGGCAATTATCATTGCATATGATAGATGGATAATATCTTCAGCAATAAAATACAGCTGAAAAATTTGGCTTTTGATTAACAGTGAAAAATTCTTATGAATTATAGAATTTTCTGCTACGCAAATAATTTCGAATCACGTTCTCATAGTCTCAATTCCTACACACATTGTCGCAACTCCTATGCATATAATCTCAGCGCATAGAGTTTTAGCGAGGTACACAGCATTTGGGTTTCAATAAGCTCGTTTAGCTTACTGGGACTCGAGACATTGGTTCGAATCTATATTCGTAGGGTAAATTCTTGTACTTAAATAAAAATGCATCACCGAAACTTCAGTTATGAAAATCGGAATCCCTAATGACTTCATACCCAAGATCTAAAAGTGGTTTTTTTTTCATTATAGCTATAATGTATAAGTTTGTCGAGCAGTAGCTCCTAGTATGTGGAGTCCCTGGTTCGAATCCAGGTATGGACGAACGATCACGCACCGAGTTTAGAGTTCACGCAGCTTTGAATAGGTACATGAGTTAAATCAGGGGTAAAGTGAGTCGTTGAGGTAACCACTCCACGACCGTTTTCACATTTATGATAAATTTGTGAATGAAGCTCTTATCAGGTCCACCCCTACACTCGACAAGGGTTGTCGTTGGATTACTTTTTATAAGGTGTGGCATGGAGGGCTATATGCAACACATGACTTTGCTGGCTATAATACAGACCACCTAATCCTTAGTTTTTTCGCAAAGTATTCTAGTGTTAGGCGCTATGTCTCATCACAATAGTGAAATCAACTATATACGTAGTGCCACAAGAATATAAATTATGGTCTCAGGTACTATGGTTTTTCGCAAAGTGCATCGGGATCACTTGGGCTCGAATTATGGGCGGTTATTTTTTTCTATAAAAAAAACAATGCAAAGAAGTAAAGTGTGTTCTTTTTATCTAAAATAAAAGTTTTTTAAAAGTGGTGCCGTAGCTGTTGGAAGAAGGACCGAAAGTTTGAAGGATTTTTATACAAAATTTGATTTCATTTATCTAAAAGAAAATAAAATTTTGAAAAAAACCTTTCCAACACATTAAAGCTAGGTTAAATCTCAATTTTTGAATAAGAATTTTAGCGAAATCTGTTATTTTTGTCAATTAAAAGAAGATATTCAATATTGCAACGTTTTCTGGTTTTTTGAACCTTTAATAGAATATCAGTCCGGTATAAAAGGAAAATTAATAAAATATTCTTTGCAAGTCACGGGCTAGACAAAATAAAAACATTACTAGAATAATTATCGACACCTAAACAGTTAACGGAGTTGATGTTGAAAAATAGATCATTTAGCTTTTCTATTTATCTTTTCGATCCAGTCTCTCATTTCAAATGGACTTTTCTAATTTTTCTGAGTATACGGTATAGAGCTGCCACGCTCTCTGATTTAGAACTTGACTTCGATACAAACTTCATTCACAATCGATGTTTTCACATTCACAATTTCAAAGGTTTATGGTTTATAGACTTAAAATGGAAATGAATAAATCCCTATAAGATTATTTGTTTATTTAAGAATATTTGTAAGTAGATTTCAACACACAAATGACATCTATTTACATATTTACTAGCACTTAGAATGGATTCAAAATGTTCCGTCAGTATTAGGAACAAAGACGTCCACAGAAAATAATCCAAGACACTATCATGCATGAAAATTATACGCCAAAAGATGACTTACTAAACCACATCAAACAGGCATGCGAAATGAATCTATATATGCAAAATTAAATTTGCATGAATAAATAATATGAATTCGCTCTGAATAAATTTTTTTCCAAAAACAAATCAAATCGACGTAATAACAACTAAAATACTACCTAATCAGTCCACAAAATAAGAAAATTATCAAACTGCGTATTCCACTCAAGAACTACATATAAATTGCTATTCAACCCATGACCGTATCAACCAACGTATTTCAATTAATTAATTACACTACAGCAAATAAGAGGAGAAAATTGAAATTCAGATTAACTACCGTGAATTCATTCTAAATTTTCCAAACCGAGAACGAATTAACTCGACCGAACTAAAGCAGACCTCCAAAATGATTCTACGTCTACATAATCATATTCTATCTGAATTGGCGATGGCGACTCCGTCTTAAGTCCATCAAATATCTTCTTTGTTATGTACACAAACGATTATTTCATTTCGCTTGGTATTGTAGCGCTCGCACCTTCTGTTCGCGGTAGCTGGCAACGCAACAAAAGCTTGAACAACGCGTCTCGAGACGACCAAATCAAAGAAGAATTTCAATTAAAAAGCCTAAAACCAACAAATTTCATACAACGATCAAACTTCAATGATCATCGAGCGAAAAACGACGATATTTCAATTATTATCATCTACCGGACTTGACGTTATTGATAAAATTATTTGTTACGCTCGGCACGCAATTATTGAGAAGGTATTAACGATTATAATAATCTCGGTACTTGCATTCAGTATACATAGTCAGTTGACGACCGATCGATCGATCTAAACCGATCGATCGTGTTCGCTTAAGATACTCTCAGCAGCATTTTAGATACAAGTGGCGTTCTTTCAGCAAAAAAAAAGACACATCTGCAACAGTCGTTAATCGAACAAAAAGCAATTCAAGTGATGGTAAGTATCAAACCTACAGTTAGAGCTTAGCGAGATTAAAATTTGTTATCTGTATGTGAGTCATGCGAACGTGGCCCCGGAAATTTACTTACCTCATTTAAGATTGTCCAAAATATTGTGTATTCAGGTCATAAAAAAAAATTATTGCTGATTAATCAATTAAGCAGCGATCGGAGGCGGCAGCTGAACTGTGTATGTAATTCGCATCAATCTACCGCAAAACGTACACTAATTTACCAAAAAAGCACAAATCGAATTTCCGCACTTTGAATTTCGCGTTGAATACGAAACAATTTAAAATCTCAACTAATTTGTATCTTTTGTCCGGAAAAAGTCATCAGGAAACCGAAAATTATCTTTGTTAATTTTTCCCGTTTACTCTTTTCGGATCGACCTTAAGAACAACCGACACGAAACGCTTTCACTTCTGCCAACTTACGATGCACTGAGCAAATTCGATTCGCTTTCTTCTCTGTTCACTTAAATCGGCAGCAATAGCAACGAATATCTAAGGATTTCCGATTGCGAAATTTCAGTCCGGATTTTATCTCTTCCGTGAGTAAAGATAGTCCGCGGCGGCGATGTAGTCACAATGAACGAGCTTAAGTCTAGTCGAAGAGCGAGCACTTGAAGACACCTGCTGAACGGTTGACTATCGAATGCTTACTAATCACCTGTGCGCTGCCCGTTTTCAATCGTTAGCTTATCGAAATGCGACAATTTTCGCGACAACAGTACGATGACGGCCAGGTCGTTTCCAGTTTTTTTTAACTATCTTTCGATTGGACGAAATGTATCTTTATCTTATCAGAGCACGCGTTTGGCTTTCGTTTGAGTTTCGCTAAAAATAGCTGGATGATGGCTGCAAAAGCTGGAGTACCAGAGTTAAACTGCTTTCTGTCCTTTAGAACGTCCCCTTAGTCGTTTATATCCTTCCGTAGGCAGAGAATAGTTTGCTCTGTTTGTGCTAGCGAAAAGATCCAAGCTCCGCAGCGAGTTAAGTACTAAATCCAATGCTAGAACGCCTGGAGCTGGTGGAGCTCAACCGTTGCGGCTAAAAAGTTCGACTGTGACTAACAACAAACAGCACGTTCGACTCAACTCGCGATTCTGTTTGTTAGCTGTTAGCTTTCGATGTTTTTTCCCGCTGTATCTGTATCCACTTCGAAACGTTCTAAGAGAGCTTTTCGGCTGTTTTTTCCGTTGTGGGTTGGGTGGGAGAATGGCAACGTACTTTCAATTATTTCGGTTGCTTTTTTTTTGAATTCAAATTTTCAATCCGCAAATAATTCACGTCAACGGAAATTCGTAAATATCTCTAGATATAGCTTTGAATTTAATTTAAATTAATCAACAGTAGAATTTGCGACAATTAACGCGTACAATTGATTCACTCGCGTGCCTCACTAATCTATTGTCCGCTCTGCGGAAACTATCTATGAGACTTCGACGCTACTGTTAATAGTACGATCTCGTCGCGACTGAAGATGTGAATTAGTTCGATTTACCTTTTATAGGTGACACATATGGTGACTTAAGGTAATGCAATTCGCGATGTAAGCGCTGTAAGTTGCTGCACTTCAAAACGACGGCGCAGCTCATCGTGAAGACCGCGAAGTAGTATGCAGCATTGTGACTGTCTTAAAGGGAGAGACACCCTATCGTCTCCAAGGTGAGTCAATGTTGACAATGTTGATTGAACGAAGGATAGATGGAAGTATGCATGTGCGTGCAATGTTAGCGGCTATTTGAGTTTAGATAACAATGCATTTTAAGGACAACATTGGAGTTAGTTTATAGATGGAAGCACATTGTGCGTAAGGACTTGAGTGTTTTATTCGGAGATTTTCATCAGAGATAGGAATTTATGAGCGTTCTTGATGTAAGGTAGGCTATAAATAATGTTCCGTAGGTAACTGTTGCATATTAGATAAATTGCAGGGGAAACTGATGTAACAGAAATACTTGTGATAAGCGAGGTGCATGACTCAGAAAACTCTTGAGTACTGCAGTTTTGGCATTTATTGAACTGCCTCATGCATTGGCTTTGGAGGTTCATTCCAAGCATATCAAATTCATTCTCTTGGTTGCATACCTAAGCAAATTTGAAAATCAGTTCTAATTTTTAAGATGGTTGTTTTTGCGTTGAAATGACACGAGATACAATACATGAGATGGCACACAATATTCAAAAGTGGGAAGCTTACAGGAGGCTGTGAATGGAAGTAAAATAAACAAACGACCGACTGGGTGAAATCCGCATCAGACACATTTTTTAAAATACTGCTATTAAATGCTCACACCCCAATAGAACAAAAAGACGAAGATATAAAAAACGCACTCTATAATCACCTGGAAAGGTTATTTGATTCATTGCCCTCAAATGACGTTAAAAAACATTTGATGATTTCAATACTAAGGTTGGAAATGAAGAAATACACGATAAAACTAATGATACTGGCTAACACCTGATAGATTTTGCGTATACTAGAAAGATAGTCATAAGTTTGATTTTCTGCCCACACTGACGCATCCACAGGAGAATATGGGCATCACTAAGATGGAAATAATTTCAATTAAATTGATTACGTCTTTATTCAGCGGAGATGAAATTCTAGCATACTTGTCGTCCGTACATTTCGAGGAGCCAATTGTGACTGAGATCGGTACTGGAGAAAAAATATTGGTGTAAATTGTGTCATGTGTCAAAGGCGTGTGCGACAAAGACTAGTCCTCTTCGAAAATTGGACATCGAAAAGTTCCAAACGGCGTCAATAGCAGAAAACGTTGCAAAAACATTATGACAAAATTGACTCCCATCCTTAA
Organism: Nemotelus pantherinus; assembly: GCA_963978885.1. Lineage (NCBI taxonomy): Eukaryota > Metazoa > Arthropoda > Insecta > Diptera > Stratiomyidae > Nemotelus > Nemotelus pantherinus. Next base: position 224,477,142 of record OZ022264.1, read on the forward strand.
AAATAGTACAGTGTAATGTCGACTAGGTGTGGATGGAAATGAGAATAACAATAAAAACCATTGCAGATCAAATAGTAGGCTATTAAGCTCCGCGCCAAAAAATGGCTGGTCTGACGACGAATGTCAGTTGCGCTAGAGAAAAAAAATCAGTCGTACCGATAGTTCCTCGAACACCAAGATGAATAGAGGACATACGAAAATCTCCCACGATTAGTGAATAAGATCATTAGATGTATACCATATTCGCGTCAAATTCATAGATTTTAATTACAAATTCATAATATTTTGAAGCCTGATTCATAATTTTTCAAAACAAATTCATAGATTTTCGATAACAATTCGTAAGTTTTAAAGTCAAATTCAAAATTTGTTGAAGCCAAATTCATAATTTTATGAATGCAACCAGAAGTGCTTCGTGTCGTGGGGGATATCGTATTTCGGGTAAGTGAAAAGTAACCTTTGGCATCAATTTTATCTTCTTTTTGAGTGAAATCATAGTTGATTTCATTTACAAAAAAAAACATTTTAATCTTCATTCGCCGGTTGCGGAAAAAAAATGTCAAACGCCGTTCTCGTGGTTCTGTACATTGGCGTTACCGTATGAACTGTGTAGGGCACACACCCGTACCTCATTCTCACACTAATACGCAGAAAGTAAAAAAATGGACCATTTCTCTCGTTCGATTTCTAATCCATTATCTCTTATATCTGTGGTTGGGGCATTTACATTTCACATACGAGTAATTGCCGTGAGTGCAATTTTCATATTTATGTAGTAATTTGTTTGCGTTAATGAACTTAAACATTCCACGCTGACTGTGACGCTAACCTACACACACCAAAGTTATTCAACAAAATCAAACTGACTTTTAAAAGAATGCGCAGAGACTTTTCTTGAACTAAATTTTTTCATTTAAATTATACATTTAAAAAAAATACATCTGAAAGCTAATGAATAATATCCAGCAAAATTTGGTTCTGCCTTGAATATAGGAAGTAGAAAACTAAGGAGAGTTGTAAAAAAAACTATATACATGCAAACCATTATTATGTATTTAAATTATAAAAATTATCAATTTGAAACGAAAAAGTTATTGCCTCCAAAAAATTATGAATTTGACTTGAAAACTTACGAATTGTTATCGAGAATCTATGAATTTGTTTTGAAAATAATGAATTAGGTTCGATAATAATTCAGTAATGAAAATTTATGAATTTGACTCGAAAATGGTATATATCATAAGAAAAATATTATGAGGAACAACTAAACTTCTAAATTCTGCACGTGGCTCAATAATACCAGCGCTGATAGGTGTCGTTGATAAATATCCAATGCTGGAAAAAAGTTGATAAAGTTCCAATACTTTCGGCTGAATGAACCAGATAAAGATGAAGCTGCACCGTGACTACCATCGAAAAAATGATGCTGCATATTGAGGATCAAGAGCGAGCACCACAGGAGTGGTGTAAATTCATGATATACTCTATTGACAAAAAAGAAGGAACAACGGTAAAAATTACACATACATATCGCTACTTTGTACGTCATATAATATATTAACAAAAATATTTGAAAGTGAAATGACAATATCAGACAATATCATTGGGGAGTACCAAGAAGGCTTTACTTCTCTCAACTCTTCACAGTCAAATAAGTGCTCGAGAAATGCTAGGAGTTTCGCATCGACATCTACCAAATTTTCGTAGAGCTCAAACGAACTTATCACCGCATTTACCGAAACGTACCTTGGCATCTCAGCAAAATGACGATGATATCGATATCTCGAGTCACGATCAACAACTCACGCTTTTGGCCCAAATGGCAGACTAAAGCAAGACGATGGGCTAGCCGTTCTGCTGTTCGACTTAGTTTCTGAGCACGTGATAAGGAAGCTGCCTGTTTGTTAATACAAGGGCTACACTTTTATAGAAATCCAGGGTATCCAAAGTAGTCTACTTGGCAGAAATCAACATCTTGTCAAGTTTTTCCACATCTGCCAAAGAAGAAGAGGGACTATATACAACGCGCGAGCAGATTACTGAAGAGGAGACGCTGAGAAAAAATTAAATGTCTCAGTCCACCAGCGTACAAAAAAAATACGTCTATACACTTAAAGGAAGGCGTCCTCGAACTGAAGGCAGCATTCGAGGTAATCTTCGTATGCTCCGAAAATTAGGAAAAGCGATAGTGTACCAACGGCCGTCGCTGTGTATCAGGCCGCTCATGTCAGTGCTACTCATGAGCCCAGTGTTACTAAGACTCAGAGTCTAGGCCCGAGAAGATGCAGGAGACCAGGTGCAGAAAGGAGACTCATTATTGTGGAGAAAAAAAGAGGAAAAGGAAACCCATGGAAGCATTTTCCGGAAGAAAGATGCCCAAGTGAAAACAATTGTAGCACAGTAGAGCAGATTTAAAAACCAGAGAGAATGGAGCTGGTCACTAAGAGCCATTTAGAGAAGCAAGTGCTTGAAAACGCAATCCTTTTGCGAGGAGGTGAAAAGTCAGACCGGTGGGGTGAAAAACACAGATTGGTTACCTACAGACTCAGCTGCGTGTGGTCTAGCGCTTCCAAAGGACGAACCTTGAAACGCAAGGGACGAATGATCTCATCAGATTTCACCAGACGACATTCTTCTCTTTACGGAGTAGAAGCTGGTCGATGCTATGTCTGGAATGAAAAACAGGTAAACCCCGGGTCCTGATGGAGTGCCGGTCGAAGCTCTTAAAGTTGTAGTGTGCAGTTCAACTTGGACTGTTACTGGACTTATACAAAACATGTTTAGTGGATTTATTTAGATTGGCACTCAATGATGAGGCGAAGGGAAACCAAAACAGTTTGCCTACTTAACATGAGCTATATAGAATATACACGGTGGTGAAGCTCATCGAGCAGTTGCTAAAGCCACGGTTGCTGTCAGCAACTAGAAGAGATGAAATTCTGCATGGCTTTCGAAAAGGGTACTCCACTTTTGATGCCATTTTGGCCGTGAATGGGGCTGTAGCAAAAGTGGATCATTTTACTGATGGCGATATATGTGCAAAATGCCTTCCGTTCGGCAAGGTTGTCAGATGTGCTTGGGCCCTTTGAGCATAGCTACCACATCCCTGACTACTTATTGGTGATGATGTGGGACTGTCGAAGGGACTGGTGGCTCCTGTTTGAACCCGAAGAAGAAATTTGGAGTAGGCCCATCATCTCAGGAGCGGTACAGATCAGTAAGTCGGTAAGATATCTGAGAGTGATGCTGGGTACTAAGCTGATCTACTGGGACCACATCGTTAAGGTATGTAAAGAGATCTGAAAGTCATCGGCTCGCTGAGAAGGTTATTTATGGTGACGACCAGCTCCATATTACTGAACGGGGCCAATGCACTCCAGATTTAAAAGTTTGGCAGTAGAAAAAGACTGGCAGCGTTCAGTGTAAAGGTGCCGTGTGTATCGAATATAGTTATACGCTGAGAAATAACCGAAATAAATATATTAACATCTTAATATTGTTATAGTAACAGCATTGCCACTATTACATAACTTTGACTACTCAATATTTTATGTTAGGAAGTTACAATATTATATTTGCAGTTTAACATTATATATTAAGGCTGTTAACTTTTTATGTTAAGAACACCTGTGAACATATTTCAAAAAAATGTTTTAACTTCTTAACATAACTATACTACTATGCCAACATAAATGTATTAGCCAAGGCTGGTGAAATTGCTGTTAACCGGAACAGATACAGAACTGAAGCCTTCAAACGCAGTGCTTCTCTCTCTCTCTCTCTCTCTCTCTCTCTCTCCACAAAAGTAACTCTTTGAAAGTTCACACTCAAAAGGCCTGCAACGTAGTTGTGAAATAATCTCGTCGGTTGTTAATATGCTTCAGTTGAATTTTGAAAATTCAATAAAAATGAATAGCAACAAGAAAGAATTAATAAATTTACAAATTGATTTATTTAAAAAAAAACAGGCAAAACAACCCCAACAAAAAAGCACAATATTTTTTATATTGTATGTTAAGATGTTAATATTAAATATTGACATGGTAATGTAGCTAAGGCGTTAATATAATATACGGGCATTTTAATATTAATTGTTGGTATACCAATATAGCATTGTTAGACGTTAATATAACTTATTGCCATGATAATATTACATATTGGCCTACTAATATGATATTGTAACAGACAAATTCACCACACATATGTCAATATATAAAATTAAAAGAATTCTGTGTGCTGGCAATATAATGTTTTTGCTAGGTCAGTATAATAATATTAAGAAATGTTTTTAATATAAATATATCAGCTGCAAAATATATGAATGGTAGAACAATGACTTTTTAGCGTGTACCACAAGGTGTCGAAAGGTGCCGTGTTAGTGGTATTGTGAGTATTCCTGATAGACCTACTTGCATAAGAGCACAGAAGAGTGTAGTTCACACGCTCTGAGTCGGATTGTACTGCATAGATAGCACGTACGGGAACACTCCAACTTTGGCCAACAACGTTGGAGCGCAAAAAAAGGGCAAAAAAACTGCGAAACCGATGGATCTTCTGGACCCGTGGGTCAGCCGTGGCCATGGAGAGCTAACTTTTACCTGTGCCAATCACTTACGGACTACGGTTATTTAAAATGCACCTTAGGAGAATGGGTAAGGTGGGTATACCGTTACGTGGGTACTGGGTGGGTGAGTAAGATAACGCTCACCATACATTTTTTCCGTGCAGTCAGTTCACAAAGCCGTTGGAAGGTTACCTTAACGACTCTCGAGCTGTGGCAAATTCTGAAGTAGGACGGCATCGATAGATGAGCAAGCACGACTATAGAAAAGTGTTTACGTCATAAAAATCTTACATATCTCATGGTTTCGAGACCCGGGTATCTTTTGGAGATTTTTTTGGCCATCTACAAAAAAAAAAAGCTCTCCTAATCGCCCTCGCGTAAGGTAACTCTATCAAAAGGTCTATACAACCATTATCCCCGGCCAGCTCGCTCAAATTTTTTTTGCCTACACCTTAAATCGAGTCAAGTTTGATACTTTTGGCATAATAATCAATGAAAAACTTTTGATAATCATTTCAGCCTATCGGTGCTACCATAACACAAGTATGATTATTGTGGAGAGCGGCTCAATCAATGATATAACGACACGCAATACGAATAAACTTTGTGAAAACTGGTCGGTACTCACACATAAACAATTGTTAATTAATAGAACCGTTTTAATGGCACAAAGATAAACAAGCACTATTCCTTTTTGCTCTTACTGTCTTCCAATCAATCAATCGTTGACCGATAAGTCCAATCTCCACCAATCGTAGCCGGACCTCAGCACTCGGAAACGTCTCAGTTATGAATAATCTTTATTATTTACACGGTCTATCGACCTTGCAAGAGACGACTCTTGACTTCATAATTCGCTGCGATCATCGTAATTTGCATAAGTATCTACCATTCCAGTCGAGCAGTTAATTTGCAATTTGAACTCTTGCCAGTAACGTTGACGTTAAAATTGCGCGTACGCGATAGAACGAAATAGTTATGAGAACTAGCGACTTCCGTAATCCAGGTAAATATATTTCTGCTCTGTTAGCCTGCAGGATATTTATATTCAAGGCTAGATTGCAAAAATGATTCTATCCAGGATGTCTTCAGTTTCAATTCCAGGCCAATCCGTACAGTCTACGCAAAATTTAAATATCTTCAAATTCAACCCCGAACTGAAGAACAATAAGATTGAAATAACTGCACGCATCATCGAAACCAAAAAACAATCCGTTGGTTAATCGATGGCGAAGAGTGAATATTGCGTTTCGATTTGCTTTTTTATTGATTTCGTCTTCCTTTCCGACACCGAGCATAAATATAAAAATATTCTTGCGAATATATTTTTGACTGTTGACCCCAAGTCGGAATGTTTGGAAGAAATCTGAAAACATGCACTTATGAATTCCTGTCACATGAGCGGCTTGTACATTCGTAACTCGGAGGCTCGGAATGGTTATTCTGTATAGATTAGACACCTTCGCTTGAAGTAGATTAAGTAGCAGTGCTGCCAGATAGGCGCTGCGGCTTGCCCCCAGACAATTTCTATTTATCCCTAAAATTACCCTAAGTAGCCATACTGACGTAATTTCCGGGAAATTTTTCGGCATTCTCGAAAACCAGGTTATTTAAATGTACATTTTTATATGTGTAAGACTGCCGTCACATGAAGCAAACTTTTTTAAGGTGAGATGAAAATTTCCCCTACTCATTCTTTTCTTTTCTTATATCAGAAAAAGATAGACAAGACATTATTATTTATTGAAACATCCGTTCGGGAAAAATGCATTATCAAATTTCAGAATGCCCGAAACAAAACCCTGAATATTTATTTTCCCTGTTTGCCCCCTGAAGTTTTTAAAATATCCTCAAATCTAGGGGTAAATTTCCTAATATGGCAGCACTGTTAAGTAGCTAAATGTCTTGTTGACACTATTGAGTTTATTTGCTAGAAATTCATTGGAGTAATAATTGTGATTTTGATTCTCATTTGTGGTGGGAGGAATCCAGCTTAGTTTCAATGTTGCATTTATCATGACTACTTCTTATCTTAGGTCTCTATGCACTTTGATCCTCAATTTTTACATCCAACTGAGCCTTACAAAACACTTAATACGGTAAAGATCATTTGCACATTAAATCACTTCGATCAATAGACTGTGTCAGCAAGGTTGCTTTGTTGAGTTAACAATGATAATTTTGTCACTACAATACCACATTACTGTTATTTTCGCATCGAATCGAATTTCCTAGTATTTTTCGCGTTTTCTGTTGTTTACTAAACCTTGAATAATTCACGACACACCTCCCAGAAGCTTTTCACTCATGATTGCTTACATATGTAAGTATATCGATTTGTTTAACGATTTTACGATAATTGTAACCATCGATTAGTCGAAACTCTTGTATTTTTCACTATCTACATCTTTGGTAGGTACGTGTTCACACACAATAGTGCATATGATTGTTATATGTGGTTGACAATTCATGAAAGGTTTCGGTGCGTTGATAAGAATGGGTTAATGTCTAAGTAAACTTTGGAATATCCGAATTATTCATTCAATCGTCATAAAACTCTTTTAAAAAACTCACTCGAATAAATTGTTTGCGTTTGGTTATTTGAAAAACAATGCGTGAATGTTCCATGGATGACAGGGTGAATGTTTGCGTGACTATCAAAATATGAATAATAGTGTTGACCCTTCAGCGTCATTTTTTCGATGAGAATAAATAATAGCTTCTTTACGAATGAAATTCCCAAATTAAAAAAAAAACAATCAGATGGGTCTTATAAAATATAGTAAGGTCATGAAACAGTGACCAAAAATGGTATTGCCATATTCAAATCGTTACACTTTGGGAATTGAATTTTCCTCCGTCATCCATCTCCTGTATCCAAACAAAACCTCTAGAAACTACTTCAATGTCTTGGTCTCGGTTGTGGTCCTAACGGGACTCCAAACCTGTTCGCCAAATCTTTTCCCTCGTCCTATGTGTTCCTTTGTCTATTATCTTGAGTTGTACCCTCTTTTTGGGCTATTTTCCTTCCTACTGGAAGACTGCTCGTAATTCTCCAATACATAAATCCGGTGATCCAAGTTACATATCCAATTATCATCCTATTTCACTGCTTTCTGGTTTTAGTAAAGTACTCGAAAGAGTTCTTTGCAATAGGCTACTTCCTATATTTCATCCTTTCCTTACTCCTGAGTGGCATGAGTTTGTAAAAGGGAGATCTTCTACCTCTAACCTTTTAGCCTTCACTAACTTCACTTCCGCCTTAGGCCAGCAGAAGCAAGTTGATATCCGATCATATCCGATTTTGCAAGCATAGTTCAGCAAAATAAGTACAAAAAGTACCCAAATATGAGCTTTGAAAGGCATGCAGCCTCCATGCCTTTACTTTACGCATATCTTTAAATGAATTTCGTATCGATACACTGCGACCAGCTGCTCTCAGCTACACCAGTATGTGCAAGATGTAGTACTATTTTATATCAGCCAAAAGCATGCCTGCCTTCATGAATTTTAGGAGAAATGATACCATAACTCTGCTCGCTGCATGACGTCAATGCTCGCTGTACAAGTGGAAGTAGCTTGCAGCTACGCAGCACAAGTGCACGATGGTGCGGACAAGTGAACAGCCACGCTGCACAGGCAAACCCATATTTGAGTTTTCATTATTCAAGGGAGTTGCCAGTAGAAATACTTGTACGTGTATAAATATCTACCTTTGAGGTAAATTCTAAGTGTTATTTTTGCATATTAGTGTCTCAGATAGGAAATTTTAAAAATTAAAGTATTCTTGATTATAAATAAAAACATACACATTTTTTCTCTCGAGATTTTGAATTTCTATAGGAAGATTCTACATTTAGTACCAAACTTTGGACAATGTTCACCAAAAAATTATCTCAGCTGACAAAATGACACCACACTGAAAGAAAAATCTTGGTATAATCAACCATTTTCCTTAGTTGTTTTTGCGTCAACTACGGGCTATGGTTAAAACAACCATAAAAAAATAGTTGATTACTTTTATGCACCATGACGCGTGGTTGATAAACAACGTCCGTGGTGCAAAAAAGTACTGGTTCAGGCGGTAACGATGTATTGGTATATTTTTCTCTAAATGCTTGTATCATTAGAGGAGCATTAATAAGCCATAAACCATAGCAACATAATCCATCCAAGCCTTAAATAGAAACAGGACGTGAGACGTGAAATTGAGTTCATATGCATAGCTGCAAGCTGCAGCATCTATGAAAACAATTGAAACTGCTAAACAATTTCTGGCATTGGGACAATCGTATTCGTTTTCGGGACTCCCTGTTTCATAACAGTGATCTGCAAACAGAAGACTTATAATTTGTGAATAGAAGAAGGGAAATATAAAGGCTTCACAGCATAACATGAATATGAATTATATCGAACAGCAAACCGAACACAATTTTGCCATGTAGCATATGAAACTTCTATGATAGAATAGGAGTATGAGTATGAGGAGTATGAAAAATCAACAGATTGCCTTAGTTGTTTTTGCATCAACTAGGGCTATAGTTAAAACAACCATAAGAAAATAGTTGATTACTTTTATGCACCATGACGCGTGGTTGATAAACAATTTAATTCGTAGCATGAAAAACATCCAAATCTTGAAATCATTCTACTGTGCGTAGAGTAATTCCAAAGACGTTGCTCACTGAATTACGTTTGTTGAAATCAACTATTGCGAAGTAGTTTAAGTACCATAAAAACAGTTGATAATTCGAAACGTTGAAGTTTTCAGTGAATTGATGAAAATTTTTCATTTATCAACTAATTTTCGTGGTTATGAAACAATTAAAACAGTTGATTTCATGAACGTTGCGATATTTTTTGTACAACCAGAACCAACTACTTTTATATCGTTAAATCAACTATATTAACATAATAAAAATAACTATTTTCCGTAGTTCTTTTAACGATTTTGAATGAATCGTTGCAATACTATTAAAAATAGTTGAACTAACCAAGAGTTTTTCTTTCAGTGCAGAGTTAGATTTAACTCAAAAAAGGGAGTGCTATCCATCACTTTAATCGCAAGTATTATGATAAATTTATTTGGCTGAATGACTGTAAGCACACTAAGCTGTTATTTTTTTGTTTTCTATGTATTATATTAGCCTGTATAAAATATGTGTGAAATGACACTGAATATGTAGATTTCTCTAATATCGACAGACACTGAAGAAGAAGGCAGATTACCCTCGAAATATCAATATCTGGCAAGAAATTAAAATACATGGAAAATCGACCGAGCTGCTGTACAGGCTAGGTAATACCATTAGCGTGTAAGAAATAAACATTGTGCCAAAAAATTATTAAAAAAATAAAACCAAAAGAGTCAGCAGGTAAAAATAGGGAAGCCGCTAGACTTTAAATTTTCTTTGTTTATTAAAGTTTAAGTTTAATGTACAACTACCATATAATAAAAAATATTTTCAATTAATTCCTGACTTTTCGTTTGACTGTAATGTTTACTTCTAAGAGTATGTGATTGCCTACTCTTCGTGAAGAGCTTATGCACACCACTGATTGTGAGTATAGTGATCATTTGTCCTTACTCCGAATTCCCTCTTTGAAGTCTCTCCCAACGGGAAAAGTAATTCTTCGGGATATATTCGGTAAGCATTTCGCGTAATGCGTGGAATCATTACCGAGCCATTGCATGTTGTTTTCTTTTTAATATTGCATGTCCTAGGCTGGGAAGATTTATACAAGGGGAAACTTATGCTTTTAGCTTTATAGCTTTATATATAAGAGCTTTTTAGAAAGTACGACATCGTATTCTCGCATTTCCGTTATCTACGGTGAATACGAATTACAGCTTTGGCCGGCGGCCGATCGTATCTCTGCATGTGTGGTTATTGAATGCTGAGTGACTGTGACGCTCATTGGAAATTCCAATAGCGTATGCTCTTTGCTACTAAGGGGAATCGGTACTCTTGTTTTTCATACATTTTACTTACCTGTGATGATTTGAAATGCTCCGAAATTTTCATCTTTCCGCTTTATATAGCAAACTACCCATAGCCGATGTATGTTCGCAAGTTCTTTTCCCCTAATTTCTGCGAGTTATGTTCATTGGCCAGTCATGGATTTTTGGAAACATTTTTATTACCAAGAATGTTTGCTTCTTATATTCCGTCCGGAATGCATTGCAGCGGTTCCCGTTGCGGTCGGCGACTTATAACATGTGAGCTTTCTCCTTTGCAGCATCTCCCATGCTCCAAGTTATGTGTACGAGTATATCGTTTAATTAATGGAAAATAGCTTTCTAGTACATTACATTTGCATTACTAGGATTGTTTGGTTGATGCATTCTGCCAGAATACAATACGGCGATTCCCGTTGGGCGTCGAGTGTTCCTTGATGAGTGTTTGCTCTTCAGACTTCTCCACTATCCTATGCTATCTTACTTTGTTACTAAGCTTTTGTTTCGCGTGACTAATTGCTCAGACAGATCTTCGTCAGTGTTTTAATACCGTTTGCACGAACCGACGTTCTTTTTCATTCCGTGTTTTGGGAATGTTTCCTTAATGAGGACTGCCTTGAACTTGCAGTCAAATAGGAATTGCATCAGCTCTCCCGTTTTGTTGCTTCTGAAATTTATATTCCACGTGATGGCAGAAACATGGTTGAAGATTTCCATTTCAGAAGCGTTTCAGAGTGCGTTTTCGTAGGTGGGAATGCCAAAAACATTCCTGCACCATTTTCGCCATCATGTTTTTCATTTTAAACTGAAATTGCTCCTGTATGTTAGAGAAAATATGTTCACGTATTTCGCATTCGGGATTTGCTTAGAGTCTTTGGTTGTTGGTTGCTAGGGGCTTTTGTTGGCTTAGCCTCTTTAACGGTAGCAGACGCATACTCCTTAGTGAACTGTGCAAACGATTTGCACCCTCCATAGCTGACATGGTGTTTCACGCTGCAGTTTACGCACTTAACTTTATAATCTTTCTGCTTCGAGCATTGCTACCCACCACTAAACTACCCATCTTATTTGACGCATCTGGCTTGTATGTGTGATAGTTGTTTGCGACATGGCTATATTAGGCGTGTTCTTGTGCTCCTCTATCCAGCAGAGAATAGAGTATACGCATTGAAAACAACAACACTCCTGTACCAGTGAATTCATTAGTACAGAAATTCTATTCCTCATTGGTAGTGCTGAACTATAGAATGTGCTGATAGTGTGAATGTGCTGAACTAAAGAATGTGCTCATGCGAAGCTGTCTTTTTTCTGTGAGGTGGCTTTGGTTTTTTCTAGGTTATGTTGAATGTTTTGGTAGTTAGGAAATTAGAAAAAGCTCTCATGATGTGTAGAAAGTTGAAAGAGGTGATTTTCTGTCAGTTCTTTTTCTATTTTCTATCGATTGTGGTAGTTTATACTCGTTATTTTCTCCCTTTATTTTCAGCTGTTGTGTGCTACCACAGCAAATACAGCAACCTATGTCAGACTAAGTGTTATATAAGTTATATTCTGTTCTGTATCGGAGCAACAAAAAAACACACCTATTGTCGGCAATTATGACATTGCGACTGTCCACCGCGTGGCTTTTACGCTTCCACTTTGCCATAAGTCGGGAAACTGCTTTAATATTATATGTGTCCATTTGTTACTTAAGAGAAAAGACTTTGACTTATTTTGAGAGGTCATTCCTCAGTTTAAGGCAATATCTCAGCAAGGATAACACCCTCAAGCGGGTGTTATCCTTGCTTTTACTGGTCTTGTTTGATCTTAGCTGTGTAAACTTCTAATAATAATGCTAAGATTCTTTTCTTCGGGTAATATATATGAATGCGCAACTCTATCTTTTCTACTGTCAGTAACATAGGGCGTTTTCTAATTCACGTCTTCGACCTCATCTTCAGCATTTGTGACCTCAGCAGAGTAGCTAAGCTATTCTAACAGTTTGAAGCAGACCAAGACGAGGGATTCGAAATCTATGGCTTTGCTTCGTAACATTGCCTCAAAGCACCATCAAGCCGAGAAAAGCTGAAATCAGAACGTGACTTCGTCAACTGTTATATAGAAGAGCAATTTCAAGCTTAACCTGACGTCACATTCTGCTATAAGAAATTGAAGGCGAAGGCGAAGACGTCAATTCGTAAAGGCCCATAGTAAGTTTTCTGTGATCTTGCTTTTGGATGTCTCATAGCCAATAATCAGCTATTAAATGGCTCTCGTCATTAGTCCATTTTTCTGGTTGCATTATTATGATTGGTACTGTTGATTTGGTCCCAATCAAGTCCTTTGTTATTGTTTTATGCTTGTTTCTATGCTATGCAATGTTTTGTTACATGCAAATGTCAGCACTGTCGCTAAGTTTGCGAGAGCCATGAATGGTTTATTGAAATATCAGCTAACTTTGACCTAGACGCAATATCATAGTAGATAAAAGACGCATAAAATAGAGCACATTATGGGTAGGACCCAATTTTGTCTTGTGACAGTGGAGATCGCTACAGGAGTTGCACTTGATTCACAACTTAGACCTAGGATCATACGCTAAATTAGATCTTCTCTCTAACTCTGGTGCACTTAGAACACATAGATTTTATTCTTGGGTTGAAAACAATCTTGCATCTTTCATAGACGTATCTATTTATCTAACATTTTAATGACCATAAATCACAGCAACCTCTTCTAATTTATCTGTGTATCTTAAAATGTTATTTACTACACAAAACAATGCCTGGACAACAACAGCAATTTGAATAAAAATAAATCAGTGCTATTATAAAATTCCGTTCATTCGGAAATGCATATGCCTGAATTCCAAACAATGCTATGTATGTGGATAGGTAGGTAAAGCAACTACATTTCCATGCAAAATGATAATGTGTTTATGACACTTCTACTCGTGTGTCCGGATATAAAAAAAAATTGTAAACGACTCCTGCATAGTAATTATCATCACTGCGCTACTGTGCTGCTGTTGTTTGCAGTATTGAAAATTTGCCAGAATGCATTTCAGGTGATTTTCAATGTTGTGCACTTCACGCGTCAATCATTGATCTTGTAGCGATCAGACGCAATTAATAGTAGTTAAAATCGTCGTCGCGACTATTGATGCTTGCACGCGTACGTCGTATGGCTGTGAATCTGATGAATTCGATTTCCACATGCATTTGATATCTGAATAATATCGGCTTGCATTTTTTAACTAGAAATAATTGCGCGTAAACTATTTCATAAATCTTTCGATTCTTAGTCTGGAATGGAAATTTACAGGCATCTACTCGTATACGCGGGCAGAATATTTCGCAATCGTTTGAAGTTCAATGAAAGTGGGAAATATGTATGCCGAAGAATAAGAAAATTGCATGGAAAATCAATGAATGCATATGAATCATATTTAGATCTAGTGGATGCTAATATCTGTTTCCGTTGATGTTTTGATTTCGATTAATCAGATAAATTTGTGAGTATACTTGGAAGATAAAAGAATTGAAGTGGAACGGCTAATTGGTTGCGAGTAATTGTTTTGCCGAGCTTCGAAATGATCATCTGGAGAGACGTTGGTCATGTATTTTCTAAGAAAGTTGGATGGATATCAAAACATGCATGTGATTGGAAAATGTCCGGTTTATCTTTAACTTATGAAATGCTTCTTCTGATTCATTAAACTTAATGAAACAGTTAATTGCGGTTGCATGAAAGATGGCTATTTTAAATACAAAGTTCAACTTTGAGTATTTTCTGTTCTCTTTCAATCTGTTTTCCATCTAGTAAAATGAAGCATTAAAAAGCTACTGATCTGATTCATAATCGATTTTAATCATTTTTATTTTTCTAAATTCGGATTGATTACATTCAACATGTACATCACTGTCACGCAATCATTATTTTAAATCGAAACTTCTTCAGCTCCTACAAACACGATTTTAAATTTGGCCGTCTTATTCGAATGATTCCATTCTGAAATGTCGCATAGTCATCAGCCACGTTCATTTTCAATGTCATCAATTTCTCGGCTGCAAGCGGATGCCATGCACCAAATGTACATGCTGAATTTATCTGAAAATAATCAAAAATTAATTTACAATTATATGTTCATTTATCATGTAATCGATTTCTCATCATCAGTGAAGGAGATGAAGAAGAAAAGGTATAACAAATATTTGGTCGTATTGTTTTAATGAAACTTGATGATTAATAGCGGTTGGAATAATAGTTTCAAAAGAAAATTCAAATAGTTTTATGACATCACCATAGAGCAATGAAATCGTTCGTTCTTAGAAGTTTGGACTCTTGATCTGTAAATTTTGATTGATACATTTGTGGATCATAGTTTATGAATATCATTTGAAACACTGTTTTTGTCAACCACGAAGAGACAGCTAGTTTAAGCTTTGTACATGTTTGCGTAAAATTAGTGTAAATATGCTATCTGCATCCTACATAAACATCTTTATAATCAACAACAGCTTAGCAAGCAAGTATTATTTTGCAATGGGGATTAATTTTTGCTTTGAAAGCGCAGCCTCACAATTATTATTAAATCATTCAATTCCTAAATATAGTTTTTACAACCAGTACAATTTTTACTAAATTATGTTCATTTGGGTATCCACTCACATTTTGGGTATCCACTCACATTTAAATCTGACGACTCTTATTTTGATGATCCCTTTGATATTAGTAATTTATTTACTTTCCAAACTCCAGACACTTTTCACCCTACTTGACGAACTCAACAGTTTCTTCTTCGGAGATGAAGGATTTAAAAATTGACGAGGACACTATTATCACATTTGTTAATAAACTTGACAATAATATAACACCTAGCCCAGATGGTATACCTAATTTGGTCTAGAAATATTGTGTGTCATCACTACTACCTGTGCTGTCTTACATTTTCAATGCATCCTTAAAAACAGGCAGCTTTCCTCATTTGTGGAAATACTCCGCCGTCACTCCTATATTCAAGAAAAGGAGTCGTAATGACGCTTGCAACTATAGACCTATTGCAAAACTTCCCTGTGTCGCAAAACTTTTTGAAGCCATAGTCACGAATGTTGTAGCCTTCCATTGCAAACCAATTATGGCTCCGTATCAGCATGGTTTCATGAAAGGTCGTTCAACCACAACCAACCTGCTTGAATTTTCTCACCAAATAACCAACTCAATTGAAGCTGGGCTGCAAACTGACTGCGCCTACACAGACTTGACGAAAGCCTTTTATAAGCTTGATCACTCTATACTTTTAGCTAAGCTTCATTCTTTTCAATTCCCTTACTTGTTTTTAAATTGGGTTGACTCTTACTTGACGAATCGAAGCCAACGTGTATCCTTTCGCGGTGCCTTGTCATCTGAAATTAGAACCACGTCTGGTGTTCCACAAGGTAGTCATCTAGGCCCTTTACTGTTCGTCTTATTTATTAATGACGTAGGTTCCATTCTACAGTCATCTTCTGTTCTTTTTTATGCCGATGACGCTAAAATTTTCCAAGTTGTGAGAAACCTTAACGATTGCAATGATTTGCAGCAGGATCTAAACAGATTTGCCAACTGGTATTCCGATAACAATCTCCTAATTAATCCTGACAAGTGTACGATTATATCTTACACACGCAAAATTAATCCTGTAATCTATGAATACTCACTTTTGAGTACATCTTTAAACAGATCAGTGAAAGTACTCGATTTAGGAGTATTGCTGAATCAATCCTTCACATTTGACGATCACATCGATTCAATCGTTGTGAAAGCTAGCAATGCCTTAGGTTTTGTCAGAAGACGTTCGAGGGAATTCAACGACATTTTTCTAACTAAGACCCTCTTCTGCAGCTTAGTAAGACCTATTGTCGAATATGCAAGTATTGTATGGGCACCATATCAAAAAGTCTACATAGACCAAATTGAGTCAATTCAAAAGAGGTTCTTACGTTTTTGCCTACGCGGTCTTCCGTGGTATGACCCTTTGCAACTACCTCCTTATCAAGACCGCTTAAATCTTGTACGAATGGATACCTTGGACTCTTGACGTCAAAATTCCAAAATCTTATTTGCCGCGAAAATTTTGGCTGACACCGTTGACTCAAACTACTTATTAAGCCAACTTAATTTTAACACTAATAACAAACGTGTCAGGCGTGTTAACTTTTTGTCGATCCCTCAACATCGGACCAATTATGGTTGCAATGAACCAGTCACTGCAATAAGTAGTTGCTCTAACGAAGCTTATTATAAGTTTGATTTTCCTTTATCTACAGCATCACTTAAACGAATTCTGTATAAGAATAATTAATTTTTATTGTATGTGTATAGTCTGCATTAGACGAATTTAATAAATGAATTTGAAATTTGAAGTGGTATAAAATTGTATGAATACTCTTTAGAAACTTTGATTTCTAATGTTGATAAAATTTAGTAGCTGCTAAATAAATTTATGTAAAATAATAACGGTGATCACAAGTTAGTTAACTATTCTTTTTTTTGCGTTTGGAGTCATCGCAACAAGTTCAATGACATTTAGTCCAAATCTGAAAAAGTGGTATGCTAGCTATTTCCGAAACTATTTCTTGGCTACATCACCACTAAACGTCAATATTTAGCTCCATACTCTAGGTCACAACCTTCCTCAGTGTCACTGATAATTTTCAACCAAAAAAAAAAACAACACAGTCAACTATCGCTACCCCATTACTAAGCATTTCACCAACCGTCTAATTAAAATCTGCTTCTCTAATTACATCTAAAATCATTTTGTTCTGTTCATAATCATAAATTTGCTTCCGGCATAAATATGACAAGAATGGCATCGTTTGGCTTCCCTGAGAGATGACCACACTGGGCGCAAAAGAAAAAAAACATGAAAAATCGGTAAAATCATTGGGCGGAAAGTTTTTTCTTCGTCTACCTGCATCCTCGTATACGGCTATTATAATTGCGATTAGTCAGTGTGACAGTGCGTGTGTGAAGAGGTTTTAAATAAATTGAATTTCGTTCAGAAACAACATGCATTACGATGCAAATGATGATTTTCATTTTATATAGCTCTTTTGATTTGTAGGGTTTGTTAAATATGAATTCGGAAGCGGTCTATGGAAATAATATGATTTTTGGCTAACTGAATAAGTGGTGCAATGGGAAATTTAACTCTGTTTCAAATCTAAATGGTGTGGCGTGTGAAAAAATAATAGTCCAGAGCACATGAAAATTTCATGTGGCCTGTTTTTTGTTTTAAACTTAAATAAAAAATCAGCATAAAGCTGGCGAGAAGTATATTAGTAACAATAGTAAACATATTTATCAATACATTTCTTATAAAATTAGCAATCTTAATCACTAATATGTATTATTAACAGCACGTACTTTTAAAGATATGTCTATCTTTTTCATTATCTTATTCATTTTTCTATTTCTCTATTTTTTATGTATATCCAGATATCTATATACGGTCAAATCATGTCACTCTCAATCCATGAGACAAGTTCAAGATCGCAATTTCAGTCAAAACAATGTAACTCGGCAATAATATATGAATAAGACAGAACTTGCCATAAGATGCTGCAGACCTTTCTTCATGAATCATTGACGTCCATTCTTTGTTATCCGAGTAAAACAATGCGGTCTTTTTAGAAGACTAAAAACAACCAAAAGAAACCACGCCGCCTTTAAAGAAAACTATAGTTATTGAACAACTCAAAGTATATTATGCTACTTGCTATAGTATACTTCCCACTATGAAAACAGCGCTTGGCGGAGACAGAATTTGATTCAGCAGTGAATCATTGATGCATTTTTTTCTGTTTTATCTATTTTGAGGTTTTTCTGAATATTTTCTGAATGAGTGTTTGTTATTTTTTTATGTTTTTTTGAAACTATTGTAAGATTTTTTTTGTATATTGAATTAAGGATGAATATGACTGATATATATGTTACTATTATGTGATGCATTCGATTAGATGCTCATTGAAAGATGCAATGAATGAATCAATAATCGAGGAAGAGCAAAACTATAACTTTTAATGACCGTTTGTGCTTCCTTTTTGATAATTAATCATCGCAAGTATGGATTAGTATTATCATATTTTGATGAAAATGGTAAAAAAAGGAAAGATAAATGGTTACTTGTAGTTGAAAAAATTGTCAAATATTTTGTAGCGTCTTTTTATTGGTTTCTTGCTTCTATGTCATTGAGGAGACAGGAGAAATTGTTGCCCAATTTAAGAGACAAAATCTGTAACTATTAATTGGAAGACGTCAGCTCATCGAGTACTCTCTAGGGCTGGTTGAGGAGTGGGCGAATACCGTGGGTCTTGGCATTGACCCCAATAAGACGGATATTGTGCTCTTCACTAGGAAGTATAAAACCCCGGATTTAGACCATATCATGCTGGGCGGCTCCAGATTAGGCCTCAAGTTACAAAGTAATTGGGTCTTATTCTGGACAGCAAGGTCGCATGGAAGGCGAATTTAGAGGAAAGAGTTAAGCGGGCAAGCAACGCGATTTATGCCAGCAAGAGAGTGCTGGGTAAAACGTGGGGTCTAAGCCCTGCTTTTACGCACTGGATCTACTTAGCGATAGCTAGGCCGATCCTTGTTTACGGATGCTTGGTCTGGTGGCCAGCAGTGAATAAAAGCACCTTTGCTAGCATGGCGAATAGAGTTCAGCGGTTGGCGGCCCTCTGCACTACAGGTGCCTTAGCCTCGACTCCTTCGTCTGCTCTGAACGTCCTGCTTCATCTCCCCCCCCTTGATCTCTTTATTAGAGGCACTGCCGCAAAGGCTGCTGTCAGGCTTAGGGAATCAGGGCACTTCTAGCCAGGATCCTTTGGCCAAAGCAGTATTGAACGGGGTTACGCAGGAAGCACTAACTACCTGGTTCCCACTCTGTGCTTTGAGCGGGGATATCGAGCGAATATGGGAGATGGGCAAGAATGGAATCGACAAATGTGTCCTGCAGCTCTTAGCATCTACACTGACGGCTCGAAGACAGCTGCAGGAGTGGGTGCTGCAGTATGTTCTGCAGATGCAGCTATGGAAGCAGCTTTCAGGCTTCCGAATCACAGTAGTATTTTCCAGGCGGAGGTGTTTGCGATACGTTTAGCCGCAGATCTGATACATGCCAAGGATACTACTAGTGAAGTATTAAACATCTTTACGGACAATCAAGCGGCGGTAAAAGCACTGCTGTCTCACACATACAAATCGAAGTGTGAATTCGATTGCATTCAGGCCCTGAACAGACTGGGTAACAGCAGAAGAGTCAGAATCTTCTGGGTTTCCGGTCATAAGGGTATTGATGGAAATGAGAAGGCGAATGCGTTAATCAAGTATGGGGCTAGTCTTCCCCTTTTGGAAGCGGTTAACATCCTTACTCCTATCCAGACGATTAAGTACTCAATCGACTCCAAAATGATGCAGGGTGCGACGCCCAGATGGGGTGCAACTCAGACCTGCATGGTAACCAAAATCATGTGGGGGTCATACAATCTCACATCGACCAAGTACCTCCTCGAGTTAGCGCGGATTGACTGCAAACGACTCGATGGTATCATTACTGGTCATTGTCTTGTAGCAGCACATGCTATGAAAATGGGGCTCCTAACGAGCGACACCTGTAGAAGGTGTCAAGAGCCGGGGAAAACCAGACTGCGATACTTCGGTGAGCCCTGGCTGGTGGATCTCTCGCACGTGGCAGAGCAAAAGCTGAAGGACATCCTTCAGTTCGCGAAAAAGTCCGGGGCCTTTGATGGCCACTTGGACTGAATTCCTTTCTCGAGGTCCATTTATCTGGTATCACTACCGACCGGTAGGTCTATGTGTGGCCATGTGCCAGCCAGTACAACCTAACCTAACTTACCTAATTGGAAGACTTTCAAAATCGTACGGGTTGTATAGATATATTAAGCAAAAAGGATAAACTGCTTTTAAGCAGATTCTAGACTGTCGCTATGAATATCGAATGCCAGATTCCAGGCATTGCATACGTATTCAAGTAATGGTCGAAAAAAAGATATGTACAGATAATTTTTAGCTTATAGGCTCCTCAAATCTTGTAAACGTTGCTGAAAGAATCCCAACTGCATGCTGGTTCTTGCGAGATTTTTGTACATCAACTTGATTCAGAGTTTTATCGAGATCTATGACACTTCTAACATTTTTTTCTTTTCTTATTTTTCTTCTCCAATTTTCGCTCTGTAATGCTTTTGACCGGATAGTAACCAATTGTTTGAACGTAATTATGTACAAAACTATAGTTTTCGTTAATAGTTCTTTTCCAAACCACCCGCCGCTACCAGGTAGAGCTTCAGATGCGTTAATTGAAAGAAATTTCCCCTGTAGGCCTAGTTCTTGATAGCCAAGCACATCCAAATGTAAAAATAGTACAATAAATAGACAAAATTTTAATATTTATAAGAAAATCAAATTATTCATTCATTCAAACAAACAAAATAAACTTAAAATATATGTTAAATACGTAAATTATACAGATAGCTCAGATTTTTATGCAGTATTGGCAAGAGTGAAATTCGCTGTGCCTATACACTCTCAATCACTTTATTACACAAAAACCACACATTCTGTGGAGAGAAACTTTAGTTTTCTGAGAAGTCTTCATTTTATCTAGTTGAAAGCACAGTGCAGCAAGCTATAATTTTTAAAGCCAATTCTATATTCAAAGATTTTTTATATTTCTACTCAAAACGAATTCAAGGATGTCATTGCGAGAGTGGAGTTCCTGAATCAAAGCATGAAAATTTCTTCATAAAAATCTCACCGTTTAAATCTAAACATCCATTATGTGTCAACACTTCTTCAAGCTTTGAGCAATGCTGAAGTGTGATTTGGTTTGGCTTTATTTAAGCTTCCTTATCTGATACACACAACTGAATATTTCAATATAGTGTTTTAGTTGTTCAAAGCGTTCGGTCAAAGAAATAATTGTTTGATCTAATGCATTAAAATAAAATTTTACTTCAAACCTTTATTGAGGGTCTCGAATAGAGATGCGTCTATGCTTCATGTCTTAATTTTGTATCAAGTATTTGTTGCGGGTTAATTCACTTTCGATCCGAAACAGATTCTAATAACTTGAGAAATTGGCTATTATCAGACTCATATAATGCGTTTATATAATGCGTCTAGACCCATATAAACCGCTAAAATTGCGAGGCTAGAAATTGCACGAGAATTAATAAACGTTTAAGAACATATTTCCAGTGAAGTAACCTTTGATATTTGATTTTGTAAAAAAACAGTCTATGATTTTCCCTGTCCTCAATTCTAGCTCTGAGTCCCTCCACAACTTAAAACTCGTCATGTGAACTACACTAGTTTCATGTTCCTTGATTGTTTGACTTAAATGGCCCCAGTGCCTATAGCCTACACTAGAAAATGAGTGACTGCTTTTCTGAGTTGAAAATATAAGACAGCTGTCTTGCCATTATTCCAACAATCTTTGGTAGTGCTGGGGACTAAATTTCATATTTTTAGTGACAGGAAATTCAAATGTTTAAATTTGGACGGAGTCTTTCTGTACAATAATTGTAATTATTTTATTTACCAGTGTGGGCTATGAATAAGGATCCCCAATCTCTGATTCAATTGAAAAACTATACACCTTATTTGACATCGAAACGGAAGAGCACGAACTAGAATTATTTGGAAGTTTACCATTCCGGTTCGTAGAAAAGTTTTTTTTACCAATTCCGTAAGGGAAGGGAAACGTTCATTTAGCACAATATTCGGCACGTTTGAAACACAATTCTGGAATAAATCTACGAACTCTGTGGTTATCACGAATTTATTTGCAAATTGATACAAAATGATTTAATAGGACTGCTAGCACGGTCAAAGATTTTAGAAAAAGAATAAATGTCTAGATATTTTTCAATTATAGCTGATAGTACACCTGGCATAACTAGCAAAAAGCAGTTGATATTAATCGTTGGAATATTGGACTGGACTGATAACAAATTTAAAATAAAAGAATATTTTTTCGGATTTATAATAGCTGGAAAAAAGCTGTCGCTTAATAAATCCGCTTAAAAATTTAAATATATCTCCATTCAATTGTATACGACAACGGCTCCAATATTAAAAGGAAACATTGGGAAATGCAGGCAAGAATTAAAGTGTTAGAAACAAGGGCGTTGTTTGTACCTTATTTATCCCATTTTCAAAATTTAATTTCCGTTGGTACAGTGCAATGTTCCAGTAACGCAGTTGCAGTTTTCATAAAAAAACTATGTTTATTTTTAGAGTACTATGACTAAATGGTAAGCATTAAATTTTTTGTCTACAAAGTTTTGATTCACAACTTGGTGGGAATAGGATTGATGCAATCAAACCATAATCAACGCATCTAAGGGTTGTGCACGAAATTTAAAACTTTCTGAGTGTGAAATTGAAGTGTCTAAAAGCATGGCGCAATCGCTTGGAATTGAAATCAGTGAATTTAAGTTCTTTTGCTTATCTGTAGGTACATAAAATAACCAGAAAAATGACAAGTGGAAATTTTCAAGACAAAAATTCGAATAAACTTAATGTGGCGAACTATATGCTTTCTTATATTATTTTCATCAATGATGGAATTAGTTTTTTTATCCTTTTTTCTATTCTTTACACTCCAATTGTTCCCTGAAAGCTTTGCGGAGCTCAGAAGAGAAACTCGTACTTTTGCAAACCTAATCACTCAATTTTATGGTTTCGAAAATTTTCGTATCAAAATTGAATTCTGCAACGAAAAAAGGCACTCCTTCGCACAGCAGCACATGCCCAATAATTATTTGTTTAAAATCAGGTATATATCTTATAATGAACACATCATAGAAAATATTAAGGTTTTTGCGATAATGCAAGTCGGAAGACAGTTTGAAAATAGAAATGTTATAATGACGCTTACTAAATTCCTTTTTGGTATAGTGTAAAAATGTCATGGAAAATGTTATTTTCGCATTTGTTAAAATGCTCTGTGTAATTTAACTCATGATCATATATGATTTTCGTAAGTCACCAGAAGGAGATGAGGCTCCGTCTGGTTATATAAGAAAGTATAGCCAGGTCTTTATCATTATTGCTTACAGGCTTCTAAGCTCTTTCAAAAAATCAGCTACCATATTTTAACTTGTGTTGGTATATCCTCTTGTTAGAATGTCTCATCACATCGATTGAAAGGTAGTATCCATGCAAATTACTTCAAGAAAAAAGAGAGTTTATATTCGCACATCATTTTCTCCAATAGTTGATAGTATTCTTTGCGGACTTCAATGAAATGAATTATGTACACTTTTGTGGTTTTTTAGATCATGGCATATTATATTGTACACGCATAAAACGTGTATGATTCCAAACAAAATGACTACTGAAAGAAACGATGAATGAAGTATGAAACGATGATATGATAGAGAAATTGGGCAGAATTTATGTTCACATATTTTAAGGATATTACTGTGGCTTGAATCACTTACTGTCAAAATACTCTTCTATTTCAGTTGATTTTTGTACAGTTTTGTACAATTCAGGTGAGCCATACACTGAGTACACTGAAAAAACACATAGCGCCAGACGCCATAATTTATAGACTGGCGCCATGTACATAGTCGATTTCGAGATTGTGATAAAATATAGCGCCACATGCCATAGTACATGGCGAAAAGCACATAGGAGCAGACGCTATGCTTATAGCCCTCCACCCCATGTACTATAGTCCTCCACGCCATGTACTATAGTCTAAAGTATAAGAAGAGTGGAACAAAATGGACCAAAAAAGTGTCCAGAAACTTATTCACACTCTCGCAACAAGAATGAAAGAAGTGTTTAGAAATAATGGTGGACAAACACAGAAACATATCTCTATCTTGGATTAAGCTGTGTTTTCTTCTAACTGGCCCAAAGTTTTGTAGAACGTACAATACATTAAGCTTCATTGGCTAAATGTTGAGGCTAGTGCTTATTCTGGTCACAAAATTTCATTTCCTTTGATTTTTTAAAACTTTTTCAGGGTGGCCAAAAGTTTTTCGGAGAGTGAATATAATAATAATATAATAAAAAAATAGAGCGGCGATCACATGCTAATGCACTGAAACTAAGTATATATATGTATATGACTTTTGTTTTAATGTAGTTTCAAAAGTATACACTTGCACCACGGACATTTTAAATTTGAAACTATTACTTTCGAATCCGAATGATTCAAATACGAAATCATACGTGCAAACATTTAGGCAAGCAATTTAATAATAGCAATTTAATAATTTAAGCAATTTAATCTATTAACGCACTTCATGTAAAATATAGCACCACAATAACACCCTTAAATACTTACACGCATGCCAAATACCACACATGTACATATATCTCCATATGATTTTTCACATGAGATAACGAACAATATCAAAATTCGCTCACCTATAAATTTGCCGATGAGGCTCGAAACAGTCTTTCACCTTTTGGAACATCACTAAATTAAAACAAACAATATGACAACTGAATCTATATTACATGGCTCATGGTACTATGTAATATGGCGTGTCGGGCCATAATTTCTGCGCCATGTAAGTGCATAGCTCAGGGTACTATGTACATAGCGTGTGGGACCATAAATGCTGCGCTATGTTACATAGGACCACGCGCTATGTAGATTCTGGCATTAGGCGCGTTTTTTGCTCCCCTTATCCATAACAGAACAATGCAGACACATTGGAAACAACAACAATTCCTGTTATGGAAAGAGGGAGTTGTTGTTGTTTCCAATGCGTCTGCATTGTTCTGTTGTAGATAGGGGAGCCAAAAAACACGCCTATTATGGTGCTGGGAGTGCTATGTACATAGCGTATGGGACCATAAATATTGCTACATAGCTCTGGGCGCCATGTTGATTTTCCTCAGTATAATGTTAGCGAATTAGCTATTAATGCTCTTCTTAGAAATACTCTTCAACTACTACGTCATTAATCACTATTTTTAGTGCAAATATGAAAATAATTTATCAATTCGGAGTACAAAAAATGTTTTAGGTATAGATACAAACTTAACATCAAAATTTTTTTTAGGAACTTTATTTTATACTTGCTGCAGAATCAGCATTGAAATCGAGTTTGGTGCAAATAGAACTTGCTATAAGTGTAGGATAAATTTATAAGGGTTGTTTTAGAGCTTTCATTCCTTGATATAGTTTTTCACTTGGTTCGTTAAGAAAAATTTAAACTTTTTCTGGCTATTGGTAGGAAAACTCACATGAATGTTGGATTGGTAATGATTGTGCACCTTTTATTTTGAAAGAAATAGCATCTTTTCTGGAAAAAAATATGGATAACAAAGAAATTGAGGTATTTAATTTAAGCCGATGAGTTATTTCGGGCTAAGCTTACTATCCAAATTAATTATGTTACTTATAGTAAAAATTACGCATTGTGATTGTACGTGGTTTATACCAAGTATGAACATAAAAAACACTCCTATCTTCTGAAGAATCATAGCTATTAGGGTGGATAATAACCAGTTTATGCGAAAACTATTGCTTTGAAATGAAAACTCTCCATTGATTGATAGATTTACTCACCTCTTCAGTATAGTAATGGCACCTTCCGTTCAATCGCGTCGACGGTACATATTCGATAAAATCGACATAAGGGCAATGTGGCAGTAGGAGAGCAAGGCCTGAAAGCGATTGAATCAATTAGGTATGAAGGCGAATAGATAATCTTTAAGAAATCATGCAGCACGTATAAACTTCTTGAGCTATAAACCGCCATATGACTTAAATAAAAAAAAATTCCAAATTCCTTGAACTTACCAATAAATCCTGAGCTGGGTGGATTACATCGAATCTGTGTTTTCGTGAAACCTTGTAATTGATCCCATAGTTTCCAGATCGATTGCGGATCGATCAGATACGCATTGGATTTCGGATATCGCTTCCGATATTTCTCGTAGTTTGCGAACAAATTAAAATCGGCATTGTTTAACCATTCGCTTAGCGAAATATTATATTTGCCTGGGTCCCATGCGGCAATAGTTATGTTCTGGAAAATTGGGGACTCGATGAAATTGAAGTCGGTTTTGGTGACGACCTGCAATATATTGTTTGCAAAATGTGTCAAACATTCATATTTTCGAAAAATATGTAAAAGAAACTAATGCGATTGGGTTAAGGGGGCAGGTACACTTAGAATTTTGAGTAAATCGATTTTATTTTCTTTGCATTTTCTAAAAGTAACATATTTCAAGAGCATTCTCTGCAAATTTCAGACGAATCGGACAATTTTTTATGGAGATAAATAACTTTGAATGAAGTCGTATCTATTGCATAAAGCGTTTTTCGCATGGTTTAAAAGCATTTTTCTCGAAACTATGTTTTCGAAGTCGGTGATCACTGTAACTTGAAAACGGCTTTATCGATCAGTATGAAATTTTACTCACTTATTTGATATCTAATTATCCTCCGGACGAACGAAGGATTTTTTGATTGGACGATATACTTTTTTCCAATAGCCGAAAATAAATTTTGAATTTCAACAACCGCCATTTTTCGAAAAATCAAAATCTGCCAAAGTCCTTCGTCCATCCGAAGCACTATGTCATTAACTAATAATCCCCGATTTTTATTTTATTTCGGATGATCCAGTGACAAGCTACAGTGATCACGGCAAAACAATTATTTTTTTTTGGACCCCTTGAACATTTACTCTATTTCGACTAATTTTCAACCTTTTGCCTTAAAAAAATTACAATAGGATCTACAAATATATTTCTTTCAAGTAAAAAAACATTTGTTATTAATTACTTTAATGTCTGTCTAAAAAAAAATCCTGAAAAAGAGCTTTTTTGGACGTCCCAAGTGTACCTGACCCCTTAAGATAGTGTAGGATAAATCTTATTTTTTCAGTCTATGTATCATAACGAATTTTAATTCATAACTTGATCACGCCACCGAATCCTTTGAAATGTGATTTATACCATGTTATTTTTCCGCAATTTTACTGTAGTTTTACGTGAAATTTATATGTACGTTGATCGACTCATGCCCGTCGTCGCGAGCCTTATGGTATCTCGTGATACTAGCGACATTCATCACACGTGTACTTGTATGATCCGATACCCACTTGCACCTTATCTCAGGCCATAATTCGAAAGAGTATCGCCTAGTTTGCTCCCAGGCATTTCAATTAGGCCGTTCAAGGTGTTGTTCTATTGTCCACAAGTGCCAACGATATCGTGACACGAAAACATCGCGAAAACAATAACTTTTCATTTAATCAATAAAATATACATAAAGCCATCTGAGAAACAAGAGAAAATATCGAAATGTGGAAAATTCGCAATAAAATCACAATAATCGTACAATTGAAGCCTATGAAAAATAACTACAATCGGACAAGTAGATAGTTTTATGATCTGCTTTGTTGCATCAGTGGAATGTTAACGCAGCTTTCAGTCTACAGTATAGCATTTCTTTTATTTTACTTTTTTTTTTTGGAAATAAAAATGTTAAAAATATTATATGTAATTGCAACGTGCACAATCTTACCTGAGAATTAACAACGCGTATTGTCGTTTTAGTGCCAACATCTTCCTCGAATCCTTCGACAGGTGCATTGTTAAATCGCATCACAATGTCATGGAGATCTGAAAGATAAATTATTCGAATAGAACACGGAATTCGATTAGAATAGTTTTCATGATCAGATCATGTAGTTGAGCGTGATTGAATTCCGTCATGTGATCGGTGCGAATGTGTGACTGATTCAAAATGGCCGTAGATGCGTTATTTTGTTTGCTTGTTTTTTTTTCAGGGTGAATCAAGCAAATTGCAAAACAGGCGGAAATTATTCAAGTCTGGCAAATGCTTCCAGATCCGACACATTTCTTCGAATCGCTGCCAAGTTGGCAAAAAGACAAAAAATCATCACTTGGCTAGACATAGAGATTGCCGACAATGTGATGAACATATCTGCGTAACATTAGCTTGATACTAGATTAACAGCTTTACTCTGGGCACACTAGCTGGCAATTTGAAGCATTATGTGGGAAAAAGCAAATGAATTTCATTATGAAACCATAACTATCTTAAAATTATCAAAAAAATGTCTACATATATACATATATAAACAACAAAAGATAAAAAGAATCAAATCACGGAAAATT
Organism: Nemotelus pantherinus; assembly: GCA_963978885.1. NCBI lineage: Eukaryota > Metazoa > Arthropoda > Insecta > Diptera > Stratiomyidae > Nemotelus > Nemotelus pantherinus. Next base: position 224,505,836 of record OZ022264.1, read on the forward strand.
AGCATTAAGCTGATTAATCTTGACAGCAGTTAGCTTGATCCGCACTTCAATGTGTGCCATCAGATAATTTTATCAGCCAGAACAGAAAAAATCCGGAGTTCCTCATGGATGAATGCGAAATCACTTTATGAGTTTTTTTTTGAGACTCCAGACGCCATATGCGAATACTCTTTGGTGTCCGCCAGCCATGAGTAATGCATTTTTCTTTAATTTAGGCTAAACGATTTCTGGACACCAGTGAGTCATGTTTAAAGAAGTGCTTGCAATTTTGAAGACGATCGCGCCTCCGATGGCTCGCACGCCCTCTTTTTTTCTATCATGCATTCGATTCGGTTTTTACAAGAACGGCACGCACTCATAGCTTTTTCTATAAAACCGCTATGAAACTACAAAATGATATCACTTCGGAAATAAAGTACCACAAGATTTTCGGACGTGCTGTGGTTGACAATATCGAAACATTATCAAATTACGGTATTACAATAACGATTGTTTATTAATGAAGACAATAGGATGACTTAAGATTTTTTAACAGATAATTATATATTTGGCTGATTTTAAAACACAGACGTGTTGATTTCTTGTTGTTAGATGAAGCGCTAATATTCATAGCTTGCGGTTTTGATGATACTAACTCTATGAAATCGTTCAATGGGAAATTTCAGTTGAGGTTTTCGGTGTTTTAACTCACCGACTCCCACGCTTAAAGTCTGCGTCCATAAATCTAAACAATGATATGAAAGTTCAACGTTTCGGTCAGGAATTAGTCATCGATGACTCAAATCCAAGATGAATTTACTGGTTTACGAATAGCTAAACACATTACATTCTGCATTCGAGGCATACTTAGACACTATGTCTTCACCTGAAGGTGATCATTGTTTTACTATGCTCGTAAAGTTGACGCTAGTAGCTTTCCTGGAGAAATGTATGGAATGAAAATGGGACATTTTTTGATAGCAACGTAAGGTGTTTATTTCGCCGTTCTTTGTGCTTGCGCTTTTTGTGGATTGATAGAAGTAACTAAATATTTTAATTGAATCTGATAAGGCTATGGTCGATTATTTGGTTTTAAATTTCGGTCGATTATTTGGTACTAAATTTGGTTTTAAAGTTGGCTAGTTGATTTAGTAGCGGAGATTTTCGCGAATCGTTTGTTCAGGTGTAATTGTAGAATTTTTCAAGGTAATCAAAATAAAATATGGGCCGGTTTCACAGTCAAAGTTTAAACTTGAGTTTAGTTAAACTTAATCCAAAGATTAATCCGGAGTTTAAACTTGACTCGGTTTCACAGTACTGATATATCCTCGGTTTAACTAAACTTGTAGTTTATTTATTTGTGTTGCCATGATTACGTCTATTGTGAACTAAATAAACTAAAAAAAGAGTTTCTACGTGAATTTTCCTTAGTTTTCATTTTTTGAATGAAACTTTGTTTTGATTTGGTTTGTTCAAATGGCATTTTTTTTTCTGATTTGGTCCGATATTGTGAGTGTTACAAAGTGTTTTCTGTGTTCAGAGGCATTCTGAAGTGTTTTGTTGTTAATAGTAAACAGTAAAAATGGAAAATCGCCGGGCGTGCAATTTCACAAGTGAGGAAGTGAATTTATTACTGCAATGTGTGAAAAATCATAAATATATTGTAGAAAGCAGATCTTCAGATAAATCCAAGTGGGATGAGGAAAATAAAATTTGGAGGACAATCGAACAAGAATTTAATGCTGCCAGTGGCAGAGTTTAACGCAATAACGAAATATTCAAAAGAAAGTACGAAAATTTAAAAAAAAAGTGTAAAAGTACACCACGGGAGGTGGTGCGAAGCCCAAGTTTACCATAACTGTAATGGACGAGACTGTTCAAAGTTTGTTGCAGTACAAAATTAATGGTATGCTATTAGTGTACGATTGTGGTGTGATAGATCTAGGTACAGTTAAAGAAATTTGCAATCATAAATGGTACATATTAGTTTCTTTGCCTTATATTTATGAATGCATCAGAAGAAACGAGGAGGCAATACCGGCCCCAGCGGAATTTGCGGCACGCAGCCAGATGTTGGATGAGAAGATGTTCTGGCTGAACCAAGTAGCTCGGAAAACGTTAGCTGTACCTTAGCACCAGTAATTATAGACAAAACCAACATCTGCGGGCAAGCAACTGTAATCTTTATTCTTTATAGCCTACTACTTTTAACTATAACTTTCGATTCCTCTAGATATTTTAAAAGAAAAATCAATAAAGTGGGGCAATGTCCGTCCATGCTAAAAACTCAAATGGTGGCCCGTTTAAGACAAAATAATGTAAAAAAATAAAAGGAACAGATTTGAGTTTGGTTGCAGAAGCAAAAATTGATGTTGCAAAAGCGAAGTTGCAAAATGAGAACGCGAAACACGACTTAGAGGTGCAATTTTTAAAAGCAGAACACAAACAGAAAATGAAATTGGCAGAGGCAGAGGGAAAAATGCAGTTCGCTGAAGAGGAGCATAAAATCAAAATGGAAGTGTTAAGAGCAGAACTAAAAAACAGAAAATGAAATATTTATTATACGTAATTTATTTGGAATCAAGTTATTTATTTTATGTTAAATTGAAATACTTATAAGTCTGTTATATTATTTAAAGTATTTTTGTTAAAAAAATATTTTATTTAACAATGTTTCTGAAATAATCATTAATCAATAAAAGTCTATTCAAATTATCATAAAAAAAAAACAGTTTGATTTTCAGATGGTACTTGTAGAACAAACTTGACCGCATTTTCAAAATCTTCGTTTAACGGAGGAGGAATACAGTCGTTTTCAATTATGCATATATTATGTATGATTACAGTTGCAACCATCACACTTTGGTTTTAAGTCGGTGAATATCTGAGACCGATTGATAAGATAAGAAATCGTCTTTTTCAGAGACCATAGCTTCCTTCGATGCAATTCCTTGTCCGAATAAGAGCTTCATTATATAAATTTTATTCAGGCCGTTTACTCTCCTCAGGCATGTCAACATATATTTGTGGTTTGCATAGCGACTGTCTGCCACAACATAGGTATTTGGAAATTCGTTTGGTTCAAAACGGGCGCAAACTATGGAGTTGTAGAATCTTGTTGAATCATGTGTAGAGCCTGACCAACGCGCAACAATATCTATTATCTTGATGTTGCCATCACATAATGTTTGCACATTATATGAAAAAAAAAAACCTTTTCTATTTCGGAAAATTCCGCATTGTTACCTCCGTAAAGATAAAAATTATATGAATTCGGGTTTTTGAACTCAATTTTAATATGTTTAAATACCTGGCGATAGAATTTTAACATGGGAGCAGTCAATAGCAGCAATTACATTCAGAAGTTTCGCTATCTCGAAAAACTTAGATTTTGATCGTTTTATTTTATCCTAATTTGCTGGCAAATTAATAAATAATCTGACACTTTCTTCACTACCCTGAACGCGGTTGACTTCGAAACCCCGAAAAAGTCCCGAACGGTGGTTAACATACAGCCAGTTGCAAAAAGCCGTAATGTTAGGAGTAACATGTTCTCTGGAGACATAGCATTTTTCCTGGTTATTCAAAGGATACAAATGTAGGAAATCACATGGCTTCGAAATTCGGAAACGAGTGCGAAAATCAACATCGTCCCACTCGTTGAAGTAATTTGGACGAGTTCTAACAATCTTTTTCCTCCTCATATGATTCATGGCAATCAAAACACATTCATCACTTGCATCTTCATCACTGCTTGAATACATTTTTTCAAAAAACTTGATTTATTGAAATTTAAAGTTGAAAATCGGGCCTGATTAGTACACGAACTGTCAAAAAATGCTAATCTACAGTTTAAACCGCGGCCATACCATTGTTTAACTTAATCCTAGGTTTAAACTAAAACTTGAGTTTAATAACCACTGTGAAATGTGTTTTTCGTTTAAACTGAAGTTTAAACCTAGTCTTTGGTTTAAACTTGAACTGTGAAACCAGCCCGTGTTTATTTTGGAAAGTTTACTTATTGAATTTTCGGCATTACAATTTAAACTGACGATTATTTGGAAACAACACAGGTTTACGTTAGGAATAGCAAAAGTTAACCTTTCAAAGCTGATTCATTTACATCTTCCCATTATCTTCACGATATCTACTCAGACGTTTTTAAGTTAGTATTTACATTTCATCCATAAAATTTTGAAGTGACAGCTTTTTTGATCCTCTTCTGAAATCGTTTTTTTTTCACTATCATTTTCACTTTATGCAAATTATAAACGAAATACTTCACAGCGATTCTCTCTATATTCATAAGGTTAGTCAGCTTCAGCTTCCAACAGCGAAATTTTTTGCGTCAGTTTGGCATCTATTCATTGAACTAGAACCTCGTCCACGCCATGAGAATGAACAGCTTTACATACTTCGCTTTAGGCAACGCAGTCAAAAGTCCCTTCAATGTCCACAAATACCCCCATCGCATGCTTTCTATTGGAAAACGTTCCCTCAATTCTAGAAACCAGAATGAAATACCGACTTGTAAAATTTTCCTCGTTGGCATGCATGCGGTTTATCATTCCAGGGGTTAAACATAAGTGCCCTGGCACGTACGTGTCGCTCAACAGCCTCTCCAGGCATTTCAGCATAAATGATGTTAAGCTGATCGGCCTAAGCTTCCATGGATCTGAATAATTATATCTCTCAGGTTTTGTTATGCAGACTACGTTACCCTGTTGCCAAGATAATGGAGCATTCACCAATGCTTAGCATGCCCAAATAATTTCTTTTAGATATTTCTTCAGATGATCAGTTCATTCTCTTAGTACAGCCGGATGAATGCCATCCAGATCCGGCAATTTGAAGTTTACAAAGGACATGATTGCATCCCTGACTTTTTCACTGGTGACCACAGATATAGCTGTGAACTGCAAACATAGTGATTTATCAATAACCTTACTTCTGTTTGGGGTGAAAAAGGTAAGAGAATCCTAGTGTTTGGAATCACTAGCTTCGAAGAAGTTTTAAAATCAAAGAGTCTGGCTTCTCTGACATTGCATTTTTTGCTCCGCCAGCTAGTATGCGGGGAGTTAAACTTGAGGTTAGCTCAGGTAAAAATCACGCTTTTCATCCTATCACTCTCCCGATATTGCACGAAGACCGCAGACAGGTCCCAGTTTGAAAATTGTCTAAGCGTGGTGGAATCAAACAGAATGGAAATCAGAATCAAATTCATTTGATTTTTTTTTTGGTTTTTGATCATATAAGATCCCAAGATTAAACTAAGCTCACAAGTCATGTTGCCGCAAACCTACCGTTGCTGTAGAATAATTCGTAGTTTTACCAATTTTTCGCTCAAAAGAAAGAACGACGCGTCACTTTATGCCTTCAGACACAGGAGTGTCCAAAAAAGACCCTTAGGCAATGGCAGCTTTACCTGGTTTGCAATGTCCGGTTTGCGTGCCTCTGTTCCCAATCACCCGTTCAAGACATTTTTGCTCAGCTTACTACAAATAAAATCTAACCTATGTCTTAGCTTAGCCAAATCAGACCTAAATCTTAACCTAGATCTTAAATCTAGTTTCATCTGTTCATCGGAAGGCCTGCATAATTAAAAAGCGCATCCATGAAATGAAGATTACAGACCGTTTTTGCGAGAAGCATAAATGACTCAAAAGTACCACATGTACGCCCTAGTAACTAAATCCGTTCTCATAACCGTCTGCCTGCCCGTAGAATCTTGCCGTCAATTCCACTACCCTTGCCCCTAAGTGGCTTCAGTTCCAACTCCTAGTACAGGAGAAGGTTCTCCGGCCACTTCCTTGTTAAATAATAAATTTTGTTTCGGCCACACCATTGCTCAACATAGAACTGGGTTTTACTGGAGCTAGCGTTTTCACCACTCTGACTCTCCTCTTTTGAGCGGGTGAATTTTTCAGCCCATCTGAACCTTCACACGAACATTAGATTGTCTCCCAGTGCAGGTGTTTCGCAGTATCCTGTTAGCTGCCGAAGGTTGACATATCGATCATTGGGAAGGTTGACAATATTTTTGCGTTCCTCCATGGTACTGTTTGTCGAATAGTTGTAAAATTTGTGGACGTATGTATACACCAATCGGATCTATTCTAAGTTGTCTGTGTATGCCCGCATTCCTGACATACCATGGCATTTTAAAAAACTTTTCAAGTGTGAGGTCTTGACAGATCTTGTCTTGTATGTCTGGTAGAAGTTAGTTTTGTTTGCCTTGTATTTATGGTATACTAGTATGGGTCGAACTATTTGTTTGTAGAGTAGTCTCTTGTTCGTCTTGTTCGTCTTGTTCAGGTTGAAGTCTGCTCAGTATACCGTTGATTGTCCGTCTTTTGTCTTTTATGGAGAGTTCATCAGATCTATGCGAGTCTGTCATCAAATGTTAGCGCCAAGTATTTTGCCGCCGATTGCCAGTCTATTGTCAGGCTGTCCATTGTTAGTTGTGGTGGTTGTTGTCGGTGTCATCTGACTATGAGAATGGCTTGCGTCTTCTCAGCATTTATTTGAAACATCGATTTTTAGAAATATTCCAGCACGGAATCAATGAAAATTGAAGTTTTGCAGGTGTAACTTCTACATGCTTTGAGGTATAGTATGTCTGAGAACCCTTAGACAATGATAACTTTACCTGGTTTGCAATGTCCGATTTGTGTGCCTCTGTTCCCAGTTTTCTGTTTAAACAGAATTCAAAGCAACGAGCGTCCTTTTTGAACTATCCGAACTTCTCTCATCATCTCTTCTACTAGTTAGTGAGGATTTGGGAGAAGTTATATTTTTTCCATGTACGGTCATAGTCGGACTTCTGAGTGACATTGTATTTGCTTTTCCGGATCCTATAACTACAACAGAGCTCAAAAACCAGCTGACCAAAAAATGTTCCACGAAGGGAACCTGTGATCTTCCACTACAACTAATGTCCTTCATTACAGTCATATACGAAGTTAGAATCTGAGCCTCTGCATTACTGAGAGAGAGCAGCACGGGTGGATTTCGAAACTCAGTCTGGCTACCACTTACAGAGACAAAATACTTATGAGTCAACTTCATACTGTTTCCAAGCACTTTTGATACTGCCGGATCCAATGTCAGTCTCTGTGACTCTTTGTTTTTTACAACATGTGCCTTCTGTTCAACCTCAAAAACTTTTTTGTGTTTTTTCACCCGTAATTAGTTTCAATCACTGGATCTGTTATCCACACCATATTTTACATCTCAGCGTTAATGGATCTGTGTTAGATTTAAGTTTGCCTCTGTTAAACAATAATTCTTCATACGATACTGCAAGCAGCGAAAAGCAACCTTCTGGTCTAAAACAGATTTTATTTTGTCAATTGAAGGAAGAAAATGCGAATTTATTTATTTTAGAAATATTTTAATTGCTGTTGATTGCGATAGTTGCCAAAGGCCGGAAAAACTCGCTTCTTTTAAGAAACTAGAGCTTCTTCTGGCCCCCATTATAATACTTTGGAGTAGACATCAACGAGTTCTCACAAATTAATTTATACGTATAGTTCCAAATTGATAGGTCCCCATTTCAAAATGTCAGACATTTTTTTTTATAAAAATGTTTGAAACAAAGAATCCTGTGTTTTTGCACTAGTATGCTTAACAAACCTTCCACTAAAAAGGTACTTTCATTTAATTTTTCAAACCAAGTTTTTGATTTTCGCAAGAAAGAGAAATGGCAATGACTTTCAATTGAATGTCCGTACGGCAAACTTCAATAAAATAGTGTGTTGTTGTCATTAAAATACTAAGATTTAAATGGTGTTTGGACATATGAATTTTTCGACGACTAAAATGAGCACCGTTGTAATAAGTTGAAAAGTGAGATAGAAGCTTTAATGTTCATACAGTATGAAAAAATAATAAATATCAATCTGAACTTTTAGTTTAGAAAATAGTTTATGTTTTCACGTAAAAAGGAGATTTGAAAAAAGTGTCGAAAGCTATAAACTCTAGTAAAAATCCTGTGGGCTATGTGTTGCAACAGTTGAAACTATTTTTAACTTATTGCCACGTTCCCCATACGCGTATCATTGCAATCATTGTAATTTGCTTGTGCGTATTTTTTTTTAATGAGAATGTTTGCTGTAGTAACGTACACACTATGTGAATTTTCGAATGAATTTGAACTACGAGATCTGGCAAGGGTTGCCAGAGATTGCTGATTCGACGAGCTGTCATCACTTCGCTGTGCTTGAATGTAGTTCGGTAGTGAAATTTCAGCTATATTTTATATATAAATTTGGTGAAGGTATTTTTAATTGGTGAAGGTATTTATTTCATTAATAGTTTACAGCATTGTTGAAATTAAATTGATTTGAATTGTTGAGAATTAAGTGCGTAGAATTACTTTCTGGAAACGTATAATTCTTTTGCTTTATATTTAAAATAGTGAAAATGTAATTAAAAGGTGAATGATTTATTTGTTCTGTAAATAGCATGGATCAAAATTGCATAGTTAGTAACCTTTTTAGATTTTCTTTTGGATCTCGATCTTTTGCGGACAAAAAGGACATTATTGAAAAAAGTCGACCGAAACCAAATTTGGAAATTATCTCTATAACGAAGATATGTACTCGCCATTTTACTGGCGAAATCTATTTGACTTGATTTCATTGAAAACTGAACTCATTGTGCCTTACTCTAATGCAAATTTACAGGAAAAATCTTATTAAGATATTTTTGAATATTCAGAAAATAAACCAGAAAATAGTTTAAGACAATTTTATAAATTAGTTTGTTTAGTTCTAACATTACAAGTAACGAGTGCAAAAGAGAGTGTAATAAGAGCGTCCGCAGAGCGAAGTTTTTCTTGCTGAAAAAGGATTAAAACTTATCTCAGGAATAGTACAGGTGAACAGTGACTTGGCAATTATGTCCATTGAAAAGTTTTTCTTAAAATCATGTTTGAGCGAACAAAGTTTTTATCAAGACGTCATAGATGAATTTGCAAAAAAAAAGAAAGACGAATTGCATTAAATTTTAAATAGAAGTATGCATGAATTTTCTCATCAAATTCGATTTATAATAATTTTTTTTTTAAACTATCACTTCATTTATTTTATATTTACTAGCTGCTATTTTTAAGAATATAAAAATATATGCTTTTATTTTACTGTAATTTTTTATAAGTACTGGAATATTGAAATTTTCTTTACACGTAAAGGACTATAAACATTTAATTTGCGTAATTACTGTTGTTGTTATTGTTGCCGTAGCTGTATTTGAAAATGCTTTATTTACATAGCTTGCTGTTGCAGCTTAGCTAATTTATATGTTTGCTAATATACAATTTTTGCAACTATCTATTTAAAGAGGAAATAGTTATATATTGGTAGCATAGGAATTAAAATACTGATAACAATACAGTATATGTACTCTCATGTCCACGTTCGTAATTCCTGGAAGCTTTTATATAAGCAATGTTAAAAGTAGCTAATAAGAGGGGTTCTATTAATACGTAACAAATTTGAAGAAAGCATAGTCAATGTCAGTTATCGAAATGAACTAATTGCTTCCCTACGATGAACTATCACGCCAAGCCACTGCTATTTTTCTGTCAACAAATAACTTTTGCATAAAATCAAGTTATTGGAATGAATTTCGAACGTATTTTTAATGTGAATATGATAATTTTTTGAAATTTTTAACCCTATGTGTGTGCTAAGCGCCTAAAATAAGATTGGGAAAATTTGGAAATTTTTGAATTGCGATAGCTTTTGACCAGACTATCAGATCATGTGAAACTTAAAGGGCATATTGGCGTTACTAAGTAGTAGACTTGAATGAACGTGCTGCCGACTCTGCACCTACGGCAGGCATTGAAAGTGAAAACCTTCAAACCATCGACTATTGCACGTTAGTGTCGTGACTATTCAAGGTGGAGGATTTCAACTTTTTGCAACTGGTAGCCCAAAATTTCTTTGTACTCCTATAGCTTCCAATGCGGTCATCGGATAAAAACGAAATTCGCAGAGTAGATAAATGTTAATGTCAGGCAGGTGTGATATATTTTTGGCTTTGATGCTAGCAAAGGGTTGCCAGCGCGAGGCGTTTTTTACTGTTTTTGTATCAATAAATGCTTACATTAAGTATTCATATCGCGAACATTTACAATCAAAATAAGTTACCAATGATTAGATTTTCTAAGTTCTAGACATTTTTCGGTGCCAAACATCTTTCGTTTTTTGATCCCTGTAACTTTCGACGAAAACATCGGATAAAATCGAAATCGATAGAGTTATTTGATTTTGACGTGAGGCTTTGTGGGAGGCTTTTAGTTGCAGTGCTGGTAAAGTGTCGCAAGCACTAAGCATTGTCTTTGTTTATGTTATGTTGTGCTGCTTTCAATGTTTTGCAGTGTTTGGCTTTCCTAAATCTTGAAACTGAAATCATTTTCACACTATGAGTTTAAATGCATTGTTAAGATCAAAGTGATTTTGCGCTCGAAACAGGTTGGAGCTCGTGTGGTAGAATATGCACTCAAAATCTGCACGATTTTTCTACTGTTCATCGAACATTAGTATTTCTAGTAGTTAAGGTGCGCTAAAGTTTTTTTTGAATAATCTTTGAAAATCGGTCAGATTAAAAAAATTAAAATTTAAATTCCTAAATAATGACAATATTTTTTTAGCAGTTAATATTTCTTGAAAAAAAATCTCCTGCAGCTGTTGAATCGTGAAAAGAAAAGGAAGCTATTTCCCAAGGGTCTGGCACTTAGTAGCATTTGTTTAAATTTTTTCGACTGGTCTGAAATACACAAAATAGGTTTGATTCTTTGAAACTAGATGCGAAATTTTTTTCCTCAAATGTTCAGAGAATGTCAAAATTGATATACTACTTGCATGAATTTTACGCTGAGGATAGAACATTTTCAACTTTCATTTACTGATTTGAATAATATCAACGGAAATTCATTATAAATTTGTGATTTTTCATTGTAAGTAATTATCATATATTTAAGGTATTAAAGGTATTGATATACTGAAGTTCCTCTGGAATTATGTTTGGACTTTATAATTTGAAGCTTCATGATGCGTTTTCAGTAATCACAAAGTTAAATCTCTAAGTTTTCCCTAGTAATATAGTTGTATCTTTATTTTTAAGTGAAGTCTTCGATCTTCTGCTCATATGTATGTTTTCAAAACCGGAGTAAAAAAAACTTTATGTACCTATAATTTCTCCATCGTTTCTCTGGGCTTGATCGAATGGTTTATTTGAATCTGAAGGATATAAACTATTCTCCAATATGAAATGTTATATCTTTGTTTCTAAAATAAGTTTGTATCTTCAGACACAATGCTTATTTTATCTAGAAAGGATAACTTACCTATAAATCTTCCCAGCTTTGCATTCTTCATCGACCCAGCACTCGACACAATGGCACAGCTCCTGATTTCGCGGAACGCTTTAAACAACTTCCTCTTTGGAAAAGCCTTTCCCAATGGCAGTGCATTCAATGGCGGATCACGTTTCCGCAACACGCGAACTTTCGCTTTCAGTAACATACAACTGGCGAGATCGCTTCTATTACTATTCAATTGCATCGACTCCCGGAAATTCCATCTGTTTTGATGCCTCCGCTTATAATCGACGTTGTAGAGATTTGGTTCGTTTACAATCATTTTCGCGGATTTCTCGAACTCGGCAAGCACTCGATCACGATACGAAGAGGTTTTACTACTGCAATCGAGCGAATGTCTTTCCTTGCAAATATACTCCTTGGGATCCATCGGGAGATAAGTTTTTCGCGGCAAGTAAAATCGTGGACGTTGTAACGGCTGTGATTTGTTAGTGGCCGGTTTTTCTTTACTTTGGAAAATTATCTTGTCGGTTGCGTTGTATTTGAGGTAGAAAACGCTACGCCGAATGCGGTTTACTGAAATCGTGAAAAATTAGATTAATGACCAAATAAAAAAAGACGTCTAAGTTTCAAATAACTAGAAAATTAACTTAATAATTTTTCAAGTCCCCAATTTTAAGGGAATTTAGACACACATAGAATAATACAAAAATTCAGAAGTCCAAGGAACCCATCTTGTTTTCTAGCCAACTAAAATTAGAAAATTTCATGATTCAATAAGGTACACTGCGCATTATGCTGCTTTTCAATTAACATATAGCGGATTATAAGCAAAGTTTAATTTGTAGGATTTACTCTAAATATAACATAGCTAAATGCATTCAGTATTTATCAAATATTTTAAATTTTATTTTCATATATTCAACTCTAATAATTTTTTATATCTCAACTTTAAAATTATACCAAAATTAAGTTTAAATTGTAAATGAAAACCACAAACTAAGCAAATAGCAAGTTGGAAACATCGAATTTCAACGTTTAAACCAATAGTCAACTATGACTAGCATCTTAATTTATCAAATATACAAACCATCATTGAAAAAGCTCATTCCATTCTCACTCACATTTCCATCAAACGACTGATAAGCGAAAACAGAATGCGAATTTGCCGCGCCATAACAGCGACTTAACAGAAACCAAGTCGTTACGAGTACAAGGCGCGAATCGTAGCGCGAAAACATATTCATAGTGCAATAGCGGCAAATAACACGATTTCCGGCAAATAACACGATTTCCGGCAAATAAACAATCACGACACTAACGTGCAACGAAAATTGGCGGGAAATTCATTCTAATAAGCGAAAAACCGATTTCCGATTGAGCGTGACCGTTTCCTTCCGCGACTTGTTCGACTCTGACAGGAAAACTCGGCGAAATGACGAGAAAATGTTCGAGTTGTTGGGGGTGGTTTGGTACAGTGGGTGATTGTGTAAGCTTTCAGGTGGTTGGGAAAATGTTGTGGTTGTAGGGGTAGCTTCGGTTTGTTTATGCATTTTTTATGTTAGCAGTTAGGCTAGTTTCTGGCTGGTAGTGAAAGAGTGAAGTTGGGTTAGTTGAGTATACGTTGGGGTTGTAATTGGAGGAAAATCTGTTCTTTGATGAATTATTTTCAATGGATTTGATGTCATTGATTTTTTGTGCAGATTTCAGACCGGTAGGTAATAAAATGAGTCAATCTACCAGTTTCATTTCGAAAACTCTTTGTCATAGAAAAATAGTATGAATTTATTTCTTAGAAAATCAATGAAATTTTAATCTGCTACTGAGTTCACATTAAAAGTAAAGAAAATGGGGCATTTCACGTGAAGCGGACAGCGAAAAAAAATCGAGGCTCTGGATTTCGTTCATATTGCGCATAATGATACTTCTAGAGGATAAAAACGTGGATACACAATTTTTGGTTTAGTTGCCGAGCTATGAACTTCTGAAAAATGGATGAAAGGTTTTTTTGGAAGTGAATTCTAGGATTAAAAAATAACTGAAAAACCTCAAAAACACTGATTGGTGTAGAAAATTAACTGATCTTAATTTTGAAACTACCCAGCAAACAATTTAGTGAGCGTTCACTAAAAACGATCGTTTCTCGACAATCAGCACACATATCCCTCATACGAAATCGAGCCTGTTCGTAAAACGATACGCAGCAATAATTTTGCTTTGGATGACCGACGCAATAAATAATGCAAGCCATGTGTATGTGCCCTATGGCCTATGCGGCTCAGTAGCAGATTTTACATAGATTTTTCCCCTAGTTTGCTGGTCGCAGTATCCCAAACAAAATTTCAGTTTAATTCGACTGTGCTGTGAATTCGTCTGTGCTGTGAATTCGTCTGTGCTGAACAGTGTTCTTATGTAACGATGTTTTATGTTCGTCTTCAGCAGCCTATATTGCTTCATCCAGTGTTTCAAATTTACTCTACTATGAATAAATAACTTCAACTCACTTTCAATTCGTAAAAACAAATATATTTGAAATCGTTAAAAGTATCACTTTTAATTCATAAAAGTATCACTTTTAACGAGTACATAGTAGGTGATTTATACTCGCTAGAACCACATTTTTTCTAACTCATTTATGAATCGTTAAAAATGATTCTTCTCGGATGGCCATTTTAGTAGGACCAATGAATCGTTTTCGATTCATTTGCGAGCTCGTTAACGACAAAAACATTCGTAAAATATGACTCTTTTATGAATTATTTACGATGCATTTGGTTTGCTGGGTAATTTTGAAAACCGGAAATAACAATTTCAATTCGTTTTTTGAATAATTTGGACCAGGTTTATTTTGCTTATTTTTTATTCTTAGGTCTTTATGGGCATCATACACATTAAATAGGTTTTTATGAGAAAATAAAACCTTTTTGAACTAAAAGATGGCGCTCGTAATCCTATTTCGATCTCAATTTTAATTTTTGAGCCAATTAGCTGTCGTAAGCAAGCTCTCGGTAAAACGCCCCATGCGAATTGTATGTATTGAAATTTACCTACCTCTTAAACTACTGACAGTCCCATTCTAAAATTTTTATGATATAATAACTGAAAATGAGCACACAACAGCTATGATGGAGAGCCTCTACCAATGCAACACCCATCCCGCTATTTGTAGCTCGATAAGCAATATGCTTAAGCACAGGTTCATATCAGCGCAGTGGGCGGGTGCGCAAATTACACCGCAGGGAGGGGTTCTATCCCTTCTTTTGTGGAACCTTGTTACAAACCCAATTCTGGAAAGGCTGGAAAAAAGGCCTATGTTGACGTCATTGCTATTTTAGTCTCGGGTAGGTTCCCACATACCCTTGGTCAGCTCATCGAGTACTCTGTAGGGCTGGTTGAGGAGTGGGCGAATACCTTGGGCCTTGGTATCAGCCCCAATAACACGGATCTTGTGAATAATAGTGAATTGCTAGCATGGCGAACAGCGTTCAGCGGTTGCGCGACTCTCTGCACTACAGGTGCCTTAGCCTCGACTTCTTTGTCTGCTCTGGATGTCCTGCTTCATCTCCCTCCGCTTAATCTTTTTGTTAGAGGTTCTTCCGCAGAAGCTGCTGTCAGGTTTAGGGAATCAGGATATTTCGAGTCAGGATCCACAGCAGTATTGAACAGGGATACGCAGGAAGCACTGACTACTTGGTTCCTACTCTGTGCTTCGAGCGGTGATATTGGGCGACTGTGGGAGATGGGCAGGAATGGAATCAGCAAATTTTGCCAGCAGCTCTTAGCATATACATTGATAGCTCTAAAACAGCTTCAAGAGTGGGTGCTGCAGCATAGTCTGCAGATGTAGCTATGGAAGCAGTTTTCAGGCTGTAGAATCACTGTAGTATTTTCCAGGCGGAGGTTTTTGCGATACGTAAAGCCACAGTTATGGTATATACCAAATACACTACAAGTAAAGAAATAAATATCTTTACGGATAGTCAAGCGGCGGTAAAGGCACTGATATACAAATCGAAGTATGTACTCGATTGTATTGAGGCCCTGAACAGACTTGGTAACAGCAGAAAAGCCAGCATTTTCTAGGCTCCCGCTCACAAGGGCATTGATGGAAATGAAAGGGCGGTTGCGTTAGCCAAGTACGGGACTAGTCTTCCCCTTTTGGGATTGGTTGACATCCTTACTCCTACCCAAACGATTAAGTACTCAATCGACTCCAAAATGATGCGAGGTGCGACGTGCAGATGGGTTGTAACTCAGACCTGCAGTGTAACCAAAATCATGTGGGGGTCATACAGTCTCGCATCGACTAAATATCTCCTCGAATTAACGCGGACTGACAGCAAACGACTGGTTGGCATCATTACTGGCTATTGTCTTGTGGCAGCGCATGCTATCTAAATGGGACTCCAAACCAGCGAAACCTGTAGGATGTGTCAATAAACGGGGATCGCAGAAAAAATCGAGCATTTTCTGTGTCACTGGCCGGCACTGAGGACAACCAGACTGCGATATTTCGGTGAGCCCTGGCTGGTGGATCTCTCAAAAGCTGAAGGGCATCCTTCAGCTAGTGAAAAAGTCCAGAGCCTGTGATGGCAGCTTGGGCTGAACTTTCTTTCTCGTGGTTCATTTATCACGTATCACTATGGACCAGTAGGTCTATGTTTGGTCTTGTGCCAGCCAGTACAACCTAAAAGTTTTAGCAGCCATTACAACCTAAGTTTCGCTAAAATCTGTTGGCTGAATCAGAAGTTATGGGTCAAAAACAGTTTTTTTTCTCAGTGATTTTTCAAGATGGCATCACTGCCACAGGAATGATCGCATTTCAAAATCACTTATGTCAGACCTGGCCCTAGTCAATACCAACATTCTCTGTAAATTTCCTATTGATCGGATTATCCGGTCACCAGGATCCGAGAGCTGAAAATAGAGGTAATTTGGTGATGGGTTAAAAACGTCCGCCGCCGCCAAAGTGTTAAAGACATTTTAATTTTAATAACTCACCTCGCTGCACTTGTTTACATTGTCTAAAATACCATGGTTGCCAAATATATGAAAGGAGAAAGATGCTGAAAAATTTCAGATTTTTATAGATAGATCTCTTGCATATCTTTAAGCAGGATATACATATGTGCATGGTTTCAAGCTCGCCAAATTGAACTTATGCAAAGGCGACAAAGCCTATGATGTAAGTGTTAAAAAAATTATGCGTTATATAATGTATTTGTATTGAGGAACAGTTTGTTTTACCATGCCAGAATTAATATGTATTCTCATCTTGTGCGATTCATTGTTGAGAAATCTGCTGTAAAAAAATGGGTTTTGATATTGCAAACAACCTGAATTCATTGCTTATGTTCGTTTATCTCAAAATTGCAATCACTACTCACCTTGAATTCAATCTTCACCGAAATCACTTGCCAGGGAATGAAAATGTATGATGATTCGAATAAAATACAAATCAATATATATTTTTTTAAATATTTTTTAAACTTTATAACTTATCGCCTTTTATTTCAATTTCGTTTAAGTAATCATGGGTTTTTATTTCATCAATTTATAACACGTTTTCATTCATAATTTTTGTTCATCATATTTTTTTTTTTGGTTGCAGTTTTTTGTTCATTTTTCTTTGTTTGTTTGTTTACCTATAATGTGTTGTTGTTTTTTTGGGTTTTTTGTTTGTCTCATTATGTTTACTTTATTCTTCTTTCTCTTTTTTTCTCTATATATATTTTTAAATTTTTTTTAAATATATACTCATCTAGGTCACTATTTGAATCATTTTTTTTATGTCATATTCAATTGTATCATATTTTTGTTTTATTTTAAATTTTTCTCTAGTTACGTCGTAAAATATTCATTTAGAGTGGTTTTATATAAGATTCTAAATGTACATAAATGTTTTATGACGTCGTTTGAGAGCTAACAACTGGACTTTTGAGTTGCTGTATTTTGAAAGATTTAAGATGTTTCTGTTACGGTTTTTTTTTATTGTGTTTGAAATTTTCGGAATGTTTCATGATTTTTTTTTGTGTTACTACGAAAGTATGATTACCCCAGTTTCGGTAAGAAAACTGTCATTTTGGCATTTGACTGGTGAACATTTATTAAATAGTGGAATTTCTTTGAAATTATCATTTTCATTCATCTGACAACTCTACTTTATTTATTTTAATTAATTAGAGCTTTGGATTTCTATCAACTGGCTTCTTATGAATTTGTATTGTTTTCTTCATTCATGTATCCTAGGTTCAATATTTTTTGTTTTTTTTTTTGAATGAGTTTGGCATTTCAGACTACGATTTTAGTTTGACAACTCATAGCTTTACTTTAACTTTTCTAGGCCCTATGTACATTTCACTATATTCTTTGCAGTGTTATAAATGAGTTTCAATATAGAATTTTTTAAGATGTGGTTGCTTGAGACTCTTCCTCAATTATTTTTTTGAATTCAATCTGGAGCAGTAGGAAGATGTTCATTTCTTGTTGATAATTCTTGTTTGATTTTGAAGTGTACCGTTAGCTTCATTTTGGCGAATCACAACACGAAAACTTCGGTGTGCTTGCTTCTATTTTTAAATGGCAAATGAATAAAAGATTTATTTTCAGACGATGTTTGTATTTGTTTTGAGATTACCTTCCGTTTAATTTCAAAATGTCACAGACACAATATCATCATAATGTCTGATTCTGATCATTTTCAACGAAATACTGGCTTTAACCTACGTTTTCTTGAGTTATGTTTTTTTGTGGTTTTTCTTCGACATTGGTTTTTAATCAAATTGGATTCTAGTCTTCATCGCAATTTCGGTTTTTAATACTTTATTCAATTTTTATATTACGTAGGTCTTAGTTTTCTACAATTGTATTACATTTATTTACTATTCCTAGAATATTTTTTGGATTTCTTGTTTTTTTTTTCTTCTTTTATTTTAAATATTAAAATAACTATGTGCGTTTCAGACTGACTGTATGAATTTCGGTGAGTGTTTTTCTTTCGACAAATGGCAAAGGTGAGATTGGTTTTTGCGAAAAACTGGCATGGCTCGAAAATGTAGTTTTGGTTGTACATAATTCACAGAAACAGGTATTTGAAACGGAAGTAATTGGTTTGACGAGCAAGAAGTTCTTATGCTATTGGTGCGCAGAGAGAGGAACTTGAGTTGATAGAAGATGGTTGAAGGAAAAACAGACCGTTTTCAGTACTAGAATTAAAATGGATGGCGGAGGAGCGGTTATGTGCTCTTTGACACACTACAAAAAGAAATATATATATAGCTGGAGGTGATCAAAATGTGAAATGATTCCGAAGTCCTAATGTAATGAATAGTTCGGTTTTGAATAAGCTAGAATGCAGCGATTCGTTTACAGTGAAGAGATATTTTCCACAATTAGCTGTAGTAAAATCTGTTACTTGTAATTTCTGTTTTATTTTGTAGATACGCACTGCTTGGATTTTTGACCTGAACTATCCAGTTTTACTGCGTAAATCTTAGACCCTAAAAAACTAACAACAACTTTTTTTTTAAATTCCTTTGTGTTACACGCTGGAAATCCACTGTTTTACGTCGAAATAGAGCAGTGCTCTTATTATCAAGTTTCATTTAAAAATACCTTTTGATACCTTTTTTACACTCACATACATAACATATGATTATCTGAAATTATAAAAAGATTCTTCACGAATACATTTCGATACTATGTCTTCAACACTATATATTAACCATTTACTTTGAATTTGCATAAGATCAATTGTTTTGTTCATCACGCCGATAGTGCTAGACAAATATTCGAGGTTAGGTCAACAGACATCCTGCTGCTTATGCTCGTCCATGGTTTTCGGCAATTTCGGCCGATGCAAATGGATCGTGTGACGAGTCATTCTTTGTTTTTAGCCCGACTTGCTGGTGCACTTGCAGTTTTGCTTGAAACTTGCAGTTAAATTTAGGCAGCTATGTATGTTAACTAGTCATCATATTTTCCCAGAAACATCGATTTCACCGATTTCAGCCGGCACTGGTTTTCATTTCTGGCTATGTTCGCTTCGAGCTGAGTTTTTTTTTAGGTGAATCGAAAAAAATCCATGTAGATTAAAATCTATAGTCTAGTTCCTTCACATTATTCTAGAAGAATTTTTGTGCTATCATTTAACTATACAGTTTTTGCTATTTTAATATCGATAGTTGTTTTTTGAATTTTCCAAGATAATTCGCATTTTAAAAATATTTTATCTACGTCCTCTCTCCCTCTCTCTTTTCTTTCATGTTATTCTTTTCATTTATTTCTTTTCGTACCTACTAAATATTGCAATATAAGGCCTATAATAGATCTAAAACTGATGCTGGATGGCATTTCGTATATCTAAGATAAGTGAAAAGATGCATCGCTGACAATCAGAAGTTTTGGTGTGTGGAACGTCATCGCACGGCCAGTTTTTCGACCAATCACCCCCTGAACTCATGATGTTTTTTTTTGGATCACCGAACTTAGTCAGCTAGTTATAAGTAGACTGTTAATATTTTTCATATTTTTTCAATGGTTTTTCTCTTCAAATATTTACCCCGTTTTCACTTCAAATTTATATATATTTTAAATTTATATATACTGATCGATTCCGGCATGTTTCATTAGGTTTCCATCGTTACTATAACGTGACCGTATGATCGAACCAAAACAACAGAAAATCATCAATAGTGACCAGATGCTATAAGATATCTTAGGCAACTAATAAAATATCATCTATATAAAATATATAGAATGGATAGAAATATAATCATCATTCGCGCGTACAATTCGCTCTTACAGATCACTTGATCACTTAAAATGCTGAACTGAACTGTCAAATCAATATTTATGTTGCTAATCTATTTTAGAGAAATTCACTTGTCCATCTCATTTGTATCATTTGAGTGTCAATTTTTTTCGTGAACATTATTTACTGTTTAGGTTTCATTACTATACACACTTTACAGTCCTAGTGTTGTTTGAATTTGTTAATAATAAATGCTATTTAAGAATTAGGTTTCTTAATAATCTCCTTAATGCCAACGCGCTCATCCGCTTCTTGACTTACTTAGATAATTACAGCATTACTCATCGTTTATAGCACAAGACATAATTTCTTCTTGACTATCAATTATATTTCATTATAATTTTCTTCGATCAGTATCATTATCATCATCGTTTTTTTTTTCAGCATCATCATTTCAACATTTACTATTAAAAAATAAGGTTAACTGTTTATTTATTACGCATTTATTTAAATGTTCATAATCTCATGTGTATATATATAATTTAATATATAATTTTTATAAATCGTCAATCGTCTAAACAATTCTCTCTCTTTATCGCGTTCAATCTCTAATAACATTCATAGCCTCGCTTGATGAATGGTACTGTTAATTATGTCATTATCTCATCAGCATTATCGTTTTCTATTCTAATTACAATCATTTACCTTTTTATTATTCCATTACTAAGCCTTGCTTGCTTATAATTCTCATTAGTTTATTATTTTGTAACACTCTTATTTCACCTATGTGTAAATAATTTATTCTTATTGGTTATCATAGAGATGCCCTGTCGGTCCAAATACTCATCATCATTTCGAAAAACGATTAATTTCATTACTCGGTTTCATTAATTATTGTTAATTTCATTCATTTACCCATTCGGTAAATTTTTTTTTTTTGCTATTTAATTTCAACCAGTAAAATTAATGTGTTTGTTAATTTCCGTCATGTTGTAATTTTTTTCCTTCATTTATTTATATATATATGAAATTTTATTTTATGTAACTTCATTTCATTTTATTCAGTTTGAGTTTTCTACATTTTTTTTTATAACATTACTATTACAAACAACTAACTTAAGTTAAAAATGTTTTTTCTTAGTTTTTGGAGCAGCGATTTTTCTCTGTTTTGAATTGTTTGAAATATTTGTTTCGAGTAGCTGATTTTGAAGACTAGATTTTTTTTTTGCAGCAGACGTTGATTACATTCAAGTGGTGGTGTTTATTTGAGTGAATGGTTATTCGATGAATTTCAGTAAAATTGTTGTTGTTATTATTTTAGATGAATTTCGATAGACAACATATTCGCAATTTGGGTCTAGTAAATAAATTTAGAAATTTATTAGATTATTTGTGAAAATATTTCTATTTCAATATCTTATTTTTGAACTGACGGAGGTTTCTAAGGATTTTACAAAAATCAACATGTTCTCAACAATTAAATGAAAAGTATTATGAGTTGATAAATTATATCATTTTCCAAGATTGTATTATAGGCATACACTAAAAGTTTGAATATACCAGCACTTAGTTCCAATAGTGAAATAGTTTTTAATTTAGGATTTCTGATTAATTTTACTCGCTCGAAATATGCTGTTATATAAAATAAATTTTTCAAAAAAAATACTTATAATATGCTTATAATACGCTCCTCACTCTTCACGATAGGCTAACGCTCCGTTAGCGTTCACCCATTGATTTACATAGGCTGTGACGACCAAGCGTAGAAATATCGCATCTACGACCATAGCTCAACGACCCGTGTGCGGAGTGCCTTAATCTTTGCAAGCTACGCGTACAAAGAGTCTTCAATGAATATTTTCATGAACGTGAAGATGAAACCCAACTTCTTATTTTTAACGGTTATAGCCTATCTCCTTTGATCTTGTTATTAGAGTCTGAAGTGAGTTTTGACGCCTGTTACTGGATAAATGTGGCATCAATAGACCACATTTTTTCTCGAGTATTCAAATTGAGGATACTGATACGCCGCTGCTGCTGCGTATCTGCTGCTGATATTGCAGAATACAAAACATGTGAACTGAACATGGGTTCGGTTTTCAATTACAAAGTTCCAATTGATGGAAGCTACCAGCCACGAATATTTATGATCAAATTTTTCAAATATGTGGCTGCATAAGGTGACTTTGTCGAAAAAGTTTGAGTTTCTAGTCCGCCGTCAGATAATGGTTTAGATTTTAAGACCACCTAATTACCTGGTGTGCAATAAATTCGAATACAAAAGTGATTTACTGTTTAAATATGAAACGACAATTTTCCTTTCTCATAGTGCCACAAAAAAAAAGTTCCGTTATCAGTCCGAATTCTATAACAAAGAAAAAAAAACGAATTGCAGTGAAGTGAAAGTGAAGTGACCTTGAAGACCTTGTGAAAATTCATACATAAAACAACCAGCCGTTATAAGGAAACATCCTCTGTTAAGAATCGTAAGAGAAGTGGACGTCCAATCACTGCGCATACTAGGCAACACAATAAAATTGTAAGGGAGCAGATTCGTAGCAAAAAAGGTCCTTGGGTGAAAAAAATATCTGCAAAATTGGGAATCTCGAAGTCTTCAGCACAATGAATACTCACCAAAGATCTAGGAGCAAACCCTTACAAAAAACAGAAAATTCATGTAGTTTCAGCCTTATCAAAGAAAAAAAGAGCTGCTGGAGTTGAAACCATACTTGCACGGTGGTGATGAGTTCGTATTTTCCGATGAAAAACTATTCATTTTCGAGCAACCACACAATCCACAAAATGATCGTTTATGAGCAATCAGGATGGGGGACATTTTCGAAAATGAAGTTTATGTGCCCATATACTAAAACTCTTCCTCAGTCTTGGTCTGGGGCGATTTTTGTAGGAGAGGCACACTCCTCCTTGCTTTATTGAAAAATGTGTGAAGACCAACCCTGAATATTACTAGAAGCAAGTTCTTGGAACAGCTGTTGCTGCTTCCAAGCAGTAACAAGTTATATGGAGATGATTATTACTGCTAACTTAGCTTAGAGGTGGTGATAACTTAACCGACTTTTTACCGAAGGATGGATGGCCTCAAAGTAGCCCAAATTTGAATCCTTTGGATTACTTTGCTTGAAACAGTCTGATAGCGAAACTCAAAGACCAAAAAATCAATCATTTAGAGCAGTTCGAGCAAGTTTTCTCCAAAATTTGGGAGGTAATGCTCATGAACGACATTCGTGCCGCCTGTAACTCTTTCGAAAAGAGATAAATATTGGTAAAGACACCAAAAAGGAGGCATTGCCAAAAAACATTTATTGTAGGTTTTTAACTATTCATATACCATTACATTTCAATAAAAACCATGGCATAATATTAAGTACTTGTTGGAAAAATATTAAATACTCAATATCCTTTTGTATTAAAATATATTTTGGACAACGTGTAAATGTTTCTGAAACTGATTATAAAATTTATTAATCATATTTCTTTCATTTCTTTTCTCTAAAGACAAATATCAAATATAATAGCCTCGAATACGTTAACCAGTTTCAATAAAGTTCAGCCTAAAGTATAATGAAATCAGAACAGAGAAGCTGGCTTCTTCAAGAATTTCAGTTTCCTGTAGGAAGGCATTCGCGGAAGCTATAATATTGAGCCAATAAAAGTGAAAATCGATTGCGATGACGACATTAATTTGTCAAAAATAATGAAAGCACTCTAACCTGGTTCTTCTACACGAAGTTGTCAAGACAGCTAAAGTTGACCAAATGCTACCGGACTTAAAAATACTATTGACTTTGATTTAACATCGGCAATAAGGGTTTTGCTTGATTCACCGGAGCAAAAACACGTTTAAAATTGGTTCATTTAAGTTGTAACCTTTCAAAATCAAGGATACAAGTAGAAGCTTTAAGTATTAAAAATTAAATATTTAAAACTGTCAAGTAAAGTAATACCACAACAACCTTGTCGGGTGTATGAGCTGCTGGTTCACACATTTATAATCAACGTGAATACGCATGTGGAGTGATTCGTTGCACGATACACTTAATACCTGATTTAAATCAAAGGTCTCTCGTCCGAACCAGAATGCGAACCAGATGAGTGAATTGAAGCTATTAATAGTCAGATTTTCTTATCTAACCCTCAATAAACTATGCATTAAAACATAAAAAAAAACGAAAGTATTCGTCAAAGCCTTTAAACTGCATTATTTTAACAAAAAGCTCCCTTTATATATTTTTTTAACAGGCCTTTAGTTTGCTCCAGTAAGATTTTGAACGAACTATCCAAAATCTAAAATATCCTTTAAGTAGGGTGTCTTACATGATGCAGTGGTAAAAAATCTGGTCAAAAGTATGTCTGATATAGGGACATCTACTTGGCTAACGTCTAGTTGTTCGAATTCGACGTTCACTTGGGTAACGACTAGTAGTTGTAATCTTTCGATCAACCCAGTAACCCCTTAGGTTAGGTTGGGTTAGTGAAGAGGGCTACCGGGAATGCGGCCAGCATTAGGCCACCAGTACATTTCTCTTAACTTAAATTTCTAATTGTCTAACCTCAATAACCAGCTGTCTAGCCTTAGTAATGGCATCCAATGATTCAACCTCAGAAATTGTTTGAGGTTATTTAGCTACATTACTACATTTATACAGCTACATTCCCTTGCCGCAAAAAATGCTGGTAGGCTTCAGTCAACACTGCTAGTTAAATCGGCTGACCAGGCTGCCATGTGCAGATGGCGTGCAACGCAAAGCTGCAGGATAACCAAAATCATGTGAGGATCATAAAATCTTGCAGATGCAGAACTAACCCAAAACGACTGAAAACAGCTGATCGACATCATTACCGTCCACTGTTTTGTAGCAACACATGTCAGAAAACTGCGATTTTTAACCAGTGACACCCATAGGAAGTGTCAGGATTCGGGAGTCTCAGGGACAATTCAACATCTTGTGTGCCAGATAGTGGTAATTTGGTGCGTCTTGGTTGGTGGATCCGACGCACAGGGTGGAAATTTTAATCTTTAAGCTCCTGGTCTTCTTATCTGAAAATACTATGGTCTATGCATGAGCTTCTGGCCACCAGGAAAACCTAACCTAAAAGTGCGATTTTTCTTTTCGAGTTTTGATACATCAGCAAAACGAATTTTGAACTGAACCCAACATTTTCGCAGACGAAGGTTAATGGCGACAAAAGAAGTTTATATTTTTATACCGCGAAACCAAACATCGAAGTAGTCTGTGGCAAATGCGGTTATGTTTTTGCTAGAGACTGAGGCTAAATATGAGGAAATTCATCCCACCTAGCCAGATTGTAACCTAAGTGCTTTTCATTTCGGACCTGTCAAAAGATTTAGTACTATTTACCAAAATTTTTAACACAAAAGGCTTCATTCGTGATAGAGAAAGGAGTGGTTTTTAATCCTGTCAATTCATCTGCTATCATAGCCATCTTAATCCTCCAGTTTTCGATCGAAAAAGCAGGACTCCCTTAGTATTAGCCCCAAAAACACGAAATGGGACATTAAAAGACTAAACTTTGACTTTGTGAAAGAAGGGGGAAAGAAATGGTTGTCAGCAATTAAAATTCAAAAATATTTTGAAGATTAGAGTCACACATTGGAGAAATGATTTTAGTGCGATGGAAAGTATTTTAAGATTTGAAGGTTTTTGCGGGAAATAAATAATTACAAAACTTTCAAAAATTCTTTCAGTAATTTGGTATCTTCTCTTATGGTATATTCGAATTCGTATGGCCGCTGTTTCTGGTATGCACGGCTTCCCTAAAATACAAACTTGCACATGGTCCATAAAATACAATCATTGTACGGAGGACGATATTGAAAAAGCACTTTTTATGGCACCACTATTCACAACAAATAAGCA
Source organism: Nemotelus pantherinus (assembly GCA_963978885.1). Lineage (NCBI taxonomy): Eukaryota > Metazoa > Arthropoda > Insecta > Diptera > Stratiomyidae > Nemotelus > Nemotelus pantherinus. The sequence continues at coordinate 224,531,796 of OZ022264.1, forward strand.
ATGCGCTATGAAATGTTAGGTTTATTTTCTTTACCAAAAATTTCAACTTCTGGAAAGCCTAACAATGATAGCAGGAATCAGGTTGCGATAAGTAAAAATATTTGTTTGCAAACAAAGTTAAAAAAGTTCGCTGAAAGATTAATAATATTTTAAAAATATGGCAATTTCGATTAAATTATTTTTTTCCTTGACCTGATCGTCTTGAAATACGGGCGCGGAATATCGAAGTAAGCAGGTTGTTGAAACCGAAAAATTATGGTAACAACTTTAAAATAAAATATGTCGTGGCATGAATTACCCGTACGATTTAAGATGAAGCTAACCCCCATTGCTTTTGGTAAACCAAGTTTCTTGTAGAAGATTCGTGCTTTGAATCTTGTGTTCGAAAATGTTTCCTTAAGTATTTACCGCCGTAAATTTACAGCAAAATAATTTTCATATTTTTCAATAGCTTTTCGAATCATTATTGAGAACATTTTGATTTTTGCACTTGTGAGTAGAAGGTAACAAAAATATTTGAAAGCACCATAGCTTTAATTTAAAAACTTATAAAAACGTTTAATTGATGATTCTATTTCTTACTAGTAAAAATTTATGGTGTTTTTTTATTAAAAGGATATGTATTAGTAGAGTGATTTTCACTTCAAAATCAAAACGAATTTAATAGAAATAGTAAAAATCATGCAAATACAGATCTACAAAAATGATCGAAAGTTGAAATTCGTTTTAAAGCAATCGAAGTAAAAAAAAATGGAAACAACTCACAATCAACAGATTGTAAACACAAACAACATATCTATTTTTTTTTGATAAGCGTCTGAGTATGACAAGTAATTTGCTACATTCCAAGTTGAATAAATATGAATACACTCTTACTATTTTTTGTTCTTTGAAATTTTTAATGCAACCACTTTCATGTATTATTGCTCACTTCTGTATTTTTTTTTTAGTTTATTTTCATGAAATCTATGCAATTTATTATGTTTATGAACTAGATTGGCAGTATTAAAAGTCTTGCTTGTATCTCATTCATTTATGAAATTCATTCCTTCTTTCTTGGTTTGTAAGATAATTTCCAAAATTTTATGATTTTTAGCCATTTACACAACAAACTATAATTTATTTGTTTTTTATCTGTATTTCAATTGTTTTTAACTGTATTTATTGTAAATCGATTTGATCGTATTTCATTTCAAAACATATATGGTTGAAAATAATCCAAAAAAAAATCATTCATAAGATTTTCAAATTTTTGGTGGTGTTTTTTTTTAGCTATCATCGCGTATCGTTGGGTTGGTTAGTTATCAACGGCGAGCTTTTGGACTTATCGAGAATCTAGTTATTTCATTGTTCTATGTTTAGAAAAATAATGAATACAAATATCTTTGTTAAAATATCGTCAAGTCAAATAAGAGTATTGTGATTACGTTTTTCATCTAGCATCCAAATTTATTCGATTCGATTTCATAACATAGCTCTTGAGCTCTATTCGAATTTCCAAAAAATTTTCCACATTCATTGGCATTTCGTATTTGATTTAAGTTCTTTCACTTTTATATTGAATAATTCCAACAGTGCATTATTTACGAGTATTTCCTGCTTTTTTCGTCTGGGTTTTCTTCATTATTCATGTTTTATCTAAGTTTCTTAAGATTTATAATTTTCATTTTGATCCTAATTAATTTTAAGTTTACTCAATTGTATGTTCAGTTTAATTATCTGTTTGTTTCATTTGATTTCTATCAAATGATTTTTAGGAGAAATGAAATTCATTTCAACTAAGCTATTATCTACTACATATACATATAATTCAGATGGTGTGTGTCTGTGTGGGTTTTTCATTCTCCTTAAAACTAAGCTTTATTAAGTTCTATTTTAATATATATTTATTTTAATTTTTTTCCATCGTGTAATTATTTATTTTCATTTTTCATTACGACTATACAAGTGATAACATTCAAATTTACAAACAACAAATAAATCTATAAAAATTGGTAACATATCGTTTTCATTATGGCCTGGGTTTCACAAACCCTTCAAACTTATACGTTTGCTTGCTTCATGTTCGCAATTCGCGTCAATAATTCGTGATGATGAAATGAAAACTTTCGAAATCTTCAAATTACATACATACACATATATTGGTTCTGTATAAATTACTTATGAGAAATTTGTGCATTTTGTTTTTCATTTGTTTTTCCCTGAACAACGAAATACATGTGAATCGAAATACATATACATACGTAAATTAGATGTTTAACTTTGTTGATTTACAGTTCATCGTAAATCTTCGCTTGTCTTCATATTTCGTCATCATTTTTTATTTATTTATTTTTGCTTCTAAGCAACATAATTAACAGCAATTGTAAAAATTGACGGAATTATTAAAAATCTTTCATTGTATCTTTTCCCTAGTTTTAAATGTTTATTTGTTGTTGTTTTTTCATTCATTATTTACCTATTTATTTGTATGCATGTGTATGTGGATCGTTTTGTTATTTTGGTTTTTTGCAACAAACCGTTTTCGTTAACTACGAAATGAAAGACTGGGAAATGAGGATGGAGTGCAAGGCAACATCCATTGCGATTTTGACAAGAAACGAAGCAATGAACGAGAAAGGAATGAAAAAAGGACAACAGCAAACAGCCGTACAGTACTAAATTCTATATTTTTTTTTTAGTTAACTTTGATCGCGTCGCTTGCCGGAACTGGTCGGTCCCATGCTCGTCGACTCGCTTTAAATGTTTCATATAGGCAATTTCAATTCTAACAAAATATATGTTTTCGGAAGGTGGACGACATTTTGAAATAACCACGCGAAAAACTGAAATGATGAATTCACAATTTAATGCTGAATTCGAAAACACGGCATCGATATTAATTGTCAACGAGACATGCCTGAAATTTTTACTTTTTAAAATATCACTTGATTTTCACGACATTGTAGAACCTATTTTACGAATCATTTCAAAGTGTAGCCCACCTTCTATATCCTCTAAGCAGTATATGCCGCATCACGCGTCAATCCAAGCATTTGATTAAATTAATAAAATGTCGCGCATTTCGCATCGAAGCAAAACGAAAAACCGTTTCGCTATTTCAAAGCGACTTCAGATATTCCATTTGCACTAAAGGGGTCGCTATTTCTTTTAAATTGCATATGTCTTATTTGCCCCTTGAATGGCGATTTCTTCCATACGCTGTTCGTGTTGCATTCAGTTTTCTTTGTCGAGAAAAATTCAATCAGATATTTCCATCGAAACAAAATCAGATTAATATTTATTCAACGAACGTCATCGCTATCATCGAATTGCATGAAAGTTCCATGTTGACTATAATCTCAACAAGGCTTTGTTGTAGTGTATGGTTTGTGATGTTCTGATCGTAGTGGCCTCTTCTCGCTGGTATCTTCTCGTTTTTAGCTGTTGATGCAACAAACTATTGAATTCATTTTCATTCGATTTGAGGCGACTACAGTAATTTAGCGGAATTGAAATGTTAACTAAGAAACACCAAAAAATCGCCCAAAATACGAAAATCCGATACGACGCGAATACCGTTAGCGGTTTGGTGGACGATGTCGCGTAGTAAGGTATGGTGCAGGGATGCGATGACACAGGCGTTGTACTTTGAGCAGTTTGACAGTGTGCCGCTTTATCGGATGGTGCGGTGTCAACGTAGTCATCGTAATAGTAGATATTATCGATTAGCACCATACGACTGAAATCAATAGTTTCACGCTGATCGCTGATGCTCGTTGATGATGGCGATGATGATGATGCAGACTGAGATGATGACGGTGATGCAGGTGACGCAGATGAGAAGGATTGTTGGTGAAATGTTGTATTTGTTGCTGTGCGATTTGACTGATTTGAAGTAGATAGATCACAGTGTGCACAGATACCATCAGCTGGTGTGCCGCAATAACGATAACAACAATTGGGTGGACCATTATTCGATTTACGTAATTGTTCGCCAGTTTCCGGGATGTTAGGATCTAAAAGATAATTGAAAATTGCAAATTATTGGGAAGTCATGCCAAGTACAATATCATGAGAAGTGCAAGTTATAAGTTTCTCAGCATTGACTGATTTTTTTTAAAGCATAGTCGTTATAGAATTTGATAGATTGTAGCGAATCGAAAGAATGAGAGTGGCCTTAGCACAACTCAGAACCAGACCGAAGTCCGGAACCAAGAGTGCTAAGGTCAAAAGTGGAATGGCTAATGCCATTCAAGAGGCAAATTTAAAATAAAAAAGAATTGCCCAGAGAGCAGGGTACCCTAGAAATGGCCGTGAAGGTGCCTCGTTCGCATTAGCGGAGTACCCTTCAACGAACACCGACGGATGCTGGGGCGCCGCTTTGCTAGCTCGCTGTGGCTGGGGTGGGTCCATAAAAACAATGGAGTCGGTTGGCTCTCTGAAAACTTGATGCTATCTATAATTTCATCCGTCATTATAGTGTAGCCGCAAACTGGTATTATGATATACCTGAGGGAAAAAGGGGCTTAATTCCGTAAAGGAAAGCACCCGTGGCTCTGCAAAATGGGCTGACTAAGCAGACCCAGTGCTCGTGTCGACGCACGGACCCACAAAGCCGTGCAAAAAAAAAAAATATTCAAATCAAATCTTTGCACGCGTCTCAAGTTGGTCGTTCTTTTTGCAATAACTAGTTTAGCAAGATAAAATATAATACAAAAGAAAATTAAAACGAAGAAAACGTTTCATTAAGACGATTGAAAATTAAGCAGGTCAAATCATAACATAATACACAATACTTGAACTGATTTTTTTATTTCCGTATAATACTGTAAACTATCAATTAAATATCATAAACAAAGACGAAATTCAATTTAGAGTCACTATAATATTCTCATAGCTTCATACAATTACGAATAAAAATAAACTTCTTGTTTTCATTATTTGTTCTCCCATTTTGCATTGCTAAATGAAAGCACAACACGAAAAAGAAGAATTAAATGTGTAATTAGAAGTCAAATGCAATTTTGATTTTATTTTCATTATTTCTTGAGATAGTTCTGTAATTTATATTAAACAAGAGATCTCACTCATAATCTGAGACTATTACCTTTTTTGAATAAAAATAAATAAACCAATAATGATCTGTTAAAAAAAGTAAACGTCGGTCTTCTTATTGGGCGAAAGCCTAGGAAGATTTTCTCTTGCAGGTTCGCGATGGCCTGGCTGGCCTAAGTTTTGATGAGTTACTGTTGAATTTCAGTTTTACTAAATAGGGAGGGACATTGGCCAATTTTAAAGTTTCAATATTTGCATTTTTTTTATATTCAGGCCAATATCAGAGGGTGGAGAGCCCCAGACTATCGGGGGTCAGGGCTCCGCCACCATCGGGAGCCCGCGGCTGTCTGCCTCATCCGGGTTCCTACGAAGGGAGAGGTAGTGTTTTTTCTTTTTTCAACTTTCTGGCTCCGTGCGTCGACACGAGCACTGGGTCGACACGAGCACTGGGTCGACACGAGCACTGGGTACAATTCTAATTTTGCCGCACCAACCGTAGGTTGGCATAATCACTAGGTTCAATTAAGTCTACTTGAATTAGGTTGAATGGTCTGGTGGAATAGACAAGCGATGGCTGATATGTATTGTGATAAGTCAACCTAATCCTCGTACAACAGGATTTAGCGATACCAAAGAAAAAAAATGATTTTGGTTGGTGCCTTGGTTGCATTGACAGCGACATTGTCGCTGCATTGTGGTTCACCAAATTCAACTGCGGCATTCCCCTGCGGCGCCGCTGTGACAATGCCGCTGTTATGTGTTTACAGCAATACTCGACATTTATCTCCTACATTTATCTCATACATGTATTTCAAACAACAATAACAATCTACAGACAAAGACGCAATAGAGCCCTTTAGAAAGCAAAAGCGGAACATTCCAGAGCCCCAAACCATGAATCAGATCTCGCATGGTAACGGAAATTCCCAATAGTCTTTTCGAAGACAGTTTGAGAATCTTCGAGAACCCAAGACACAGTTCTAGAAAGGCCTAGATGTAGGCAATAATAATTAATCTCATCGGAACAGGTATAAATATCGCCGCGAGAGGTGCTAGCAGTTAGTTAGTAGCGAAAGTTTGTACAAAGTTGGTACAACGCGAGAGTTAGTAGACAGCGTATACAGCGAAAAGGCTGTTACTGTGAAAAGCGATACAGCGAATTTAGTGTATCCGGGCGCGGTTAATTAAAAGCGATAGAGTGTGAAAGTTTAACGCAAAATTAAAATAGTGCAATCAGTAAAGTGTATGGAATTTAGTGTTATAATTATTTGTGTTAATAAAAGAATAATTAGTGTTGTAAAAGAACACTGTTTTATTTCACGAATGTGAAGAATATCGAATCCACGAAAGGTGTTTTAATGGTAAAATACAACAATACGTTTATATAATAATTATGATACATTTTTTTCACGCCAGCCTTTTTATCAACAGAGACCCTGCGCGGAGAAAGACTTGGTACTAAATGACTTGCCTGGCCAATTCATACTTGGATTCAAACCACTCGTGACTATCACACAAGCAGTCTTCTTTAAATGGGATGTTCGGTTTGAATATCTTATGTTTCATAGTTATGTTCATAGTTTCTAGAGCCTAGGATCAAACTTTGTGGCAATTTAAATATTGCCAGATTATGCACTTCTATTTACACGTACGCTAAGCTCCTGCATGAATTTACTTACCCAAACACAGAAACGTCGGTTCTCCTGCATATTGTGTTGGATATGCTGGTGCTCGATCGGCAGGAAGCATATACGGACAGATTTGCTCGACAGTTTGGCAAACACTAAGGCATGGTCGAAGCCTTCTTCTTCGTTTAATTTGTGATTTTCTTTTCGTTCTAAAAGCAATTAATTAACAGGATATTAAAAAGAATTTCAATCTGAAAATTTTCAAAAAAAAAGACATACCTCTTTAAAATTCTGTCTAACAACGGATCCTTAACGATCGGATTCGCTATGGCAGTCGATATGGATTGGGACATTGTATTCGATGATGTCCCTCTATTAGTACATCCGCGCTGGACGTTTTTGTTTATGCTTTTGTTTTTACTATTTTTATTACTAGAAATAGTAGAAGTAGTTGCTGTAGTAGTAGTATTAGATTTAGTTGAATTTAATATCATTTCCGAATTATCGTTATTATTATCATTAGCATAATCATTTTTATCATTATCATAATCTTCATCCGATAGATATCTTGTACTCCGACTTGTTCTCGCATGATATAAATTCGAACTAGCCGCTGAATGATTTTCCGTTTTATTAATCGTATTCGATGTTGTCGTTTTCTGCCGAATATCTTCCGGCTCGGCAAAGTATGGTATTAGTGTACTACATACCCATCGACGATACGCTTCCTGCAAATAGATAAAAATTAAATAGTTTTGTTAATTAGAGGTGTTTGAGGTAATTGTTTATTTTTGCGGTTAGTATGATATTAAACGTCAAGGATGTTAAAATATTGTAAATTTCCTTAACATAGTCTACATCCAAGCTGGTGCGAAAAAATTGCTTTCGCACTGGTATAAAACTCATGATTAAAGACTACCATAAATCCGCAAAAATCAACCAATTCAACCGTAAAAGAACAGCTCCTTGTGCGACTCAAAATCTTTGGTAAAAAAACACGGCTGACGTCTATCTTTCGCCGCCAAAGCACTAAACCAGCAAAGCGACAAAGCAGCATTAGATTCAGCCGCAATGATAATACGGCCTGGAAAAGGCCAGCACCGGGTTGCTTTGCTTCGGCAACATAGTTCCAATGTTGATGCTTTCAATTAGATCAAAAGCGTAGATAAAAGTTCTTTGCCATTCTTATCTAGAAAATAATTTGATTTGGTCGTGTGGGACAAAAGGAAAACAACAACAATAGCTCCTTCTGCCATTCCAGCTACTGTCACTGTCGCTGCCGCCGAACGGGCTGCTAGCTCCAGATGATTTGTACACGTTTCTTTTCCTATCGCTTCGAATCCTGATGATGACGACGATGACGATTTCTTCGGACTTTTCAAATCGTACCGCTTTCAATCCAAACCGAACCCATTTCCCCAATGCGAACATTTTTCGCGACAATGCCGCAGCCTGACTGACTCGCTGGCAGTGAGCATCTACCCCAACATAATCTTTAGACTTAGCGAATAATTAAATGAAGGATCTTAGATTAAAGCACGGCTACTTTGAGGATGCGACGACGGCCGTGGTGGCTGGCGCTGGCAGTGCTATTGAATATTTATGCGAGTTCGTCAAGTGGCAATGGAACAGAAGTGTTATTAAATTTTCAAGATGATTCTTAAAGACGTTATAGGCATAAGCTTTTAATTTTATGTGTCTGATGTTTAGCGATGAGTGGTTGGTTGAAAGTGGTAGGTGAGCGGACGTTTCAAAAGAGCCATTGAGTGATTGAATAATTTTGAAAAAAAAACCTTAAGTTCTCTTTGTTTTGCTAGAATATTTGCAAGAGTCAGATAAAATATAGAGGACAAAATTTCTGTGTAAGGAGTTGGTTATTCAAATAGTAATATTACATTTTCTAATGTGAGCCACTGTTTGTGTTACTAAAAAAACTCAAGTGTTAGAACTATTTTTTTTAGATCGCACATGCTTCAGGTCATTTGTTTTTTTTTCCATGATGGGGAACCATCTGTTAATTTATTGAATAATGGAGCACATAAGAGGAAGGAACGAGATTATTCATATTTTTTTTCCTGTGTGGCAAAAATAAATAAATTTGAGACAACATGTAAATCATACAATTTATATCAACGATTGGATGATTTGCACTTAGTCAGCATTCCGTCAGCGGCACAACTATAACCACCAAGTGAGAAAGTGATTCGAACACCTTCGTACAATCCCGCAGGTTATTACCCGCATTCACTCAACAGCGAACAGCAATATTGCTGTCAAGAATAAGAAAAAAACGTACTCGTTCGAGCCCAGCATTGCGAAAATTTTGCACACGGAGCTGAATAAAAAGCATCATCTGCATAAAGAAAAAAAGAAATCTACCAAAAGACACAAAACTCAGAGAACGAAAACGATGAAGATGCGAAGTGAGTCTGTTTGTGCCAGTGCTAAGACAAGAGCCAGATTGCCATGACATAGGCTAATATCCTTCGCCCAGACTTTAGAATATCCTCTAGTTCCGTTCTGTTCTGTTCTGAAAGTACCCGGCCAGTGACCAAGACCCGGCGAGCCGCAAGACCCGCAACAAAGAAGGTGGGATTGAGGTGTCCTGTTGCCGTTTCGTTTCCTTTTGGAGTGAACGACAATTCTGAAGCCAGGAATATTGGCAAACGGGGACGGATACGAGCGAGCCAAGACGGACGCAACATATAATGGCCTGGAGGGTATAGAAATAACGGCTGGTCGATTTAAAACAATACAAGTGCGCGGAGATGAGGCCACAGGGGTGTAAATAAAAGCCAAAACGTTCAGTGTCGAGAGTCGAGTTCTTAGCAAGATGACGTTCTCACTAGTCTCCTGGCAGCGTTTTAGAGGTTCTGTCAGTCATCATCGCCGCGTGTATCTTCTGACTTTTGTTGTAATTTTTCTCAGCTTTTGTTGCCGGCGATTAGCCCGTTTGACTGTTCGGGCTTGACTTACTGGCGGCCCGGACCCGGTGTTACTGTTAGTACCGTTGTTGTCTGTCGCTTAAGCGTTTAATCCTCGAGGTAAGCTGATTGAAATTTTGTGAAACAAGAATGGCTTGATTTGAATATTTCATATAATGGGAAGCGATGAATGTTGATTGAGAGTCGATGTAACCGAAAGATATGGAGATGTGTGGGGAGTGTGATGAATGTTTAAGGTGAAATAAGATGATTGTTAAATTATCGTTATTTGAGGTGTTGTAAGTTGAGAAGGGTGCATTTTTGATTGGTTTTATATGGACTCTTATTGATAGTCATGATAAGTGTTTGATGATTTTGTACGAAGCGAATGTTAAATGTACACAAAGCAGCGTACTTCTGAATACTCTATGCCTCATCGTATACCTAAGTTCAGAAGCAAGTTCAAGATTTGGTAGCCGATTGCAGAAATTATGTACATATTAGATAAATTTAATAAATTGGGCTATAGAATTTGAGTCAATCACACTGATGCATATTGTAAAACTTTTGTGATAGTCTGGTGCATAAAATGCTGATAATATTCTTACGTTTTATTCTTTTTAGTCTTTATGTGGAAATTGACGCTTTTTTTCGAATTCATAATATGTAATATAAGTAATATTGCAGATTTTTCATGATTGGAAATTTCAGGATTTCAGGATTGTCCAAAAGTTCTCTTTTCTTTCTTATACAAAATGTTGATCATTGGTTTAAATTCAACCTTTCCCTATTGGCTGCTAATTAAGTTTTGCATATATTGAATTCAAGGAAAATGTGCAAAACTATTCTTGAAACGTTATCAAAAGTAACGTAGTCTCGATGTAAAGCTTGTTAGGTCTTGGAATTGGTGGAGGCGTCATTCACAAGCAATGCTTACGAGTGTGAAGTGATCAGTTCCACGTTCCACTTTATCCCCTAATTTGACTCAAGTATTTGTTCATAGCTAGATTGACTTGAACTCCATTGTGTGGACCTCACACACTTAAGTCCGGTACTCTATCCAGTCTGCTATTTAGATATTCATTCATTGATCAGATATTAGACAGTGAGTGCGTTTATGCCGTAGCCAAATTAGTGAGCTCTGCTTATTTAGCAGCGGTATAAACCACTTTTAAATTAGCGGAGCTTGCTATTTTGGCTACGCTACATTAGCGCTGCTAAAATTTAGCGCGATTATAAGTGTGAAGGTAGCAGGGGTATAAACACTATAGCAGTCATATTTAGGATTTCTAGTTTCGATTGACATTCGCAATCTGAAAGCCTTGGTGCAAGGGTGTTTTTGTTCTTAGTATTGAGTTCCTTTCAGATGTTACGCCATTTTTCCTTTGGTTAATAAGCTGTACGGTGTAAACGCTACTACTACGCCAGTTTGGCAGCGCTATTTTAGCTACGGCATAACCAAGGCTAGTGAGGATCTGTTCTATATTCATGCGAGTCAGTTGTTGTGGATAATTATTTAACTTCCACTTCCAGACTACTCTCGTCACTCATGTATTTTATTACTCTCACGCATGATATTTGATTTTTATGTATGTGATCCGGAACCAATTTCTGCAGTTTTTCCGATACATTTTAGTTATCCCACTAGGTTTGTTTTCCTTAATGTCTCCACAGCTATGCCATTTGAAAAATTCGAAAACCACAGTCTAGAAACAATTTCGCTTAACTCGCTCAGTGCCTGACTACCAACTCTTTTCTACACTGAGAGATATGTATTATCAATAAGTTTCATTTGCAAATCAGAGATATACGCAACAGCTAAAATTTAATTTTCAAGCACAACTTAAGAGATTTTTTTGAATTTTATTAATTTTAAGACATAAAGATGGCTATCCACTCACATTTAAATGTAACGACTCATATATTGATGATCCTTTTGAAATTAGTAATTTATTTGCTTTTGCTTTCAGTGAAGCTTATCGTGCGGACTTGCCTAACTCTAGACTCTTTTCACCCAACTTGACGAGCTCAGCAGTCTCCTCTTTGGAGATGAAGGATTTTAAAATTCACGAGGACACCATTATCGCATTTGTTAATAAACTTGCAAAAAATCAAACTCCTAGGCCAGATGACATACCTAATTTAGTCTTAAAATATTGTGTGTTATCACTACTAACAGTGATGTTTTATGTTTTCAATGCATTCTTAAAAGCAGACATCGTTCCTCATTTGAGGAAATACTCCACCGTCACTCCTATATTCATGAAACGAAGTTGTAATGACGAATACAATATCGGTCTTTTGCAAACTTTTAAACTTTTTGAAGCCATAATCACCGATATTGTAGCCTTTCATTGCAAATTTATTAGGACTCTGTATCCATACGGTTTTATATAAGGTCGTTCAACTACAACCAACCTGCTTGAATTTTCCCACCAAGTAACCAACTCAATCGAAGGTGGTCTCTAAACTGACTTGGTCAATATAGGCTGGATGAAGACCTTTGATAAGCTTGATCACTCTATACTCTTAGCTAAGCTTCATTCCTTTCAATGTCCTAATTACTAATTTTCGAAGAAAATTAGTATTAAACTCGCTTCGCCGAAAATTCGTGATATATATATATATATATATATATATATATATATATATATATATAAATATATATATATATATATATATATATATATATATATATATATATATATATATATATATTTATTTATTTATTCAATCATTATAGCTACAGGTTAATCTTAAATAAAAATACAGAATTCCTTTTTAAGATATAAAGCTCACAGCCCACATAAGGCAAACTTGTGAGTGGGTGCGGCGTTACTTGAACAGTTTTAGCTATAGCTTTATAATAATACAATTGAACATAATTAATATGTATACAAACTATCTAATTATTCCATGTATAACTTATACTCATGAGTTGCATTATGAAACTTAATTTTTAAATAATAAACACTGAACAAGGACTATCAACAATATACTTTTTTAGGACTTTCCTGTAATTTGATACATTAATAGATTCTTTAATTTCAGTCGGCACTTGATTGTATAATTTTGGACCTAAATTACATGCATGCCTTGACGTTCTGGTCTTCCTATATTTTTGTAGAGCTAGAGGTCTCTTGACTTGTGAACGAGTAAGATAAAAAGAGTGCTGAATTTCGAAGTCATTGAGATGCAAGTAGACGTATTTAAGCAGTTCATAAACAAACAACTGAAGTATATTAAGCACATCAAACTCAGAAAAAGCTAAAGTGGTAGAATAGAACTTTGATTGTTTAATACAGATTTTTACCACTCTATTTTGCAAATTTTGGAGAACATTAATAGTCGCGGAATATGCTGAGCCCCACACCAAAATTCCATACTGCAATAATGATTGAATTATGGCAAAATACACCATTTTCATTTGTTGTGGTGGAAGGCTATATAATTTATACAAAGGCTATATAATTTATACAAAGTTTTTCTTATTCTCCTGCACAAATTTTCAACTTGAATATCCCATTTCAAGGAAGAATCAATAGTTATATGTTATTAACTCTAATATTAAGTGATCTGTTGTTGAACGAATTTTTCCCAAAGCAAATGTATTTTGTTTTTTCTAAATTTAGGGCTAGCTTGTGCTTACACAGCCAGTTATAAATAAGCTCCAAATCACGATTTATATTTGAAGCAAGATTATTCTCGTAATTATCACTATACAGAAGTACCATATCATCAGCGAAAGATACAGTTCTTCCTTTAATCATGGTTTCTTCAAATTTACATAGCTCATTCACATATATAAGGAAAAGTATTGGACCCAAAACAGTTCCTTGAGGTATTCCACATATGACTGCGAGATTATCACTTATGGATTCACCTATCCGAACATTTTAATTTCTGTCAGATAAATAAGATTTTATTAGCAAAAGAGCATTACCTCTCAATCCTACATTTCTAAGCTGGAATAAAAGTATATCGTGGTTTACTGTGTCAAAAGCTTTCTTGAGATCTAAAAAAATAGCTAGAGCTTGTCGGTTGTTATCAACTTCATTATTAATAAATTTAGTAACTTCGTATAAAGCATCTGAGGTACCTTTTTTTGATCTGAAACCATATTTATTAGGAGCGAAAAAATTATTTTGCTCAAAATGCCACATGAGTCGAACTTTGATGCATCTTTCTAATAATTTACTCAAGCTTGAAGTAAGGGAAATCGGACGATAGTTACTCGGATCTAGCGGATCCCCTTCTTTGTAAAGCGGGACAATAGTTGCATGTTTTAGCCTGTTTGGAAAATCCCCTTTAGTCCAGACCATGTTAAATATGAATGTTATAGGTTCAACAATTAATTGGCCACAATTTTTTAGTATTGTTGTACTTATTTTATCAAAGCCAGACGACTTGTTATCTTCAAGATTTCGAATACGCATAAGAATCTCAGAGCTATCAATAGGTTGTAAATTCGTAATAAAAGTCGTGCATTCATGTTGGTGCGGTATGGAAGAATTATTATCACAGATAATCCTAGAAGCAATATTTTCACCAATATTTGTAAAGTGCTCGTTTAGAATATTGCAAATTATTTCCTCGTTTTCAACAACGTTTCCCTGCCTGTCGTTCATTTGTTTGATTCGTTGCTTTGTCATACAACCAGAAGTTAATTCGTTGATCTTTTTCCATAACTTCCTTGGATTATCACGTAATTTTCCTATTTCTTTTTTAAGAAAATTATTCCTAGCAAATTTAATTATGGAATTGAGCTTGTTCCTATACCTTTTATACTGCGTTTTCAGAGAATCATTAAATGGTTGATTTCTTATTAGCCTTGCTAGTTTATCCCTATATCTTATAAATTTGACTATTCCAGGGGTTGCCCATGCTTTTACAGATGTCAAACGTGGCTTTAATATACGGGTTGTTTGTTTCGTGGACTGTTCAATAGCACATTCCAGGATTGTATAAAAATTGTCGAGAGCCCTATTGACATCTTCGCAAGAGTATAAATCTAGCCAACTCTCCCTGGCAATAATGTTTCTTAGTTTGACGTAATCTAGTGTATGAATTATTTGAGTTTTTTCAGAAATTCGCCAAATTTGAGTATTTTTAAAAGTTATCTTAGCCAAGACGCTAAAGTAATGTTTGACTGATAAATTGCCGGTTGAAATTGACATTCATGGAGTGTTTGCAGAAAATATGATCTATACATGAAGAACCATTTAAAGTAGCCCGAGTTGCCCCAGTTAAATATTCATTAAAACCAAAGTTCATTAAGGTATCAACATAGTCTGAGCATAGACGCGAAAGTTTGTAGTCGGAAATATTAATGTTGATGTCTCCTAAAACAATATGGTTTTTGTATTTGCTCAAGCTACTTAGGTAACCATGTAAAGAGTGTATAAAATTAGTTGGATTGAGGCTGGGTGATCTATAGATACAGCTGACAATAATTTTCACATTATTTGTGATAGTGAGTTCTAGTGAAATATTTGTAGAGTCAGTAATAAAATAGTTCAATTTTTTAAATTTCAAATCGCTTTTAACATAAACTGAGACTCCATCGCATTTGTTTAGCATGCATTCTTTAGTCACCATGATATAGTCATTGATGTGAAAAACATTGCTACTATCAATATCAGAAACCCATGTCTCAGTAAAGACAAGTATATCATAGCATACATCCATTTGATCCAAAAAAAAAAAACAAAATTTGTTCATAGTGCTTGTTCAGGCTTCTAACATTCATTGAAAATATGCGTAAGGCAGTGTTGGAATTAATCTCAAAAAAATTTACATTTTTATGATTATCTAAAAAATCACTTAGTTCAGACATCTAAACAGTTACGAAAGATAATTAAGTAATAACAAAAATGAAAAAAGTGACTACTCTAAGCTATTTAAAAAATCCAAGTTGCTTATCTTAATTGCCGCTGCACCATCTGCCTTTCTTACTAGCAGCTTTTAGCAGCTGTTTAGCAGCCTTTCTTACTAGAAGCTTTCGAAGATTTTTCGCTGTTTTGATGTTCGTACACTTCGGATGGAAGAAATTATTGCACCCCGTACACATGATTATGTCTTTAGGGTCATTAAATTCTTGTTTGCACATATTACACTTGCTAGCTATTATAGAAATACACGGAAAAAAAATTTAAGCTCTACTATGGTGTGTTAGCACTGTTAGCTTCACGCGATAATGAACTGAGAACTGAGAATATATATATATATATATATATATATATATATATATATATATATATATATATATATATATATATATATAAATATATATATATATATATATATATATATATATATATATATATATATATATATATATATATATATATATATATATATATATATATATATATCAGCAAAATGATTAAGGGAAATAATCTCTGGAGTGGCCGATCCGGTTGAGCTGAAAATTAATCTTACACCTTTTAATGAATCTTACACGTTTTGGTGGCGGCGGGCATTTTAGTGAATTTTCAGGTACTCCTATATTTCCAAGCAGTGTAAGTTTTTGTTCAAAAAAATTATTAGGATTGAAAACTTATTATGTTTTTAGTTTGTTTATGATAAAGAATTGGAAATTTTGAGCCTTGCGTAGTCAGTGAGTGCCTAAAAGTAGGCAAGGATTTTTTTTCAAATTTCGATTTGTCATAACTTTTAAGAAAAACAATAGATCATCGTGAAACTTTCAGAGCCTAGACTAGAATTTAACACACATGGACCTTCAAGACTGTGCAAGCATGTCTGTAGCTACAGCAGGCTCCTGAAAAATCATCGACCTTCCTGAAAAAATTTTGATTTGTGAAAATAAATTCAAATTTTTGATAAACTTTGACTTTTGTCCACTAAATCAAATAACAATTTTCAAAATCCCGCGGTTAACAAGAACGACAACCCGTGATCAAATTACCTCTATTTTCAGCACTCAAAACTTCTGTTTACGAGAACTGACGATCGGATAATGTGATCAATATGAAATTTACAGGACATGTTGAAAATAGCTAGGACCAGGTCTGATAGAAGTGATTTTGAAATATGGGCAATGCCATTCGAAAAATCGCTGAGAAAAAAACTGGTTTTTGGCCTACACCTTCCGATTTAGCCACCAGCTTTTAACAAAACTCACGCAATATGTGAACCTTACTCTAAGATAGAGTTCATAGAAATTTGGTTGAAAAATTAGTATAGAGACGCCAGCTATGGCAATTTTTGTCTCCTAAGTATTGGTAATTTGCTCAGGAAAATAAAGGTTTTTTTCCTATAACTTCCGATGCAGTAACGAAATCAAAACGAAATTCATGTGATTAGTGGATCTTGTTGCATATCTAATTCTGTAGGAATTTCGTTGAAAAATCGTGAAAGGGTTGCCAGCTATGATGAATTTCGTAATTTGTTGACATTTCTTTATCGAGCAATCGAAACGTGAAGCAGCTATGGTGCTAGCACATGAATATTGCACCAACAGGTGCTTCCATTTTGTATTCATAAGCAAAGCATTTACAATAAAATAAGCAACCGATATTTAAATTTTCCGAGTTTTGGAAATTTTTCGGATGGCAGCCCCAGACATAGTTTAATCGGTGTAACTTTCGATGATATCCTTGGATGAAAACGAAATTCAAAGGATAGGTTGATTAAGCACGAGCATGTTATGGTAGATTTATTGCTGCTGTGTTGGACAAATGCTGCCAACACTGAACATTCTCATCATTTGTGTTATAGGAAATGCTGTCAGAAAATGATATTTGTTCCTTTGAGTAAGAAATTGTTGATATGATACCACAAAGAAGTGTATAATGACTTCACACATTTTTAATCCCTCAAAGATAACTTCTTTCAAAATTAGTTTTCAAGCGGTTCTGATGCGCTAGACTTTTTTCTTAATAGCCTCCCGCAATCTTCTTACTTGGCCTGCGTATTAAAAGCCTGATATAGTGGCCCCCTGTTTCAAACATTCTACCATAACGATTCCTCCAGCGTCCCCAAAAAATGATGCATACCTTCCCTGCCTTGACACTTGACACTTTGAATTTGTTCGGCGTCGGTGAAGTGGGTCGCTTCCAAGTTATCGATTGCTGTTTGGTTTCTGGATCAAATTGTAGATCCAGGTCTCATCCATGGTTACGGATCGTGATAAAATCTTTTCCAGACCTGCCTGGAATTTTTTAAGATTCACCTTCGAAATGTCGACTCGTCTCTTCTTTTGCTTGTCGGTTAACTTTCTCGGCAACTAACGCGCAGAAACCTTCTTCATATGTAATTCGTTGGCAACGATTCTATGAGAGCTGCCACACAAGATCCCTGTGATCTCAGGTATATACCTGATGGTCACTCTTTGATCTGCCAACACGACATCTTCGAATTTTTTCATGTCGTTTTCAGTGAGGGACGTGGATGGACGTCCTTCGTGGTGTACATCTTTAGGGGCTGTTCCTCTTAGCTTAAGCTCCTTGGCACAGGGTGCAACAGTGGAATATGGAGGAGCAAAGTTCCTTAATGTTTTCACCAAATTGGTGTCTATATCTTTGGTAGACATTTTTTTCAAACACGGGTACTTAATTACGGCTCTAATTTCGTTTTTCTTCATTTTGATGTTCTCTCCTCGACGGTTCATATTCAAATAAATGTACCTCCCTGGAATCATAGCCTATTAATATGTTTTTTTATGCTGACTTAGTGGGTACATGAGGCAGCAAATTTTTTTTTGAATTTTATGCGAACTGGAAATAGCCAATTATCATTACTTTTGGACCAACCCTCGTATTCCCAGCCGAAGTACAATATTTCAAAAAGAATATGCAAAAGCTTCTTTTCATCGCTAGGAATCAAATTCGTCGTGGTTGGTGACTTCGGCACGAAACAAACACTTTGGAATTCTCGACCCATAACATTTAGGTACAAAGCACATTTTGAGACACTAAAACTTACAAATTGAGGCACATTTCAACCGGCCAGCTAACTAATGGGTCTTATGAACGAAATTCCGAGCTTCAAAGACTTTGCATTCACGAAGGAAATTCCTCCTAATTCCGAACACTTAAAAGCAGTTTTTGATCTGTTCTCATGTCACTCGCCTATCATAACCCTGGAAATGACACTCCAACTCCGTAGATAATCTTTTCAATGGGTTTCACTTTAGCAAAACCTAAAATTTAATTGCATGTCTCCCCTCGGAAAAAATCCTAGTCTTGGAGAAAAGACTGGTACAAAGGCAATGGCAGCTGCTCAAGTCATCTCAAACAAAAGCGCGATTCAGCAAAGTGTGTAGAGAGCTCAGGGTGGTACTTGCAAATGACAATAAGTTGCCGTTATAAACCGAAAACATCGCCTATTCCTTTTAGAATGCACTGCGACTTTAAATCTGATTTTAACGCTCACGACTCAGAATAAATCAAAACTTTGGCACTACATTTATATATCATCCAGGAAGTCTGCTAAAAAACTCTCCCAGGATCGAGCTTATCATCAATGTTTTTCTCAAACATTTACCACCTATCTAATCTCTTTAACGCTCCCTTCCGAATCCAATAGTTTGCTAATGCATGTCAAATAGCCATGATCCTAATGATCCCTAAGCCTATTAAAGATATTTTCCAAGTGAAATCATAGATATCTGTTTGTCATTGTTATTGCGATAGTCAATGAGCGCATGCATATTTTATTGGCAGATTCTAGTCCAAAAAAAATATTATGAGTTATTTCTCAAATGTGAAATTTAATACAAATCACATTCCTTACAGTCCTTGCACTCTTTGAACGTATCGATTGTTTGAAGTGCTTGGTAAACATGACTTTTAACTTAGCTTTTAAAGCTATTGTAAGCTTTTCTCCCTTCAATCATCTTAGTTACTTAGTTCGTCAAAATTAACCTGCCATGAAACTTCGGCGACATAATTATATTTTTCTTTCATCTAAAATCAAGCTAAAATTTAGTACCATAATTAACTGACACTTGAACCTGACTCGCATGTCTGACAGACTTTATCTCCTCTTTGTTGACGACGTCCAATTTTATGAACCCTCAGTGAAGTGTAAAAAAATCTCGCATATATTCATCAAAAACAAACAGCCAAAGGGGGCACTTGCATTATTTTTTTCAGTCGCTTTAATATCAATTGGACAACACTCTTGAAGCTACCCTTACAAGATTTCTCTCTCATCCCCCATTAACTTTCAAAGTTGAACGAAGCAAAGTTTGTTCACAGTGCATTCAACTTTCTGTGGCGGAAACATAAAAGAAGTAGCAACGAGAATAAAAACAATTACAGAAACATGACCGTACAAAATGTTAAACATACTGCCAACACGTTAACTCAAGTCTTGTTTGAGTTTATTTTTCTTCATCCTAAACAGATTTATTGTTAAGAAAACTGTGTTTAGTCAGATTCTGAACTTGTTCGTTTCACTTCTGTTGGGGTTTTGTTGTTGTAGCTTTCTCACTTTGGATTAAACTCACGCAAACATATATTCACACGCACAATGAAACATTCAGTGCTTCGTTTAAATTTTTTAATATATCTTTCATATTTTGGTCTCGCTCAACGCTGCCTTCGGTCATGTTCCATTTTGTAGTCTGCCGATAAGAAGCTAGTAGGATGGTCCTGAGTAACTTTTTCCTGACATGAAACTCGGGCCGGAAAGTGAATGAAGCTTGTATTGGATAAGTGAGCTTCTTCATTGCGTAATGACTATGGACGAAGAAAGTTGAAATATTCAATAGTGTGTTGGATGGGGATTTAGAAGTGAGTTGTGAGTTAATTTCATGACATGATGAATGTAAATCGGGATTATTTTTTATAAACCGTATAAGACAGTTATTTTTGTTCGTTTAGAATGCGAGTGTATGTGAAATAAATTATAAAATACTACAGCGCCCAATGTGGGTTAAATTCCCATATGTTGTTTCTATAACAATGATAATACTAGCAAGCCACCAAATACTGTCCAAATACACGACTTTCTCATTTCGCTACTGTAAAATTTCATTTTGACTAGTTAAAATACAAAAACTATGTAAGAATATCACCAAAGTTTACGTGTCACAGTCTAATACTGAAATATGCCCCGGATACTTTTTACGACTTGACCGGATCCTGAATTTACTCTTAGCTTTCAGGGACCGTATTGGGCAAGACGTATTGAAAAGTCGAAAGTAATTGAACCCCAAAATCAATAATCCACGTCGAAAGCCCAACCAAAATTTTACGGATCCGAAAAAAAGGTCATATACGCCGCCATCATCTACTGCTCCACAAAGCCACATCGATATGACAAGTAGGCAAACGAAACGAACCGAAACGAATAAACCAACATTAGAGCTGGCTGGTTCGTTTCAATGACTGTGTAATCAGCATTTCGGGGCTTTTATCGTATCCAAAGTTCGTTCGTTCTTCCTCGCTGACATTTATAATAAAATAACAATCCGAAAGGTTCACGAACTGGTTCTGACTAGATATCACACCTAAGTACTAAGCCTGTCGAGCGAAAGATGATAAGTCGGGGCCGCGAAAGGACAGCTTATGAGAAACACATGTACAGTGTTTGAGAAGGAAGGACTTATGAAAGGGAAAGCTGCTGGCAGAGAGACGGAGTATTTCTTTTCTGAATGATTTATGAATGTAGTGAGGACCGATGAGCAACGTTATACTCCTCGCGGTGATAGCGATTTTGAAGCTCAAAAGTAGGCCCGTGGCATTTATTCAGCATTTTTCGCTACAAACAATATTTCGATAAGTTTTGTGGCTGATGTGTTTTCTTATGTTTTGGCTATGTGAAAACATGCTCAGACAATGACGAAAAGTTGAGCCAAGAGATTCAGCTAGTGGATTATGTGTTGTCTGGTCCTATTTTTATGGGAAACTATTTGAAATGGGAAAAATATGCTCAATTGTTTTAATTTTCTTGGAATCCTTTTTCGAAACACACACGCTCAAAAATGTTGAAAATACATGCAGAATTAATGTCTTTTTCATTATTTTTCTAACAATGCAAAGATAGAATGGCAACTCTTTCGTCACAACACGTCAATTTGACATCATTGTTATAACCATCTAGACCTAGCACAAACACAATGTTTGCACAAATACTTTTTCTTGTATTACGCCATTTCTTTTCGGCCATATAATGATGCAAGCATACTTGCTCGTTTATCCTGCCTCTGCCGTCTACGTTATATGGTATGGCCAAACAAGTCCATTTCGTTCCCACAAAGTAGATCTCTTCCAATTACCATACTGTTTGCCATGTAGACGGCTAAACGTTATAAATTTCGTATGAGATTTAATTGCAAGAACGACCGCAAAACAACCGTCATATTGTGGCAAATCTTATCGGCGCAGATATTGTCGATTTTGGGAGTAATACACGAGTGGTAGAGGATTTAGTCTTGTGAATTATTGAATTGATATTGGCATTATTTTTGGACCAAAGGAGAGTAAATGAGGTCATTTAGTATTGATGTAGTTTAGCTAGTCAGAGAGCTATCATGAAAATATGGATTGAAGTGGTGTATAGCTTGGGGGAAATCAGACAATGGAAAATTTGTGGCATTTGAATGAGTTCAATACGTATGATCTGTTTGTTTAAGCGTGGAGGTTTCATATAATCCGAAAAATTATGGCAATACTCCAAACATGCAAAAAAGACCAAAAACCTCAAAACAGCCTTTCAGAAATGATATAAATCACTGAGACTTTTTAACGTACAATAATACGAAAAGTACCGGTTATTTGCAACAGATTCGATTGGTTACTGGCCTGTGAAATTTTGGTGATTTATTCAGCGGGTGCGGGCGAACTCATTTTTTTCACATTTGGAATGCATTGACAAATCGTATTTTTTGTATTATAAAATGTCAAAAAAAATTCAAATACACATATTTAATGTTTCAAAAATTTTGAAATTGGAGATCACATTTTATTCTCCTTTGAAAAATTTCATACAGCAGCTGCGAGTTTGTTTTTTTTTACAAAAGCCTTGAAAATAGAAGTTAGTTTATTATCGTATGGTGGTCTTCAAATAATGCAAATACAGTGGTCAACAAATACGAAATACTTTAAATATCTTTGGGATCAGCTGCATAATTTTCAGTCTTAGCAACAACATGAATCGCGCTAAGACTCGCTTTTGAACTGAAACAATATCCAACTTTTTCATCGGCCACCGATGTGGACAATTAACCTGTCCAGTAAGTCGATGGCTTTCAGAGCACTATCACATACCTTACGAATGTGGTCCCAGTAGAACAGCTTAGTGTCCAGCATCACTCCCACCTGCCTTAATGACTTACTGGTCTGGATCACTGCGGAGCCCACTGTCTTCGGCATGACAGTCGGTATCCACCGCTTTGTCAGCATGGTGATCTCTGTCTTCGACAGAATCAGCTGTAAGCCACGACTGGTCATCGCTCGTTCCAACCTCCTTATTACATGATTAAGTCTGAATTGGCGAATTTCGCAGTTTTAGGCCAATGGCAAACACGGCGGTTCCAGCGAAGCGTTTCCCGGGAGGAAAACCGAGTCTGTTTAGTTGTGCACTTAAAAACCTAGACGCGTCCAAACCGCGGAGTGTGCCATCACAATGCTAAATGAACGCACGACTAAACCGACTCGGTTTTCCTCTCGGGAAACGCTTCGCTGGAACCGCCGTGTTTATCATTGGCCCTAGAAGTGTTTACTGCTGATATTACGGAAATGCTTTAGCCGTTGCGTTACGTTTAGTTTTATGATATATTTTAATATTTTGAACTCCATATGAACAGAATGAAAACCTCTATAAAATATTGCATGAAAAATTGGGGACGTAATTGTATGAAATTTTATATACAAACCAAACTTAAAATCGCATCGTTTTCTTAAAAAAAATTCATGTTAATTACATGAAGAATTGTTTGGAAATAGTGTCTTAAAGTGCATAAAACATTGCGCTCAAAATGCTCTTGAAAATCATTTGAGAAACTGCATGGAAAATTTCATCTAACATGTCATGGGAAATCATATGAAAAAATCTATCAAACGTTCCACGAGAAATTCTGAATCAAATTCTATGCATATCACATGTTAAATCAACACGAAAATTGCATAAAAAGTAACATGGAAAATAGCTCGGAAAATCGCATGAAAATTTACAAGTAAATAGCATGAAACGTTGAAATAAAAATGCATGGAGAATTACATAGAAAATAAAATGAAAAATTTCGTCAAGTATACTACACAACATCCCACAAGAAAAATGCACGGAGGATTACATGCAGAGTTCTATGAGAAACCGTGGAAGAAATTACATGCTGATACAACAGTTGTACTAAAAAATGTGCATGAAACTGTAGGAAAAAAAATCGAACAGGAATTGCCTGACAATTTTTTGACAAAACGGACGAGCAAGTCCATGGAAAATTTCCAAGAAAGTTGTTTGAACAATTACACAAATAAATACAGGAAGATATGCACAGCTAACCGTCTGAAAAAATTCTTTCAAAATTTCACGATAATCACATGGAATATTACCTTAAAATTTACATGGAAATCTTTATACTCATAGAAAAATTGAATCAAATAGCATGACATTTAGAACCGAGAGTTCAATGAGAAATCGGACGGAAGATTACTTGATAAATTGCATGATAAATAGCATCAAAAATCAGAACCGGTATAGAGAATTGAGTGATAGCAATGTTAAAATTAAGTGATAACTTGCATGCACAAAAAATACTGTGAAAATCACATGAAAAACTGAATTCAAATCGCATGCAAACCGAATGTTAAATTCCACAAATTGTCACATGTGAATATTTTTACGGAGTATTTTATTGTGTTGAATCATATAGAAAATTTAATGAAATGTGGCGAATAAAATTGCATGAAAACTTGCGAAAAATATTTCCTCAAAGACATGCAGAGACAATTTCATGGTAATCACATGAAAAGTTGCTCGAAAAATTATGGTACCCGAAAATCCTATTAAATTTTGGACAACAACATCTATCTACCTATCTTTTTTTTCTTTATAATAGCTAGTTCTTTCTTTTTATTCGCTTTTACTCGTTTGGCCGTTGAAAGTTACGTTTTAAAGTCCTTAGCAATCTTTGAAAATTTGGTTTCGGGATTTTCCATGCATTTAAAAAAAATGGGCTATTGTACTTTTTCTTGCCTCGACTCCATGTTGCCAGCCAAAAAGCTCCTGGATAAGTAGAAGGTTACCATATACCTTGATGATCTGGAGCAGGTATAAACTCGGAAATATTCACAACGATAAGAGGGTCAATTTTAACTGGGACAGCCCTTATTTACTAAAAATAGAAAACCATCTGCTTCCTTGGATCGACCGCACTATCGCCTTTAAGTTAGTTAAATAAAGTTTAATATATTTTAAGAGGAAGGATGCACTCAGTGCCACGACTCTTTTCCTCGTCATAGCTGAACACTGGCAAAGATACTGCCACAGGTCTGTAAAAAATCGTTGAACGCTACGGTCATCAGTTGCGCGTACCATCTTACGAGGCAGTGGCCCGTAAGAAAGCTCACAGTAAAGGCAGAGCACAACGGATTAAGCTTAAGCTACCTTGTGTGATGTGCGGTCATTGAGACCCAAAACCATTTAGTTATCGGACTTGTTGATTCACCGGGCTTCCTAAAGTCCTCGAAATATTTAAGCCTGATAGCTGATTTGACCGATGGCATCGATATTCCTATGGTGAAGAGCATGAGACCTAAGGAGAAGAGACATGAAACCTTTGGTTGATGATAAACCCCATAGCCTCTCATAGAAAGATCTAAAAAAGGACTTCTATGCGTTGCGTGTGGCGTATTTAAATGCTTGCAGCTTGGTTGTATACAGTGATCATGCATTAGACCTGTTACAGGTGTAGAACTTTTTCATGCACTCTCTCTTTTTGGCATACATTTATAAAATATGACCTGGGGTTGGCTTAGCTATATAATACTTAAATACCTACTTAATTTACTAAACTAAATCTAGCTTCTGTCTTACTACAATCAGCTTCGCCTTTTGGGAACTAAACTTAATCTAGGCCTTCTTTATCCTCTTCGGTTCGTCGGGAGGTCACCGTATTTGAACAGACGCACTTATGCGTACGATATCCCGGATCAGTCTGTTTTCATATCCGTTTGTCTGTGAGTTAAATGTTATCGTCAAATTCACAAGTGGCGCAAGTCCTATTTCCTGATATAAGATAGAGGTCGTCGGCCACTTTTTGTTACCAGGATATAGAACCTGCCAGTGTAAAAGTGCAGAATTTTCCGTTCAAAAGTCTCTGCTTCTACCATGGTAGATTTGGAATAGATAACCCAGGATGGGAAGCATAAGTCAGGTTTAGCCAAAAGAGTGTCTCACATCAAATGGACTTAGCTTTTATCATGTCATGTCCACCTTTTTGGCGAAAAGATATTTGATGCACTGAAACAGGGTTTAGCTACTGTAATTCTACGTCAAATATAGGGATTTAGTTTCATGCATGTCTACTCCTAAGATAGATGCGGATAGTTTCTGATTCCTGATACTTGAAAGGATATCTGAACATTGACAGCTGTTTTTTGCTACTATTTAGCTTGATGCCTCATTCATCAAAATAAAAACAAAGAATGACCAAATAATCTTCTGATCTTCGCAGTTTTAAGCGAGTCTTGGCTTGATGCAAAAAAGAGCGTACTATCTTTATATTGTGGGACTTTAACTTGAGGATATTCCACAAGAAAATGAAGGTCAGCAGTGAAAATGGTATATAAAACAGATCCAGTGATAGAACGTTTTGGCACTCCTGAGATCACAGGTCTCTGAAATATGCTCACATAAAATTGTCTGTTGCGAAAGAAGCTTGCGGCCAGTCAGTTTGTTACATCCAAAAATCCCAGCTTGATCTTTCTCGATATCCAAGGCACAAACAACAATTGGAATGTTTCACTGATCGTATAAGTAAGAGATAGTGTGTTGGGTTCCATGCTTGCGCCCACAATCAAAATTGTTTCTGCGAACGATTCGGCCTGTTGATCAGGATCACACACAGAAACAATGCCAGTCGTTTCCGCTATCTGTCGGTTACTAGAAAGCCGATTAATTTTTTTATACTTGTTGGGGCCAGCCGCTGTGTAAGACACTCATTCAAAAATTCACCAACGATTTCTGCAATAAACTTACTAAGACAGATGATATTCGAAATAAGTGACCTGTACAGTGGGTGATCCCCTCCATGCCCATGAAAAATTTGGTTCAACTTGCAACGTCAAACATGACTCACTTGCATTCGCTTAACCATATTCGGTGATATTCCTCGACCGTGTTAATGTCCTTCCTTCACATATAAAGGTAAGTTTAATTTGAGCCCA
The DNA here is from genome assembly GCA_963978885.1 of Nemotelus pantherinus. Lineage (NCBI taxonomy): Eukaryota > Metazoa > Arthropoda > Insecta > Diptera > Stratiomyidae > Nemotelus > Nemotelus pantherinus. The sequence goes on from OZ022264.1 coordinate 224,558,742, forward strand.
CGTGTATGATTGATTTGTGTATGATTGTGATATGATTTATTATTCACGCAATAGGGTCCGCACTTGAAGCCGCTATCTCAGTCCGAATGTTTAATCACCTCAATGATCTCATCTTTATCTATGCAGGCATGGAGGCCATGCAAGGATGCATAGCTTTCATACTTGCATAAATCTATATGGGTCAGAGCCAGATCAGTATTATTCATGAGTCCGCCTCAACTCAACCTACAACTTAATGACGACGAGACTGAGAATGTACTCTGAGGGTTTTAACGGCGTGGAGATGGTCGTTTTAACCGAGCCGTTGACGAAGCGGATTTCACTCCATCGCTACCGCGTCTGAAGACGACTAAGTCCAGGATACTTTGACCACCAGCATCGTAAAGATAACTGAATTAAACTTGAACAGAACATTCTTGAAATTTCTGTTAAAAAATCTTACGGAATATTGAACAGAAACTAGGGGAGCTTTTGTGCAAATTTTTCCGCTGAAGAAATTTGATCCAAACATTAATTCGCGTGAAACCAAGAGTTAAGCATATTATTAAGATAAACTGATTATCGGAACCCTTAATATTTATATTTTTCTTTGTGCACACAATTTCATAATTCACAATGAAATCCGATAATAAACACAATTCCGTTGAAAAACTGTCATCTCGAATTTATTTGACAGACCGCTACTGACGTTTTATTTTTGTCTGAAATGATTCGGAGATAAGTATGCTACTTTTGATCATCAGGAGTGTAAATATGCACGAAATAAATAAAAAGAAACATAAGCGCCCAACGTGGGCTAATGTTCTTATACTATTTCGAATATAATGACCATACAAATACTAAAATTGTAGTAGCCGTATACTTTTCGTGTACAAAGCTAAATTGGGATAAACCAAAATTTCTAAAAGTTGACTTGCGTGGTCAGAAGAGAACTTATAAGAACTTTTTAATCTGCGGAGACTTCAATGCGACATTTCAATATTAGAACTGTACCAAGGCTAAAAAAGCGGGTGAAATACCTTTTGACTGGATGATTCAGGAATATCTTTTATACATATTCCTCTGTAAGCGATATTTTATTCTGGTGTCAGTAGACCTTCAACTCTGGACCTAATTATTAGCGACCAAATCACCAAAATGGCAAACGTTCAGGTTCTGCATGTTCTCTCTTCGGCTAATTTACCAGTGCATAATTAATTTTTTCGGTTGCATACACCATGAAAGCTCCAATAAAATATATCCAGCTTAAAATGTATGGAAGCGAGAATTTCCCAGAATACTCCTGCCATGAACATCAACACCAGAGCTCTGATCTAACAGTGGAATTATATCCGCCGCGAATGGCAGCGAAGCAGAGATATTATTACCCTTAGGACTCAGATGAATAGGGTAAATCGGGAAATAAAGGAATCGATCTAGACCACCATGAGCTCTTTATGGAACAATATACTCTCAAGGATGAATCAAGGCTCCTCAATTGTTTATAAAATTTAAAAAATTATAAAATACGCGTCTTACAAGCACGATGCTTCTAGAAAGCGACGGGAAAGTAGTTGGCTGCGTCTCAAAAAAAGCAGAAACGCTAGCAAATCATTCCAATGATGCACATAACAGAACAGAATTGATATGGCAGCTGTCTAAAATTTTACCGGAGCTTAGGTAGATATGAAAACGGTCATGTGCAAGCCCAAACATTTGGTGAAAGTAATCGAAACCTTTAAAAAAATTGTATTCTTAACCTATTCTTAAAAATCTGCCGGGGGAAGCGATATTGTTATATTGTTTTTCACACTGGTTTTCAATGCCTGCATTAAGCATGGCTACTATCCTTCGGAATGGAAAGAGGCAGTCATTCTGTCCGTAAAATAGCCAGGAAAAACTGCACAAGACTGCCGTCCGATAAGCTTGGTTCTCACGTTTAATAAAGTTTTTGAAAAAATCTTACTGATACGAATACAAGCATTCCGACGAGCATCAAATATCATTCCAAATAGTCAGTTTGGCTTTCGGCAGAAACTTTCAGCCCCCCATCAGCTTTACAGAGTGTCTTAATATACTTCTAAGTCTCTGAAAGAGAAAAGGTCAGTAGGTCTAGTCACCTCTACGCTAGACTTCGTGTGGCATTAAAAATAATTAATATTTGGATCACCAAATTATATTATAATGATTATAATTTCATTTCTTTCTGACCGCAAGTTCTCCGCAAAGGTTAACAATTATTTTTTTTTGTCATTGAAAGATATCTCTGCTGGAGTACCTCAAGGAGCTGTTTTGAGTCCTACACTGTTTAATATATGCACTCGTCCCTGTTTACTCACAATGTGAGGTAGCTATGAATGCAGATTACACTTGCTTATAAACAAGTCAGCACTGCCCCCGTAAAATCGCGAACACTTTGGAAAATAAGGTTGAACAAGTTTATCAATACTATTATAGGTGGAAATTCAAAATAAATGCATCAAAAGCAAAAACACACGATTGTATTCTATGCTAAGCTTAGTAACATCAATAACTCTTTTCTTGCGTTTACTAATCGTGACATACTGCATTGATGCATAACTTGTATACTTTTATCTCTATTAATTTAAGTTTTACGGTTAGGTAAGATTAATATTTTTATTAGTATATATTTTAGGATTTTTTTAAACAAAGTTTTTTTTAAATATTTGTTCGCAAAACTAAACTAATACATAAATTTTTTAATAGCTAAGCTTTAACTTCAAATCAAAGTATGTGAAGACCCTAGTAATCTGGACTACTTGAATTTCCATTTTTGTAAAACAAAAAAAAAGTTAAATAAAAGTCTTATCTATCTATCACTTGATCTTTCCATACGTGATTTGCTAATCCGTGATTTGCCAAATAGCATGAAAAGTCATTGTGAAAATGTAATGGAAAATGAAATGAAAATTTGGAATTCACACAGAATACGGCATGAGATGTTGCATATAAAATCACGAGAAAATATGATTAGAGCTCTGACATGTTTGCTGTCAGATAGGTCTGTGCAGATTGCTTTATTATAAATATGTATGTGTAATTAATCATAGCTTTTTTTAAATTAAATATAACTAAAAAAGTCCTAACTTGGTCAGTGTCAAACACTCCAGCAAAAGTAGTTTGATGTTTTTGATCCTACTCGAAAAACTCACGACAAAATTCAAAATTCATGAGATCTAAATGTCAAAATACCCAACAGTGGGCCAAGTTCAATCCTACTCAGCCGACCCACACAACAATTTCCATTACAGTTACCCTTCAATGTGAAAATGTCTTCAATGCCAATTGTTATCACAGCAATTTTCAGCCCACTTCCTTACGAATGATTAGCTTGCAATAGAAATTCCTCAATTCCTCATCACCCACTCCACCACACCCAAATAACCATTGATGATAACCTTGACAGCGATAACTTTGAAACCGAACCTTTAACCAAACTGAACTATTCTTCGCTTTATTAAATTCAATAGATTAGCAGATATTCGAATTAACCCAAAATCATTCCAGTCGATATAATTTCTCGAGTAAACTTTCAGGCAAATTCGAAACCTACACTTGAATACCGATTGGGTCTAATGCGAACGAGGCCATACTATAGGCCCATCAGGCATATTCCATATTTAATGCCAATACCGAAATCAAGTTTCGTTGCTCTCGAGAAGCAAGACACATTACCGATAAGAGAATCTATTCATTCGATTATTTATAGTGTTGTTCGCGCAATTGGTTGTGTGTGCTAGAAGCAAGATAATGTATAAGAAGAGTCCTGAAAGAATGCTGAGACTCACCAGTACATTGGAAAAGCTGGATTTATTCGTTGGGATGGTATTCGATTCGGTTCGAGATTCGCGTGGGTCGATTGTTCTTAGTCGTTGTTTGCTGATTGTTGTGCTTTTCACCAACATTTTCTTCGGTTTTGTCATCCGTCTTGTGTTATACAATAGATCACAGTAATTTTCATTCTCCATAGACAAACACATCCATACTAGGACAAAAGTCGAATTCGTATTAGGTACAGGTCCTGTGCTAGGGGAAAGCTCGGGATATATTTGTGAAAAACTAGCAAGTTTTCGGCTCGATACAGGGCTAACCTTGCCATGCGCGCGATTTTCTTTAGAAAATACTAAGGTCGCGCCTGTTGTAGGTCAGTGTGTGTGTGCGTGAGCTTGTCAATTTGGTATATCGCCGTTATTCACTATCATTCGACCAACAACATGGTCGCTGCGCCATCTGTCACTGTGTTCGTCTCGACGTACTCGCATAATATTTCATTCAAGAAAATCATCCAAAAAGCTATTCTGAAATATGTTGCGTATGGAAAACGGGAGATTTTCGCACAGGGATTGTAGGATCTACGGTCGGCTCCTGAGGCGACTAGGGACGCATTCTCAGGCAAGCGAATAGAGACAGAAAACGATTTCGACTGTGTTTATTACGTAGGCATTATGTAGGCCCATTAAGGACATACCATGCTAGGTTAGCCTTGATGTGCACACAGTTCGGTTCGCCTACGCGTGCTTCATTCTCCATACTCGCACAGTGAAGGAGACCTCCACTTCGTCTTCTTCGTTTTCGTCCCTTGTTTCTTTGCTCGCTACTCTAACATATGCACAAACACACATAATATATCCTTATGATCTTTACAAGCGCGCAAGCAAGACAATGTAAATTATTTGAAATTTCGCGGAAGAATCTTCGATTTGCTGCGTTCTTGAGAGATGGATGTGAAATCAAGGGAAATTCTTGTCTTTAAGAGAATTCCGCTTGAAGTTTTTATTTTGTTTCGTTCACTTTGGATTTACGAATGCAAATGCTTGAAGTGGGTAGCGGATGGTTGATTGTCAGTGGAAAGCTTTGAACAATTGAAGTAAATTATGTATTTTTCGTTTGGGCAATTTTTTATTTCATATGCTCAGCGAAAAGTAAGTGCCACTGTTTATTGATTGGAATGATGAGACGTCATGTAATCTAAGGTGAATGAAAGAAGATGGTGTTGAATCATTTTTAGGGTTGGATGCGAGTTTTGGGTGGTGGTTCGTGAAAAAACTGGTGAATGAGTATTATGATGTTGATGTTGGTTCAATCGAATCGGCTATAAATGATGATGCTTCATAAGTACTTGCAAACAAGTTTAAGCAATAATCTTTTTCAAAAAATTATAAGGAGATTAGCGGTGCTAAAAAAATGCTTTAAATTAGATTGTTTGAAATGAAAGAATGAGTTTTTATTGGCAAAAAGTAGAATTTATTCACTTTGGTATGATGAATTAGAACAACTGAAGAGACTCTTGTTGAAAGACACAATTAGGCGGGCCACAAACGGTCACTATTACTATGCAAAATGGATCGCACAATATTTTTACGGCTGCCATTATTTTTACGCACAATATTTTTACGGCTGACACTGTACTCTGTTTTGTCTTGAGGGCTGTGGGTGAAAGCGTGAAAAAGAAAAAGAAGACACGAAAACGAAGGGAATGGGCCAACAACAATATTTTGCTTGACGGGTTAGTTTTCGTGATATTATTCGATCAGCACGTTATTACTTACTTTTGTTTATGCGATTACGGTAGTCTTTGCTCTTAACATCCCAAAGAGCCGGAGGTCCATGGTCAACTTTGATAAACTCTAAAATGAAATTCTTATGCAATGTTTTGATCCTTCAAGACAAGTACGCTGCCATTTGTTCTGATCAACTGACGGTATATTCAGCAATATTGACAACAGACGGCACAATATTTTCCAGGTTGCGCAATGTATTTAAAAAAAATCTATTCGTACAACATATTACACAGCTTTTTACTATTGTCCACACATGATCAATTACATTAGGTCTGTTCGCGTGCTTCAGCAAACTGCAGCAGTAACAGAATTTGGCAGCTGGCTTCTTTTTGCTGCAAAATTTGGCTTGCAGCAAAAGTACAAAAAGCACTTTCTGCGAATCAATTTCAATATATTATAATAGATTCAGGTACGCGAACAGACCTTTTGCACAAATCCTGCTATTGCGCAATAAAATTGACCGTCTTTGGGCCACTTTAGGCTTAGTTCCACTGTTCCAAAGAAATCTGTTTCCTTCAATCATCATTTGCTTTGATCAATAAAAGATAGCTAGATATAACACTATTCTTCTCCTGAACCACAGCCGTCACATACGAGGGTTTATCAATAAGTAATGACAATCGGTTATTTCTAGTTCGCATTAAATTAAAAAAAAAAAACAATCCACATATGCTCACTAAGTCAGCATAAAAAAAATCATATAAATAGGCCACGATTCCAGGGAGTTAGATTCATTTGAATACGAACAATTGAAGAGAGAAAATCAAAATGGGGAAAAACGACATTAGAGCTGTCACTAAGTGCCTCTGTTTGAAAAAAAAATTGTCAACCAGAGACATACACGGCGACATGTTGGAAACATTAAGCGACTCTGCTCCTCCATATTCCACCGTTGCACGCTGAGTCAAAGAATTCAAGCTAGGAAGAACATCCAATGAAGGCGAGGGGGGGGGGGGAGGAACCGCGAAGGACGTCCAACCACGTCCCTCACTGAAGACAATGTGAAATAAATCAAAGATGTCATGTTGGTAGATCGAAGAGTGACCATCAGGGAAGTAGTTGAGATCAGAGGGATCTCGAATGGCAGTGTTTAAAGAATCGTCGCCTTCGAATTACATATGAAAAAGGTCTCTGCGCGTTGGAAGCCGAGAATGTTAACCGACTAGCAAAAGAAGAAGAAAGTTCCAGGTAGATCTGGAGAATTTTTTGTCACGTTGCGTGATCATGGATGAGATTTGATACCATTTTGATCCAGAGACCAAACAGCAATCGATGACGTGGAAGCAACCTTCTTCACCAACGCCGAAGGAATTCAAAGTGTCGTTATGGATGATTTTTTTCGGTACGGTGAACGAATTATCATAGTGGAATATTTGGAAAAGGAAGCCAGTATATTAGGCTCTTTCTACGTATACCAAATAAGAAGATTGCGGGAGTTTATTGAGGAAAAAAGATGCGGCAAACTACGAGTTGGCAAACTATTTCATCAGGACAACGCACAGGCTTACAAGGCTGCAGTTTTAATGACTGCAATTTAAAAACCAGGATTCGAACTTTTACATCTTTCCTCGGAAAACTTTTTTTACATCATCCAGTGACCTTTACATCTTTCCTCAGTTGAAGGAAAACCTTCGGGGTAAGAAATTTGAAGATGATAGCGAAGTGATGGCCGCTGTAGAGGCATTTTGGGAGAGTCAAGAAAATATTTTTTTTCTAAGGGTATCCTGGGTTTGGAAAAAAAGATGGACTAAATGTATTAACTTGTTAGGAAAATATGTTGAAAAATAACTATATATTTTGAGTTTATTCACCTTGGTTTATACTCATTATCATTGCTTATTAGTCTGTCTGCTTATGTATGTGTATGCTTATAGCCCTCCATCTATTTCCATTTACTATAGTCCTCCACGCCATGTACCATAGTCCTCCACGCCATGTACTATAGTCCTCGACGCCATGTACTATAGTCCTCCACGCCATATACTATAGTCCTCCACGCCATATACTATCGTCCTCCACGCCATATAATATAGTCCTCAAAGCCATATACATGGCGTGGAGGGCTATAAGCATAGCGTCTGCTCCTATGTACTTTTCGCCATGTATTATGGCGTGTGGCGCTATATTTTATCACTATCCCTAAATCGACTATGTACATGGCGCCAGAAGTCTATAAATTATGGCGCCACGTGTTTTTTCAGTGTAGTTTTGAATTTTAGATATCTTGAATATTTGACCCTTATATTTAAGTCAATGCAGTCTCCGTGCCAAATTTGGCAAGCCAATTAAAAGAACTTTGTGTTTTTTTTTTAAAATTGTACTAACCCTACTTCACTGAGGTTAAATATCAAACCAAATTTTCAGTTTCAACGTGAAAGTAGAAGAAGTGATAAAACGTGAGCTTGCAAACCCTTCAGTGAAATATGCAAATTTTATTTCATACAACTAATACAGCCAACTGATAGTATTTTAGACATTTTTTCGACGTAGCCTTCATGTCGGCTTAGAAACTTGTTTCTTCGTGAGAGGAGTTTGCATATTTCCTCATGGAAACTAGGTCTAAAATACTATCTTGGGCTATATATTATCAGTTGGCTGTAATGGTGTGTGAAATAAAATGCACACGTTTCACAGCAGGAGTCGTTACCTTTCGTTTCGATCACTCCTCAAATATCAAGAGAGTGATTAAGTCTCTTTGAATGCGTAAATTGAAACTTTTTTGATCCGGTATAGAAATGTCGTCTGCATAAAATACAACTTTGCAGTCAATATGGTCTAACAAAAAATTGTTATGTCTCACATCAGGGGAGAAAGGACACCACCTTGGTGTATACCCGTGTTAACTCTTCACTGCAAGTAGACAATCACCACTGCGTCACTGAGCAGCTGCTCGATAAAGACTTAAGACTGCACGTCAACATTTAAGGCCACAAATGGGCTTGATGTGGTCAAAGTCTCCCACGATTTTCAGAAACGTAGGCGTATAATCCTTAAAACAGAGAGAGGATTTCCAATTAGCACAGGAAGATCGTGAAAAGCAGTTTCAAAAGTTTATCTTTGGTGTAAGGGTGTGGTCGCTGTCACATTTGCTTAAGATCAGTAAGCTATTCGACAAAATAACCAGTAGTTTTCCCCAAACCTCTAGCAAGGCCAATACATGAGACGATAGTCCTTAGATTTAACGTGCAAATTTTTTCCTGTTTTAGGATTAAGCACGGGTCTCATCTTTTGACAGCTAATATCAGAAAACATAACGAGCACCTATTTGCTTTGCATATGACAAATTAAAAAGCCTGCGATTTCGATTTATGCAGTGAACAGTCCTAGCTCTTTCCTACATCTCCCACCATAGTACATTCCACCACGGGCGCTCAAGATTCTCTTTGGTTTTTGGCATACTGTTCTAGCTACAGTATAATTAGTAAGAGCGTTAGCCACCTAACCTCCTTAGAGAAATAGAGAGTAAAGCTTCGTCCTGTCCGTTAATAAAGGTTACCTGCGTAGTTAAGGTGTCGCCACCAAAGTTGAAGAATATTTACCTATGATCAGACAAAGCACCTTTCTGAACGGCCCTCTTTTTATATGCAAGATGTATCGTCAAGATCCCCTTTCAAATTTGGGGTATGAAGCTGGATATATTTAATTTTGTGACAAATATCGATATTTCAAGGATAATCTGCCCTCTTCTTCAGTGTCTATCGGTCTAATCTTAATCTGACTTAGGTATGTTATATATAGTGTTTACTTTTAAAGTACTGACTTATACTAATTACCAGCTAATCGTCTTCTAATTACTTTAATTACTTTTAACTATCCATATACTTTTAATTATCCATATTAATTAAATTTTCCTCCTCACTATCAAATGTATGTTTAAATTAACCTGAACAATGGTGATGCACAGTTTCCTTGGTCTGTGTTTAGTCTTCTATTCATTGGGGTTTACCATATGTTCAGACTTTCGTACGCATCCAGTTTTCGTACCTGCTGTACCTCTTTGATCACCTCCACGTTGGCCCATGTGATATTGTGATCCTCCTCCAGGATGTGTTAGCGGATCGTACTAATGTTGTATTCCTTTTACTCGCTGAAGCTGCTTCCCGCTTATGTTCCTTTAGTCTAACACCAACTAGCCGTTTCGTTTGACCGATGTATATTTTGTCGCATTCTGGACAGGTAATTTGACTAACTCCACATATTTCTTTTTTATCCTTTTTGTCTTTCACGGGACATAATTTAGTACCTAATTTTTTAGCTTTACTGGTTGGGACTGCTTTTACATCAAAGCGTTCAAGAAGTTCCCGAACTTTTTTGAATATTGACGAAAAAATAATTGGAACTCTTATGGTTGATTTTTGTTTTTCCTTAGTAAAGAGCGTCGTTAATAGATCACAACAGTTTGCAGACCAAGATGAAGTCAAAACGTGGCACGTTTCGACAATGTGAGTTACACCCGCTCCTCACCTCATTGTGAGTGTTAGAGACATCTCCTAGAATAAGAAGTACGCGGATTTATATAGCTGCGGCTTATGAGGATGACGCAGGGAGATTTTGTACCACGATTGCGTACTAGGGGGTAAGAAATAAAACAGAAAATCTCCCGTGGTAAAATTAATATCCTTGTTGAGAAAGTTGCCAAAGTAAGGACATTAATGATATTCTTGGAAAAACTTAAAGCTTATTAAATGCTTAGGCTATATCCCATGCTATGCAACCCGCAAGCTTGTTTGTTTACAGGTTACGGCTCTTGGATCAAAATTAACTCCTCCTCTGTCTCTGACAAGCAGAAGTGCATGACAGTTAGTCTAGGAGGCTTAACAGAGGCCCAACGAAAGCACAACGGGGGAGTGGAAAATATTAAGACAACGCAGATTTTGCTCCGACACATACCACAACGGCAGCAAAAGATTCAAAATTTGATTCTTCCTTAGATGCAACTTTTGAACGGTTCATAGGTCCCATGCTGCATGAGTGCTCTGGTATTGAAGCCTCTTGTTTTCGATTTAGTTTAAGTATCTTACAGCCCTTCGCTTCAGACTTTTTAGGTCTTTCACTCCTATAGATGCCTAGGGAAAGTTTTTCGAGTCCGTACTTAAAGGGCTTATAGTTCTTGATGTATGAGTCTGATAAAACTTCGACGAAACACACATAGTCCACGCATAGTCCAAGTTTTAAGTCCAAGTTTTCTCATACTCATATCTCAAGGATTATTAGTCTCATGTGCATTTTTATAGGAAGTTTTTATGTAGATTTTTTCGTTAAACAATTTTAATGTACGAAAATTCATCTAAAACCGATAGTTAATAAAAAAAACTGACTCTCGTGAACTCTGACCTTAATGAACCTTTTTTCGCACACACTATTTCAATATGAACTTTTCACTTTGCCACCTTAAGCTTGAGTAGCTTAAGAAGTAGAGCATTGGCTTGTTGTGTGTAGGGTCCCTGGTTCAAATCCACATTTTACTCTATTTACTCCGCACTCGTATTCGCATTGATTCTAAATTTGTGATAAAACTTTCTACCAGCTTTAACCACTAGACCCGTACGAGGGTTTGTCGTGGGATTACTTCACTTTGTTTTGCTATCGGATCTTCTTTTGAATGACGAAAGCCTCTTTTTAATTATCAACAGCCTGATTAATTCTGGCAACGCTTCGATCTTCAGTACGAAGATCAGGGTTAAACAGCCTCACAATCTCCAGAATTTCTTCTAGACCGGCTAAAGATTTTATCATTTAGAACCGCACTTCACTTTGGCTACGGATCCTTTGTTTTAGAGTTGAAAAGAAGAGAAGAAGACAATTTAAAAACTTCTAAAATTGCTAGTTCCAAGATGATTTGTTTGTTTTTTGATTTTTAATGAGCGGAAAAGCAAAATTTCAGAGAAAATGAGAAATTATTTGGTATCGTGTTTTTTTTTAAATATACCAAATCAAGTTTCAATAATGCTTTTGATTGGAGAATATTCCTCTACAGAGATTGAAACTGAAAATACTCCTGTTGACCGCAAAAGCGATTTTGTGGCGGTTACTTTTTTAAGGGGTTGTATCAAAAACCATTGAAAAAGTGTAATAAAAATCATATTGCATGCCCTTTGAAGCTAGTAATCGTTCAAAATTTTAAATGTGAATCATCCACTTGCGTTTTTTTATCATTTATATAAGTAGTGAAAGTAATATTAATATTTATTCTTAAAAAATGTTTTAGCTTATTTATTTAGCATAACCACAATTTTAACAAGAATTTTATTTCAAACGTAATGTTTTTTTAGTTCAAGAGAGCTGAATTTTATAAATAATGAAATTTGCATATTGGTATTTATTGTAGTGGGTGTTTGAATGGCACTTTCATGGTAATAATCAATAAAGCCGAAAAATTTTATCAGTAGTGAACTGAAGTAGGCAAATTAATGTCACCAAGCAAGCTCAGGTTTGAAAGAAATTGAATGCTTTTCAAAAAACATACATTCAACACAGCGAATATAACAATTTTGTGTTGGTTTTTCCGAAAAATTCGTTCAAAAATTGTGTTTGTTTTCAATTATATTACTTAACTGCTTTCACTTTCATTAATGTTTTGTAAAATTCTTGCTTCGGGCCTGAAACAAACAAATAATCTTGAAGGTCATATCAATGCCAAGATTGAATATTTTCATATTCCCGCTTCTAAAATCGTAAAGCCGTAGCCATCACTTTATCCATTTGGTCTCGCAAGTTTCATTATCAAAGAGAAAGGTAAAATTCGAAAGGAAAAACGTATGTACTATTTTGTGCAATGTAACACACTGTACTAAGAGTAAATGAAGAGTGGTTTCTTCAGTGGATTGATTGATTCTTATTGACTTTTTTATGTTAAATCATTGATAGTAATTTTCTTTTTTTCAGCCATAATAGGGCCGTTTTCCAGATGAATCTTTTTTAATAATGTTGCTTGATATTAAATCAATGAACTGTTAAAGATGCGGAGGTATGTTTTCAAGTAACAATGGTTAATATGCATCAGAAAATCATGGCTCGCATTTTAAATTCAATTAGATGGAGAATAAAATAACCGATTCGAAGTTTTTTTCTGAAAACTTTCTCCACTTTTATCTCACCTTTTTAGGAATATTCATAGCTAGAAGCAAGCTTAATAACACTTCCAAGTCTACCACCATTTTTCTAACTTAGTTCAATAAAAAGTCTTACAATCTGACCATCGATGTCGCATTTCAATACATTTTCATTGGCTCCTAATCGCTTTGTCAATTCAAGTTTTAACCACCCACCTACCGACAGGCAGGTCATATTCCTGCCCTTCGTAACTTGATATCCGACATTCTTCTCGCAATATTCATGAGTCGATTTCAATCGATACGATTCGATTCAGTTTCAGTATTCACAGAGGTTTTTGCATAAATTGAATCGCATCCTGTGAAGCATCAATTAATACACTTGCAGAAGCACTCTCTTCAAAGCAGTCAACCTAAGCAGGCGAACCTGAACTCAACACCCCAACTGATTGACACATGATCCCTCTACATATGACCTGAGTACACACTTTCATTACCATACCGTCAAAAGGTTTCATAGTATTTGAATAATACACTCTGGCATCATTAAAGGATTTAATTTGATTTAGGCGATTCGGTTAGGTTACTCAATTCAACTCAACGATGAATTGTGTTGGTTTCATGCGCATACATTGTTGTCGTTTCTTTGTCTCTATAGTATGTATGGTGACTTTAGGTGTGTCCTTCTGGAATTCGTAAGTGATTAAATAGAAAGGCTACTATATGACAGTAAAATATTGAAAGCTTTATAATTCGCTTAAATGAAGCTGCAAATCGTATATGGTTTTATGTTAAGTGTTTTATAAGTCCATTCATTTTTCGTTTATGTATTAAATGTATTACTTTGAAAGATTTATAAAATACCTCATTAATTTTTGATTTGCTAGTATTTTTGCCTGAACATAAATTCGGTTGAATAGAAAATGGCGACGCAGCAAATGTTGTTTGAATTAAGTATGTGATGCCATTTTTCATTACATGAACATGGTCGAACACCTATCATTCAGATTTATTTCTTATATTCAATTGTTTTCAGCTAAAAATTATGTAAAACAAGTTCCCTTAGTATCCAATATCTATTCGCCTGTAAATCATTCTTGAAAGATCATTCCAATCCAAATGTTTCTAGTCCTGTGAAAAAGAATCCGAAAAAAAATAATTCACATCACACGAATTTACGTAGTTCATCTTTTTCGTAGAAACGAAATCCTAAGGGCATTTGCAAAACACATTTCATACATTCATGTCACTAATCTGTATGACTTTTATAACACTCTAGAGGCACTCTCTCTCGACAAGTTACAAAGTTGGTGACTGCATTGTATACTGAGTGCTAGCGATGACACTTGTCATTTCTTATTAAACCAGCAACTTATTCTTAGCCTGCTTGTTGAAGTCGGTTGGAACTCAGACGATATTTACTATGCTTCATTGTTTTCATTTATTTTTTCATTGTTTTTTTTGCTTACATTTAATGTTATCATGGCATATTTTTTGTTGTGCAGAAATATTTTAACTATTTAATGTATTGAAACATGCCTCACTTCGATAAAAAAATATACATAAACAGTGTTCATAGACAAAACTTGGACCAGAAAAAAATAAACAACCAAACTATAAACTTTGCAAACAAAACAAAAAGAAAAATTTAAACAATGGTACCGATATCTCGTGAAAATTAGCAACATCCAGATGGCGCCCAGTGTGGGTATGAAGAAGACGACATAAGGTAAAATTTAGTGATGCGTTACATCCAACTTACATTGAATATGGTCAAATGATCGATCGCTTTAAAGGCAACAAAGGATAATACTGACATATTGCTCTAAAATATCCTTTTCGCATTTCTGAAGATGACGGATCACGCTCAGAAAATTTTGTAATGAAGAACATTGTAGAAAATTAGTCCAAACGATGTTTTCATATCCCTGGGATATTGCACCTGCTCCTTTATTTATATGTTTTGAAAAATTTGAAATAACAAACACTTCGCAAGAATAAGATCAAAATGTCATTGCAAATCAACAAAATATTTCTATTGTCGCTTTTAGTTTACACCTCCATGTCCTTGCTATACTACGACTTGTAGTAGTAATCTATCATTTCCTTTCCTTCCCGACCGATTTGAACTTACTCTACACATACTCCCATCAAGTAGCTACTCTAAACTATTCATCGCTAGTGTGTTTAGGACATCGATCCTGTTAACGGTTCGCTGCTGGCAAACAACAGGATTTCCAGCCTACGGCCAGGCAATATATCCGACCATCAGAGTGCTTAATTTACGGTCAGGTGGCATGCACCCACAGTAGATTTGAGGGTCTTTGGGTTTCATAGCAGACTATGAGTTTCCTTATCAGTTGTGTAAACTATTGTCCTGCTTGGTTGCTTGATTGTAGTCAGGAATTGAACAGAATTACAAGATATGAGCCAAGATAAAATTGAACGATGGCAGGACTAAAGCATAAGCTGAGGAATTGAATGCCATTTGAGAATTTAGAGCTAAAGCGGTAAGATAGTTGAATAAGGCTCTATTGAAAAGATTATGATTAATAAATAAATCGAAAAATGTTTGTCACAGTCACTACTAATGACAGTTTCTGAAGTTTAGATGTCTCCTTTTATCCATGTAAAACATTTTATTAACCTATTCTCATTAAAGCGTTGCAAAAAAATTTAGCGTTGGCTTTCTTTATGTCAATACCTTTATGAGTAAAGTATAAAGCTTCGACAATGGCTTAAAAGATTACTAATTTAAAAAAAAATCAATTTTTCAAGTGGATTGCACTGGCTTTTTAAAATAATTACCTCATTTTCCAAGTTTCTTCTTTCCTTCCCTATCGCTGTCTTTATTCCCAGCAATTCATACAAACACTTCCTTTCAAATCAAATAAATGCGTCACGTCACGGTTACAAACTTCCAGTTTCAACAATATTCCAAAAATAAACCGTTGTCGTTGTCGCTTTATGATTCCCATCACTATTACATTTCACAGGCCTATACAATCAATTGTTTCGCACATTCACACCGAATGGTTGATTCTCGCACTAAATTGGCGAGTGGCTTTGCCAGGTCGTGCGAATATCATACCAGCTCAACCCCCATAGCACTTGAGGATACAACGAAAAACAATAACTTATGCCACTAGAGCTTTACCCTTTGCCCCATCGCCAGTCGGTGTTGTGGCGAAAGAATGCCAGCCAAGAGGCGAACGGGTATTGTTGAGTACAACAGGATACAAGTGAAAACTTTACAAATACCCATTTAGCATTGACTGTTTGTTCGCCTTGTTGTCTGCACGACGAAATCATGATAATACTATTATCATGCTCGTCTTGGTGTTATAATATCGTACTGTACTGTACCATGCCACACGGAAATTATTTTGTCAGCAATTTAACATTAATGTGACGATGAAAGTGGGCTTTTAATTACGTGTAATTGCAGACGAGAATGAAGCTGGATGAATTCAATTCTGTCTTACGCTGTCCGCTTGGTTTTTAGGAGTGGTATAATCAAATGAAGAATAATGAGGGTCCATCATAAAGCCGTGCGAATGTCTAGCTAGTGTGCTATTTGTATTTCTTGCCCGGCTCAGGCAAAGCTCGATTACAGCCAACTTAATTGAAAACATCAACAAATATAAAATTTGTTTAGTGCGGAAGTGGATATTTGGTGATGGAATGGACTGAGTTTACTTAGAGTAGCCAGCACGGAGTTAGGGTGAAGCAAACATGTCGTCGGCCGGCATTAATCCGTGTTAAAAATAATAAAACATCAGCCTATGGAGGTTCTTTGTGTTGAGATGTGATGAGAAGCATTTATTTTCCAAAATCACTGCGTGACTCGAGGAATTATATGGTTATGCTGTTGGCATGAATTCAATAGCTGGACTAAGTGGTCCTTTGTTATGTTTCCGAATATTAGCTTACCCACTTCAGCTCAATCAGCAAGTTCATTCGAATAATATTTTCGGGATTTTTTGGAAGATTTTTGTTTGGTTTAGCTACAAAAAGTTTGAAGAATTTCTGTTTTACCCTTAGGTTAGGTTAGTGAAGAGGGTTGCCAGGAACGCGGCTAGCATTAGGCCACCAGTTTGGACCCATTTGCCATCCTCATGGACAACCACATGCATTCACACTTACAGCCATGGCACTGGCGGGATTCGAACCCGCAGGTCCCATAGCACGCCGCTTTTCGGCCTGACGACTTAGCAAGCAGAGCTACCGGGCCCCCCCTTTTACCCTTAAACGTGCTTTTATTTTATCACTAATGTTTAATGAAGCCGTGGGCTGATTTCAATAACAAAATGCGCAAAGGTGAATTGGAAAAGGATTACTCACAAAAACCAAATTTATATATGTAATGTTAATTATTAATTATAGATGATAAGACAATTCAAACTTTTATATGGTCTTCAAAATAAATAAGACCACATTGTTTAAGAAAAGAAAATTCTGGTTCCAGATTTGGTATAACTGAAAAATTTAAAATTTTAATTCAAATTCATTTTTAAAACCTTATAGCTTAGACATTTTGGCAACAACATATTCTCTGGCATAGCAAATGGTTTCAAAAGAAGTTTTAGTATGAGATTCAGTACGACGACGGAATCGGGAGACATTGTGGGTAAACTAAAACTAAATCAAGCTGAGTGGCGTATAAAAAAATACTCTCAGAATATAAAAAAAAGCTAAGGAAATCCAAAAGAAAGGCTGGAAGTGCCTTGTGCAAAATTCTCAATAGCATCGCAGAGACTGCCGGGATACAGAAAGCTCTGTCCATATAGGACTTCTTATAACAACCGATGGCCACGACCACTTTGAAGACACATTCGAATTGTTACTTAGGGGACACTTTCCTGGCTGTAAAAATTAGGAGTGGCGGTGAGGTTGAGGAAGAAGAGAAAGGCCTTGATGACGCACCACCCTCACCTCTGACATAACAAATCATCACGTATGAAATGGTTTAACGGGCAATAAGACACTTCAAATCTTTTTATTCCCCAGGATCTACTTAGCTCTCATACAAAAAACACGGAGAAATTAAAAACAATCTAATTTACATATTTGGCACGAACTTGGAACTCAGCTTCATACCAAAATCATGAAAAGTGGTACGGATTGGTACTAAGGCACTGTGGGCGACAAAATTAATGCTGGGATGCTATAGGGAACTGTCTTCAAGGCAAACACTATGGGCGTACCAGCAAATATTAAAGCCTATCATCCTATAGGAAGCTGCAGCGTGGAGGTAGAAAACTATACAAAAAACTTCTGTTACTAGTCGCAACAAACTTCAAAGGATAGCATTACTGCTGATTACCAAAAGCCACCTTAGAATCATTGAGAACATCAGGTCCATAATAGAAATGTGCAATTTCAGCGAACAATTAAAGACCAAAGCAGTCTTCAGAAAGAGTTTCAAGGTCACCATTCCATTAAAGAACAAATGGAACGATGGTCTACCCGCTTCTCACAAAAGATCTCAAGCATGGTACACGGATAATTCTTATATGAATTTTGAATTAGGAGCAGGAGTCGTAGGAAGTAAGCGCAAAATGTATTTCCCTCTCTTAAAGAAAGCCAAAATCAATCATTTAAAACTATCTACCACACATATAACAAAAATAAGGACCCCTAAGTGTGTAAGAACTAAGATCCTGTTAGATAGCCAACCGGTTTCCAACGCTATCAATCGCGATCACAATATTAGGCGTGTTTTTTTTGCTCCCCTTATCTATAACAGAACAATGCAGACGCATTGGGAACAACAAAAACTCCTCCTTTCCATAACAGGGGTTGTTGTTGTTTCCAATGCTTCTGCATTGCAACGGCCCACAGACACGGAGATCTAGTCGTCGACTGGATCTCAATTGATTTGCCACAGACACAGAGAATGTAATCGCAACTTGAATTGCAATCTCATTCGAACGTTGTTTTCGTGGAGGCAACACACACTTTGGAATGGGTGTTTCCAGGTCATTTTCGTTGTAAGAAAATGGAGGACATACATTGTTAGCAAATGATGTTTTACGTAAAGTAATTTCGAACAGATACATATACTCGGATATATGAGGTATTTGCACTTTCTGATTCAGGCATCTGTAACCTAGTCATAGATCCCTCTAAATAATTTTTAATTGGCGGTCATCATAACCAGGCATTGATTGTTCGTATTAGGGGTGTCGGAACTGATTTTCGAAGAAAATTATAAATTTGTATGTATCATGAGCTGGCAGCAATTGTGCCTAAATAGGGTTTAAAGTTATGTTTCACGTAAAGTTATTTCGAACAGGTATGTACGGGTATCTAGGTATTCGTACTTTCTGGTTCAGCCACATGTAGCCCTCTAAATACTTTTTCATTGAATTTTAATTGGCGGTCATCATAGGCAAGCAGCACTGAAAATGAACTAAATATCCGTTGCTGCCAAATGTTTAAAGAAATAAATATTTCATAAATATTTCCTGAAATAATAAAACATTAACGGGATCATGAGGTATGCTAACTGACTCTTGTTGAGCGTACTCATACACAATTCAGTCCGTTAAACCAATGATTTCGAATTATGTTACCATTACGTTACACTAAATTCAAATGAGATCTCCATTCTAGTCTCAAAATCACCACAGACACAGCAACGTGTTCGTCGACCAGTAGCTCCGCCCACCAAATATCAAAAAATTTTGATATTTACTGCAACCGTTGCAGAGACTAAAAATGCAACCTGAGACTAGCCCACAGACAGAGATTTTCGTTGCAGATATCGCATATTGCAGATCTAGTTGTCGACGAGATCTCTCGTCTGTGGGCCGTTAAAGGGGACCAAAAACACGCGTCTATTATCTATACTATTAGAGCCTCTAGTTTCTATGGATCGTCGACCATAAGGGACAGCAAGGAAACGAGGAAGCTGATAGCAAGGCCAAAGAAGGAACAATAATACCCTTCACAGGTTTTACTAGGGATTCACAAAGTCAGACACGAACAAGGAAATTAAAACATGGAGCAAGAAAAATATCGAAAGTTACTGGTATAAGCCTCAGTGTTTGAAACACTCGAAAAAATACATTGGCTTCGAAACCAAAAAAGGGCAAAAAAGCAGTGGTTCTCTGCAAAAATAGAACCTTTACTAAATAAGTAAGGAGCGAAACGACTGCTGTAGATACAGTGGAGAAATGCCAGACGGCGTAGAACATCTTCTCGCACACTGTCCAGTACTAGCGAGACGAAGATAATATATGTTTGACCACCAGGGATATAACAAAAGTCCCGTCAAGCAACACTATATACAAGCTTATAGGTTAGGTTAGTAAAGAGGGCTGCCGGGAAACGCGGCTTGCATTAGGCCACCAGTTTGGGCCCATTTGCCACCCTCCGCTGGCTATTTAGAGCTGCCAAGTGACCGCTTCGCCAAACTGGATCAGCTGACTCAGCGTGACGGTACCAGCCACCTCTGCTAACCCTTGAAAGTGGTATGCACCAAAAATTTTGAGGCGTTTATTATTTAGGGCCGGACAATCGCAGAGAGCTTATACAAACTCATATATTGTCGTCTCACCCGAACATCAAGCTCTTGCTGTACGAGACCATGATTCTGCCAGTACTCACGTATGGATCCGAAACTTGAGTACTCAGCAAAAGGCACTCTGATCTCTTAGCAGCGTTCGAAAGGAAAGTCTTGCGGAGAATTGTTGGCCCCATATGTGAAGAAGGGCGATTCTGGAGACGCTAAAAGCGTGAGTTGTATGCTACCTACCTAGAAGCAGATATAATTAGTAAGATAAAGCTCGGTAGACTCTGGCAGGAAGGACATCTAGCTCGAATAAGCGTATAGGATCCTGCTCGGAAAACCCTTTGCGGCAGATTTTACGGCAGACGACAGCATGGGAGACCTATCTTGCACTGGAGGGATGGCGTTGACCAGGACGCTAGGAGTTCAGGGGTGCCCAATTAGATGACATCAGCTCGCGATTGGGACCGATGGAAAAATTTGCTGACCGCGGCCAGGACCAGACCCCGGTTGAAACGCCGATGATGATGATGATGATGATCAAAGTAGTAGAAGGCTATGAAGGTCAAGAAGCACATAGAAATAACGAAAACCATCAAAGTATTTTGCTTCAATCATTTTCTCTCTTCTTTTTCAAGAATATAAGCTTCATCAAAATATGGAGACTACACTTTTTTTTTCAAAATGTGAATATTTTGACTATGGGGTCAACTATTTCTTTAAAAAGGGGTTGTATGTGTAAATGTGTAAACTGACACATTTTTTTCAAAATGCTGATATTTTGACGATTGGGTCAACTATTTCTTTGAAAGAAGTAGTGGCGGCTCGTCAGGGTGGGCCAGGTGGGTCGGGCCCACCCTGACGAGCCACCACTGGAAAGAAGAGTCTCCTTTTTCTTTTATATCAAAGCGTTCAAGAGCTTCCCGAACTTTTTTGAAAATTGGCGAAAAACGTATGCAACTCTTATGACTGTTTTTTGATTTACCTGTGTAAAGAGCGTCGTAAACAGATCACGCTGTGTTTGTTTCTTCTTATTCTTGGTAAGATTTCCAATTTTCACTCTCGTCAAAATCATTTTTTCTCGCGGTATCTTTAATATTTTAAGCTACTGAATTAAAAATATCCTGATCATTGAGCACTGTTAACAGCCGGTGAATCATCGTGTTAAAGGCTGCTATTTGGTGGGATTCCCAATGATCAGACATGAAGGCTGATATTACCTGAGTGTGTCTGGTAGATATTAAACCCAAGGAGATGGTCTTTCTTGATAATCATCAAATCTAAGAAGGGTATTCTCTCGTTGTTTTTGTTGTATATCCATATGTGGACATGCTTACCCTTGGTTCAGCTTCTCCAAAGTTTGTGCCAAAACATCTTTTAACATACTTCATCCATACACGGAGAAGTGAACGTTCTTCGTGAAGTAACTTTTCCAGTCTGTCCATAAATATCTCACTCATAAGTGGTGATGAAGAATTTCCCAAGGTCACACCTTAACTAGCTTTCAAGTGTCTTCCCTCTGAAAGTACATTAGCTTTCACTCATGCAAACCGTAGCAAGTTTCAAATAGTCTTTAGCTTTCTTTCTTCCCTACCGTGAGCTATTCTTCTCTAATAGCCAGTCCTCAAAGAATGTGAGTTCTTGTTTCACCATTACGCTTGGGAACAGAGCCTTGACATCAAATGATACAACTAGCACATTTCCCTCTATTATTGCCGTTTTTCACTAATCTTCCCTAAGACCCTATATTTGTCTACATTCCATTTTATAGCGGTGAAAATTTCCCTTAGTTCACTTCCTTCTTTGTGAAGACGAGGATAGCGTACTGAGTCAAATTGAGACGATACTTAAACTCACTTTTATGAACTTAAGTTCAAACAAGACTCAAAGCAGTGCCATAAAAAAGCACATCATAGCCCAAAAAGTTCAAGTTTTCATTGTATCCTGGAAAAGTCATAGCGACGGTTTTTTTAAAAGTCAGAAAGTTGATTCTTGGTCAATTTGAAGCACAAAGGCATCACATAGCTGGAAAATACTGTGCTTCAATTCCAGGGCGGTTGGAAAAGGACATCAAAGAAGAATTAACCAAAAAAAACCTGAACGACAATTTCGCCGATATTTTAGATCATCCATCTTACTACCCTAACCTGACTGCCAGCGGTTATCTTGTTCGAAAATAGAAAAGTTTTTCAAAGTTTTCAAACGACAAAGAATTGAAGAACGCAATTTCGGCTGAATTTTTCAACCAATACAAAATATTTTTTAGAAGATAGACACAAAAAATCCGATAAATGCATTAGAGTAACAGGTGAATTCATTGAAAAAGAAAAATAAATTTGCATTTATATTTACACTTCTCACCTCCAGTAATGATCCAACCCCGTAGCTGTAGGAGATATAGCCCTTGGTAAAAATAGATACCTAGTTTGGAGCTCCAAACTTCTAAGATAGTTGAAAACAAGCTTACTATTTCCAGTCATTCGGAAAAACCTTATCAAATACTGGGCCGAATGTTAAAAAAAGCCAGATGTAACCATGCTGATAAGCTGCTTTAGTGTTTTGGTTCGTTCGAAAGAAAGGAACCTGCCCTACGGTACCTTTGCATAGCAGTGTGATTCTTTCTTTGTATATATGTAGCACATGCTCAAATTTTTCGGAAAAAAATTATTCGAATTCGCGGCAAAAATGACTTTCAGTTGAGATATCTACGTCACAAATTATACCACGAAATACCACAAAAACTACCTCGCTGGAAGCAAATATCCTCGATCGATTGCCATTCGACTTTATGGCTATTTTGAAAATAGTTTACAGCTGTGTTGAAAGGCAAAAGCAGCTCTTGAGGTATGAAAATGATAAAATTTATCTTATTCCAAGCAAAACTTTGTGTAATATTTGTGTAATCGAGTCGGACTGGAATTGACAGCTTTGTTTGCACCGAGGATTCACTGGATTTGACTCAGCTTGAGAAATATTATATAAATGTTAATTGATTAAATACTATAAAAAAAAGTGAGCTTTCTCGTATTAGAAAAAAATAGAAATCTGTTTCTGCTATCATTGGCACCAGCATTTCTTTTTCTACGATGCTTTTTAAATTCTAATACTCTAAAATTTAAAAAAATGTTTTGTGTCCATGCAATATTTTCTGGGTGTTAACAGCATTATTTCGATTTCACATGTGAAGTTTGGAAAACCATAAAATTATATCTATACTTCCGTATAAAATTTACTTACGTCAATTGTTGTCAAACGAAACTCACTTATTAGCCTATGATGAGTGAGTCTAATTAAAATATGTTCAAAACAAAATTTTCATTCTATTATCAGCCTCCAGTGCTAACAATCAAAACCCGAAGTGGTTTAACTAATAGTCAATCAGTCATTCTGAAAAATATTCTCCTATCCGACCCAATCTTAAATTCATTTTTCAATGCGTCCTAAAAGCTTCCTTCATTGTCATTTTCCTTCATATTTTTTTTAAACACCAACAGGAAAAATATAGAAATCTGTTCCACTTTAATGTTCGCCTTTTTATCTGTCAGACTTGGCCTAATTTCATGTCTCTTCGGTAATGATTTCCTCTATTCGTTATTCACTCCATTCACAATCGGATCTGACTTCTTTTTACTCTACGACCGTTGCAGTATCAACGCAAGCGGAATGGTACCTAGAAGGTACCATAATACGACCAAGAAGAAGTAGTGGAGACTGGTAAACTTGAAAAATCAATTTGCCTTAAGTAGTCCGGTAAACATCTCTATCTTTCTCTTGTCCCATTCCATTTTTCGATTCGTTTATGGCAGAAATCTATTATCCACTATGGACCAATCATGAATGATGCGACGTATTCATCAAAACACACTTCAAGGTATTTGAACAACGGCTACACCGAGTCTTACCTTTATGCGACTCAGAACAAGGCACGCCAAGTCAAGTCAAGTCTGTCGAACGGACCGTTCTCGGGCTGACAATAAAAGGACAATTACGGGAAATACCTTGTGTGCACTATGTAAGTACGTACAGAGAAAGAAAGTCAAGCTGAAGCAAGCACTGACTGTTTTCTGTATAGATGAATGAGAAGTAGAATGTCTTAGTTCCTCGACGATAAGGACGAGGACGACGATTTGATGGTGTTTTGCTGACGCCATACATATGTAATTGGTGAGATGTGATTGTTTGATATTTGGCGTCTACGTAAACAGATTAGTTAATTGGTGTCGAGTGCATTTTGATTGTTGATATATGGAAGTTTTTACCAAGAATTAAACAGATTAGGAGTGAAATGAATAATTAAACTTTGATTATCAAGTAAATTTTTTTGGAAAATTCGCTTTTGCATAAAACTGATTCAAATCGAACATGATTTCTACTGAAAGATACCCAATAATTTCATTGTGTTCATACGCGAGGGAAAAAATAAAAATAAAGCGTATTTACCTACAAAATTTTTTTTTTTTTGAAATCTGGAATATTTTGTACGAGCCCACATTGGGCGCAACAAGTTTCATTCCATAATCACTTGTTTCACTGCCTCATTTTGATTTCTGCAAATCCAACGTATGCAAATACTAGTTGCAACTTTTAAGCCCTTTTTAGACATGAGTCCATGCGTCCACTCGTCCATGTGTTTTTAGATTTCAAGAGTGAAGTAAACTCAAATCCAGTTTTATGAAGGCGGGGCTAAGGCGATAAGTGGATGGATTTTACACGCTTATAATGATGTTTTTTTTGCTCCGTACAAATATATTGGTAACAGAAAATTGTATATATTTATCCATATGACTATATATACCTACATATATATGTTTGTGTCTAGATATTCATATGCATTCAAATTTTTTCGTAATAGTTATGCACGTAAATCATCGTCCACAAAACATATATTCAAATGATCATCAACGATTCATCCACACATGCCACTGAGCGAAAGATTCTTTTCATGTTTGTGCTAAGATATAAAACTCTCCTTTAAGTTTAAATAACAACTTTAAATAATCAGTATTTTTTTTAGCGCTGTGACATTATCGACATAGGTTGCTTCTAAAATGCATCGATTTCTCTTTTGAAAGTATTTTTTACTTCAAAAATTCTAGTAGGGGTCCTAAAGATTTAAAAAAAAACAGTTGTGTAATACGTTGTTTTATACAGGTCACAAAAAATATACCGCCATTATTTTATCGTGAGAATGGAACCTAGCAACACCATAATTCAGCACTATTTCCACAGGTTTAGACAGCATAGGTCAATTTTGATCAATCAAGACATAGATGAGCAGGATTACCTTAAAAAGCAATGCAAAATTGAAATGAATCATAAGCTTCAACAATATGAAGCCACTTCACACATTGCTGATCTTAAGAGTGATATTTGGTAAGGGATTAATTTCATGGAGAATGGAAATACACTGATCCTCATAATAAATCAATTCGATTCTTTCTTTGAAATCATTTCAGGAGCTAGAGGTCGAAATTGCTGAAAAAATCTTTCACTTCAAACAGCACGTTTTACCAAGCTGAATGCTGATTTCATTAAAAAAAACGTTATTTTTACACTAGTTTCTTTGAATATTTGAGACTTTTGAATATTTCTCGATATGATAATCCAATTTCTTTGAAAAAATTCTGTGGTTTTTGAACCTTTTCAGCAAGTTGATAGTTTCATTTTGTCTAACTCAAGCTATTTTCGTTGACTGAGTCATAATTTTTGCTTTGTACCCGTTAATTTGAAAACCAACTTCTTTGGTGGTTTTGTTCAGAGCTAAAAATACTTCTTTGGCGTCGTTGAAGGAGTGTTATCGGCGTAGGCTTTAAGCTGCAATAAGCTCGCTTATTATCAACGGGAATTTTTTCCGATGACATGCTCAAGTGCTAAATTAAAGAGTACATGACTTAGTTCATCCTCCTGTCATAACCCTGTATTCGTAACAAACGAGATAGCTATGTCATTTTGAAGTGGATCTCGCAATGTTGGGTCGGTCATCGCCATTTTCACAAATCGCGCTAACTTTGCTGGGATTCTGAATCACCACACTATGCGTTGTAATGCGGTTTGGTTAATGCTTGTTTAAAATCGACGAAGCAAAATCGGTATTTCCGAAATTTTTTTCATCGTAGCACTAAAACCGCTTTTATATTTGTCAAGCATATTTTAAACGCGGTGGGTAATTTTAAATTCCAAAATCTTTGTCAGCAGCTTGTTCAACGTACAAAATAGAGGAAATAGGATGACCACCTCTCTTTTACCTGGTCTGAGCTGCTTATGATGCTAACGTCATCAGCCTTACAGAAAATAGTGTTTCGGTGCAGCCTTGTTTTAAGTGCCTGTATTTTGTACGCCTGCCAAATGTTGTTATTCACGCCATTTATTCACGTCAACGAGCTGCTCCCTGAAAATCTTTTTCTTTTCGTTCTTTTTATCTAGTACATCATGTCATTTCTCGTTTAACGATCTATTTCTATCGCATTGGGTTGGTACAGCCCGAATCGAGCTTTAGCTTTCTTAATGCTATGCCTCCAGTCGTCTAGGTTCAATCGCCGCGTCCGCCAGTTTGGTGCTGCCAAAAGCGACCTGCTGACAGCATCTATCAAATCCTCTCAACGCTTCAGTGGCTCGTGCCTTGAAAGACCGCTTGGGGATTCGATTGTCGCTCATTCGTTCGAGGTGGCTGCCTCATTGCGATTTTTGTAATTTAATGACGGTAGAGACTACGGCTCATCATAAATCGGATTCGCCATCCATCTTCTTCTCGTATTAAAGCGAGACCGAGGACCATTTTCTTCATCTAATATTTATTTGGATCACAACCTCACTGATTTTACAAGCGCAATTATATGGTTCGCAAGACCAAAAATTTCAAAAAAATTCAAACATATGTTCGACTTGCTCAATTTCACAGCAAGTTTATTCAAATTCTATTCAAAAGAATCAAAAGTACTTTTATAGTTATATCTATTCAAAATTTAATGATCGATCAAATTCATAATTCGAAACACTAATATTCATGATTAACATAGAACTGCCCTCAAGTTAAGGCAAATTTCGATAAATTTTACGTTTGCTAATTAGCATTATACTTCCAAAAACTATGACAAGTTTTCTTCCAATATCAGGAATTTACTTTTAAATACACATTAATATTCCAAATCAGCTGACCTCATTCTTTGGTGCGCGATATCAAAATGACAATCGATCCATCGACTGTCATCGAGGTAAGTACGAGCCAAACACTGTTTAATATATTTCCTCCCACACTTCTTCTGTTTCAGATGCTCACTAAACACCTTTCTTTTCGAACGTATCCAACGCTTTTTCAGATGCCTGGTTCAGTGTCCAGTTTTTGCATACGTAGCATGATACATGTCTGTGTACACGTCAAGATTTCAGAGTGGGAAGTACCAAAAACAATGTCTTGTAGGCTAGTTGATTTTGCCGTTTTCATCATCTTACTCGTGCCCTTTTCTTTGATTAGGTCATAATTTTTGTTTTTTGCTCATTATTTTCAAAACGAACTTCTTTGACAGTTTCGTATGGTGTTACAAATACTCCCTTGGCGTCGTTAAATGAACGTGAAATAAAAAAGTTCCTCTAGTGTCAACGGGAATTTTTCTGATGACATATTCAAGTACAGGAGTTAACCTATCCCCTTGTTTTAGTCCTGTATTCGCAGAAAACGAGCTGATCATGTCATTCTGAATCAGCGCTTGGAGTAAATCATGGTAATTTTCACTAATCGTACCAACTTTGCTCAGATTCCGTTCTACAGCATGATGTTATATAATGCAGTTCGGTTGAAACTTTATCGTTTGCTTGTTTAAAGTCGACATATATTTAAAGAACAACAATGTTGAATTCCTAGCATAATTTGTTTGAAAAAATTGAAAATTTGTTTGACCGTAAATATTTGGTCAGCTGTCAATCTTCCACGTCTGAAACCGCATTTACATTCACCAAGAATATCCCCAGAATGTTTGTATCTTTGTCAAAAGCTTATATGACTTACAAAGTAATTATATGCCCCTGTAGTTTTCGCACCGTAATTTATCTCTTTTCTTATGAATGGGACATATGACACTTTTTCGCCATTCATTCGGCATCGTTTCTTGTAATGAGGTAGTAGAAATGGAGTGGACCTGCCCATAAGATTTACATTGAAGGGGATGGTAGTAATTTTTTGTCCGCTAAATTTCAAATCTGGTCAAATCCAAGTAGTTCCCTTCCAATTTGACATTGAGCGGAAAAGCTGCTTTAACATGCTTTGTTCGCGAGAGAATCGAAGGGGCTGATGGTGGAAAGTTATACCGTCGATGTCATCTCCACTTCTACTACCTCACTGGTTTCTTGTTGCCAGATGCTTAGCACCACCTGTCTTCAGGAGGTCCGCGGGGATCCCATCTATGCCTGGTGCTTTATTGCATTTCAAACGGTCGATGGCCCGTCGGACTTCATCTAATGAAGAGGGATGAGACCATTCATTGTCAATGTATGTGTCAATTAGTGATGGCGATTCGTCAGGTGTCAGGTTTTTCTTTCAATTGTTCTGAGCCGCTTATGATACTACCATTGACATGCCTACACAGGTTAGTGCATGCTTTCAAGCTTTGTTTTAAGCACCTCACTACTTTTTACTTTTGTCGAGTGTTGTAAGCTATAAAGTTGTCATTCATGCTATCGAAAAACCATATTATCAAAATGCTTTTGGTTCTTACTTCGCTTTGTTCGATTAGCTACTTTAAGAAGATGATCTTGTCGGTCGTTTAATGTGAATTTTGTAGGTCGCATTCCTGTCATCCAACGCGACTTTACACTCCTCGCCGAACCTTTAATTTCTGCCTTGCCGGGTATATATCCCACTACTTTTCCGGCGGCTGCATTCACTGTGTCTTTGATGGTAGTCCAGACTTAATTGATAGACGTGGTGTTAGGTGTGGAAACTAGTTCAGTTTCCAGAGCAGAAGTATACTCGGCTTCCATCGTCTTGTTTCGAAGCTTGTCGAAATCGCATCGAATTGCGTCTGGGACTTGCTCTGCCTTCATACGGAATTTATATTCGAAACCTAGTCTTGACTAAGTAGTGGTCGAAGTCTCAGTTGGTCCCACGGAAAGACCATCTAAAATGCTGGAGGCCAACCTTTTCTGAACCAGCATATGATCAATTTGTTTAAAAGTGCGGCCATCCGGGGATGCCCAGGTCATTTTGTTAATGTCGCGATGTGAGATGCACGTGGAATGTACGATGAGGTTTCTACTGCTCGCAAAGTCGACAAGTATTTGTCCATTGTCATTATAGATATCGTGAAGGCTGAATTGGCCGGTGGTTACACGATGTGTATCCTCCTTTTCAAACTTTGCGTTGAAGTCGCCCAGCAGAATTTTCGCAACCTTTCCAGAATGCTATAGTAGTTATCTTTCACTGCTTCGTCTTTATATTTAGTGGGGGCATAAACAATTATGAGCTAAACGTTGAACAACTTTGCTCGAATACGATGGACAGCGAAAATGTTTATTTAGCATTGAGTGATCTGTTCTAAAACGGGCTTAATGGCCCCCGGTCTGTACAGCGCTCGTTCGTTCCGGGTTCCAATAAAGTAGTTCATATTTCGTTTGTGGGATAGTTTCCGTTGATCTGAGCCAAGTATCTGAAGCGAAGTATCAGGTTTCTGAATGAGTAAAATTTTGCGGGATCGAGCTATTGCCTCATTGCTCAACCCCCCCAATCTGGAGGCCAGTCTGGCTAATATTCCCGGTTTAAGGCGTCGGAAATTTGCCCTAGTTCTCCTTTGCTGGTAACATGCAAAATATGAAATATCATGAATGCTCCCGGTAGCCACTCGATGTGAAACCACATCTTCGAGGAGGTCAAAGGTAAGATTCAGTAGCAGAGCTGTAGATGTTGTTTCCATCAGCGATTTCTTGGGATTTCAATTGCTTCTTCAATAACTAACACCCGATGACGCCCCCGAGGCTTATGCTACCATTTGACTGTCGTGTTGGGTTATATATACCGCTATTTTTGTGGCTGATACATGCAGTGAGCCTTTGATGGCAGTTCAGATCGCGTTGATAGAAGTAGAACCTAGTGCGATTTCCAGATGAGATGTGTACTTGACTTTATTTATTAATTTATTTATGTCCACGTTGTATTGGCTAATGGTTACGCGATGTGTTCGCCCCTTTCCAACCTTTACGCTGAAGCAACGCAGCAACAGAGACAGATAATCATGATGGCAGTGACTCATAAAACCTTTCCGGAAGGTTTCAAAAATTATTTATTACTGCCTCAGCCTTATCTTCAGTTGAGGCGTGAACGTGTCTGAGCCAAACGTTGCGAGTTGCGCAGTTTTTTGCTGCCGGGCTTGAGTTAATTATTGACTTTTTCATTTTATTGTCCAAAATGAAGGTCACTCCGAACTCGCGACCTTCGAATTCATATATTATTTTGTCTTCCTTTGATATTTGTTTTGTATTTCCTTTATGGTCACCGATCTTTAGAGGGCTCGCACATTCCAGGTTCCAAACAAAAAGTTCATTTTTCATTTGTACTAAGTAGTAAGATCTAGCTGATTCGATATCAAAATGACATTTATTGAATTGAATTTATTTTATTTGTACGAGGAGTTTCTAACAAGGTTATACAGTGGTTTTTAACAATTATGAGTTCAGACTATATCTAAGTCTATGCAGCATTAATGTAATCATGTGTACATGGTACGTATTGATATTGATTTTTGGTCTTATGAACTAGGAAAAATTTAGGAAATTTAGGAACCTAATGAGCTATTTTAGGTATTAACGTAAAAGAAACCTTAGACTAGCTTATACTAACTTATCCTAACTTAGCGTCTACATTTCAGCAATTAAAAATAATACTATCAATTATCAAAAGTTCGCGACCAGAATTTCCGTTCAAGAGCGTTTAGCAAAGCATTTATACGTGCAATTCTGGCTTAAAAGCTACCTGGAAATGATTCCAAAGAACAAATCCCAAGAATTGCATGACCTAAACCTCTTCAACAGATTGAGTGCCTTCGAATTTGCTGAAACACTGACAAGTTATGCCTGATAGATCGAAAGCTTTAATTTCTTAATAGACTTACAAAAAAGTTGTGACCGGATTGTATTATACAAAAGCTATCACAGCATATCCTTGCACAACAAAAACAAAGATGTGTTTTCAAATGAAGGGTAGTTGCAATTAAATGCAGCTAGTGAGTTTTGAAACGTAAAAGAGCTAAGTGGTGTTTGGAGTGATTACTTTGATACTGTACATAATTTTCATCCTTATGTAACATCTCCGATACCGCTTCAAACATCTATTCAAGCTAGCGCACGGGCTAGTACGGACTCTTCATTGGTCTGAACCATATTCCAAATTCAATATCTCAAGGAATCCACAAACTCCCTCAAGTAGTCATGCCATTCAATTAGGCGTCCTCAATCTCACTAGCCTGACAGCAAACTAAACTACAAACTCCCTCGAGATGCGGCACTGATACACACAGACATAGTCGAGAGGTTCTCTCCTGGACACACTACATCAATTATTACAATATTCTCCATTTCATTTGTACGTTGTTCGATTTCTCTTCTTCGTCGGCATCGTCCTTGCCATCTTTGTGTCGCTCTGCTTCATGCCAGTACTAGCTTGTAGAGTGTGGATAATCGTCCGTAGACAAGAAGAGACACAGCCCAGTGAAGCTCAGCTGCTATGATAAATGTTATGGAATCTCATGATTGATATGCTTCGAACGAACCATGTCACTCATAATCGCAAAAGTTTGATTGTTGTATCCTTTTGTCGTGGCTGAAAACGAATCGCAAGCATTTTCCGAAACATGGCGATACAAGGGAAGATTGGTTTGGCGAAGTTTTTGTTAATGGTATATAGATGAATCATTTTGCAATATGAATCGATTTTGGGGTTTGGTGGATGAGAGTTTTTTTTTTGCGTTTCTAGGACTAAACAGTTTATGTTTAACAAAATCGATTGAGTGTAGAATATTATTAAAGTTTCCTAAATTAAATTAACAAACCTTAAAACGCTCTTGGAATTTCAACCTCAATCGTACAAGTCAGGTTCAGTCATTTTTGTCTTCAGCTCAAGGCAACTTTTTGTTCAATGTTGTTTGTGAAACCGCAAACAAAACCACATCATTTCTTCTTTTTGTCTCTAATTACTATCATCATAACATCAATGATAAATTCATGTAACGTGAATATTTCATCAGTCGCAAACACCCGACAAAACTTCTGCAAACGGTTAAATCCGAAGTAATAGTCGGCGTTAACAATACGAATAATTTAGCAGAAGATTTGCCCCGGTAAGTGGATTACATTACTCGACTCTACTCGCATTTGCACCTAGTCTCGGTCACAGGACACCCCGGAAACTTAAACACATGACTTGATCCCGAAGTGGACAATGCGAAAGTAGGAGAGGGACGTGCAATGCAAGGGTCGATCATGTTTTGTAACTCACAATGACCACAGCCACGAGTATCGTCACCGTCAGCGTCGGTCGGCAAGTTGCGGTTCGCAAAACTTGAAGTTGGCCGGTCCTTGTATTATTAAAAGCGCCATTGTTATTAACGATAACTTGTTTTCCATTTAGTTACTCTCAATTTCCTGTGGGGACATTAAAGCTGAAAGAAAAGAACCCGCAGTGCATGCGGTTCCGGGAGTTCGGTTGGCTGGACGAACGGGACGGTGTGCTGCTGGGTTTGCTAGGTTTGTTAGTGTACACTGTCTTTGTTGTGTACACTGGCTGGTTGGTTCACAACGAATCTGAGGTAGGATAGAGATTCAGGTATACAGGTAAGCGGTGGTTGGGCTTGCAGAGTCTGTGGTTTGACTGTAGCACTGTTTTGTTAGGGAAGAACTGTGGAATTTCGAGGAAAATAGGTTTTGTGCTTTGAAAAGCTACATGGAATTTTGACTTTAATGAATTTAATATATTACCACGAAAAATGAGAAATTTTAAAGTTAATGATTATCAGATGGATGTGATCCTGAAAAAAATATATTTGTAGTGAAAAAATAACGAGCAGTTTGGCAGAAAAAGTAACGAAAAACGTTTACTAGTGATCTCAGAGCCGAAAAATGTATGGAAAAGAAACAATCGTATTAATGTACGAAATTTAGTGAAGCAATTTTACTACAAAAAAAAAATGTATAAATATAACAAATCGAGAGAATTAATATCTCAAATATTCCCTTTGGTTTCCCCGCTATCTAAGTTTTACGAGCATTTGTTTGTAACTTATCAAATTCACGTACACATGGCCTACTATCGCAATCTCTATCTTTCTGTTCGCGGAGGAAAAGTCTGTCAAATCACGTTCAGATTCAGGCAAATTGCTTCAACTCTCACCACTGCTTTCATTTCCTTATATCTCTCACTTCTGAGCTATTGATACAAACTGTTCGTTGTGAATTGAGATGACTTTTGGAAAAACTTTGATTTTTTTTCGAAAATATCATTTCAATCAGAACTGGAAGTGTTGTGATGAATGAGTGAGTTTGTTACTAATAATCATTAAGGTATCGTAGCAAATTAAATGTGAGTATATGAGTGTATGTAATTTCTTGAAAGAAGTAGCAATGTTTGTTTGTTATTCCGTTAGTATCTTTGCTTTAATTTTTCAGCCTCTTCAAAGGGTGATTTTTGACTTCTTCATAAGAACGGAAGTAGTGCTCTGCCATCTTATGTGCCATGAATCGAAGCAAATTATGTTCAAGGGAACAGCGTCGGTAAAACTCGACTTGATGCACCACACAGCCGTTACATGAATTTTGCCGATAGATGATTCGCTAATATGTTTGTGTTTTGTGGTTGTGTGTTTGCTTTTGGTTTTTTTTTGGATTGTTTGTTTTTCTTAATTTTATTGTCTTCTCGAGTATTTTTCTTGCATAATTCTGTGTGTTTTTCTTCAATTTTTGACCCCTGCTTCACCTATTCGCCCTCTGGTGGTAGAATTTCCCGGCTGTGGTGCATCAAGTCGAGTTAACCCGTCTCACCAAAAGCAAAGCATTACCTTGGAGCCAGTTTAATCGTCAAAGTGGAAGCATGGTAAACACACCAAAGCTAAATGTGAAGTCAGATATGTGCCAACGGAAAATTATGCTGTATGTTTGCTGTCGCAGTAACGGAATTATCTACTATAAGTATATCAAGCAAAATGAAACGGTTATCGCGGACCATTTTTGCATAACATCTGGACCATCAGCATAATTGTGTTTTTTTTTATAAAAAAAGGCATCTTGTTATCAGCAGGAAGATAGTCTTGTT
This sequence comes from Nemotelus pantherinus, assembly GCA_963978885.1. Classification (NCBI taxonomy): domain Eukaryota; kingdom Metazoa; phylum Arthropoda; class Insecta; order Diptera; family Stratiomyidae; genus Nemotelus; species Nemotelus pantherinus. Next base: position 224,593,158 of record OZ022264.1, read on the forward strand.
TCATTAAAATAATGCCAGAGGTCACGTGGCTGCAATTATGAAACATAACTTTGACAGCTTTGGATGAGAAATCATGGTTTACCTAGTATACGAAGGGTGATCTAAAAGTAATGATAATGAATTTAAACCAAGATGATTTAACTTACGAAAAAAATGTTTATTTTTCAACATAGTCTCCTAACAAGCTAATACATTTAGTCCAATTTTTTTTTCAAACCCAGAATATCCTTAGAAATAGATTCTTTATCTCTATTCTTCCAAAATGCTTTGCTGTGCTGTCATCTTCAAATTTCTTGCCCCGAAGGTGTTCCTTGAGCTGAGGAAAGATGTAGAAGTCACTTGGAGCTAGATCTGGCAAATAGGACAAATTTTCAAGCAGTTTGAATCCTGTTTCTTGAATCGCAGCAATCGCAACAGCAGCTTTTTGAGCCGGTGCTTTGTCTTGATGAGACAGAACTCCGGCTAGCAGTTTGCTACGTCTATTTTTCCTGAATAGCCTCCCGCAATCTTCTTATTTGGCTTGGTTAGTAAGAGCCTGATTTAGTGGCTTCCTTTTCCAAGTATTCCATCATAATGATTCCTTCAGCATCCCAAAAAACTGATGCATTACCTTCCTTGCCGAACTCGATGCTTTAAATTACTTTGGCATCGGTGAAGAGGATCGCTTCCAGGTCATCGATTGCTGTCTGGCTTCTGGATCAAAATGGTCCATCCAGATCTTGTCCATGGCTACGAAATGTGACAAAAACTTATCCAGATCTGCCTGGAACTTTTCGAGATTCGCCCTCGAAATGACAACTCGTTTTTTCTTTTGCTCGTCGGTTGATATTCTCGGCACCCAACGCGCAGAAATCTTCTTCATATGTTATTCGTTGGCAACGATTCTTTGAACACTGCCATACGAGACCTCTGAGCCATCATGACATCTTCGACTTTTTCCACATTGACTTCAGTGAGGGACGTGCATGGATGTCTTTTGCAGTGTTCATCTTCAGTGGATGTTCTTCCCAGCTTAAACTCCTTGGCCCAGCGTGCAACAATGGAATATGAAGAAGTAGAGTCCATTGATGTTTCTTTCAAGTCGCTGTCTATATCTTTTACAGACATTTTACAGACAAACACAGGTATTCACTGACAGCTCTTATTTCGTTTTTCTCCATTTTGATGTTCTCTCTTCGATGGTTCGTATTCAAATGAATGAAATCGTTGCCTATTTGTGTTATGCTAACTTAGTGGTTATATGAGGTAAATTTTTTTTTAAAATTTTATGCGAACTAGAAATAACCGATTATGACTACTTCTGGGTTACCTCTCCTGTGCTTGACTATAGGAATAAGTTAATGCTTTAAAAGTCTCTTGAATCTTCACTAACAACCTACAAAACTTTTGCAGTCAAACAATATAATCAACGCCACTTAGAATGCAGATTCTTTTCCTGCAGTGTCGAAAAATGCAGTGAAAACAATCTAACAAAAATGACAAAAATCTGAATGCAAATGTAATCATACGGGTCCCTGAACTTTTTACAAATCTTTGTTCAACGAACGTAAAAGGTTTTTTCTAAAAATAATTTTTCCTAAAAAGAGATCAAAGTAGGTAGGTAAAGAAGAGATCGAGGATAATTTCTTATGCTAATGTCACAACAAAGTGAAACTTCTTCATTGAAATAACTAAGGTTTATTATAAGAGATCAGTTATGAGTTGTTCCTCAGTTGGTAATATTCTTAGTGACATTTGCGCCGAAAATTGATATTTTTAGCCGTACTATTGTGCATGTGTCTGCTTTTTTTTCATTTTAAAAAGTGTTTTTAGAGATTTTTGAAATTAATGATATAAACAATAAGGCCATAAAAATATTTTGAAAAATATATTGATGACAGACAATAAATGTATTGAGGCAAGCGTTTTCGATTGGTATTAAGTGTTGAAAAAAGTGTTGGAGTGATGATAAATGTGCTAGGAACCCTTTAATGTCTACCGATGAAAACCATATGAAGGGAACCAAAATGATAGTGCTTGAATTGCTTAATTGAAAATACGAAATCGTTTTAATTTGATCGAATTCGAAAGGTAAATTGAATCTCAGGCCTTGTTTGCCTCATTTTTAGCAAAGAGCATAGTATGTGCAAAAAAAGCTTCGCTCAAATAAAATAAAGCTTAATTTAATTTAACGAAGTTAAAATTTTAAAATAATTGATGCCTAAACTAGTAGAAAAAACATGCAAATGCAGCACAAATTTGATGCCGAATTACCATACTGCAAAATTAACCTAGAAAAGCTCGCAATTACTGGGTAATAGTTTACAGACATTGAAATAAAGATTACCAGAGGGGAAAATTAGAAGAAAGACAGCAAACACTTTCTAACCACGCTGAAAATTAAGCTATATAAAGGCATTCCCGTATGTTCTGTTTGTAAAAATTTCCTTCTAAATTTAAAAAGAAAAACGCATTCACCAAACCAATGTTTTTAACTGATTTTTTATGGATATTATGCCGTAATTGATATAAATCATCATTTAGATTTTTCATTTGCTGGCTAGCTTTTTTACATTATTCAAAGTAATCAAAATTAAATAGAAATAGCAAACCTTTTCATATACTACTTTCCTGTCATTTGAAGATTTCAATTAACACGCGATCTCTTAGACTGCGTTTTAAATAATCAACTGTCAAGCGACCATGAGGATTATCATATTGTTGTATACGTTTCGGACTAGTCACAAAAAAAACTCAGTTGTTTCTAAAAAAGCCTAAGGTATATTATGCATCTGAATATAAGAGTCTATCCAGAAACCACTATATCCACACACAGTTGTGCCATAAGTTCTGTCCCTAAGTCGAATGATTCCGCACAGCCAATACGACTGACGGCCGAAAACGGTTTTGTTTTTTCAAAATATAGAGTGGACTCTATACTGCAAATATATCCTCAGTTTGTATCGTTTACTCGAAGAGGCAACATGAAGTGGAGCGTCAAAGAGAATGGCATCGCTGTGATCACGCTACACAAGTGCAACAAGTTACCGGTGGAGATTTTCAACTTGCTCAAACCATTGAAAAACTCAAAAGTTTATTTATCGGTGCATTCAACAGTTCAACAAGACCTCCTCTGTTGATGACAGGCCTAGAAATTGCAGCCCACGCACTACGAGGACACCAGTAGCTGTGAAAGTCGTGTCTGCGAGGATTCGGCGAAACCCTCTTTGAAAGTAGAAAATCATGGCACGGGACATGAATATCCCAAAAAGTACGATGTCCCGCATCGTCAAAGAGGACCTTAAACTTGGGACTTACCGTAAAACAACGGAACAGCTGTTAACACCGCCTTTGAATAAGATACGAGCCACAAAATCGAAGGCGTTACTTCAACGGTACGCGCAAGGAGGACACAAGAAAATTCTTTTGAATGATGAAACAATTTTCACCATAGAAGAAAAATTCAACTGGCAAAACGACAGGGTTTACGCTCACAGTTCTCGGAAAGCTGCTGAAAAATTTCCAAGGGTCAAAAGAGGTAATTATCCTGCTTCAGTCATGGTTTGGTGGGGTGTTTCGTACGACGGAGTTACTCAGCTGCATTTTTGTGAACAAGGGGTTAAAACAAAGGCAGCAAACTACCAAAGCGATGTCTTAGAGAAGGTAGTCAAACCACTCAACGATACCATGTTTCATGGGGAAAACTGGACGTTCTAGTAAGACTCGGCGCCAGCTCACAAAGCAAAGATGAACCAGAAGTAGTGTGCGGACAATCTGCCCGGCTTCATAGCTGCTGAAGATTGGCACTCTGGAAGCCCTGATTTGAACCCGCTTGACTATTGCTGTTGGAACTGGCTAGAACAGAAGGCCTGCATTAAGCGTCATCGCAATATTGAGGCTTTAAAGGCCAGTTTGACAAAAGCAGCAGCCTCAATTCCGTTAGAAGTCGTGCGTGTAGCCATCGACGAGTGGCCCGACTGTTTGAAGAAGTGTGTAAAAGCAAATGGAGGCCACTTCGAATAGATTTCTGTGTTTTTTTGTTCCTTTGTCTATCGAGAACAAATGAAAATATAAATTTTTGTTTACGCTAACGACGCATTTAAATTTAGCCCATTTAAATAAGGGACAGAACTTATGGCACGACTGTGTATAATATGGATACATTTCCCCAAATGCTTGTCAAACCTTACAGCTACTCTCATTAAAATACAAGATTAAAAATAGGAGTTTGGAAACAGAGCTACGTATGTCAAAATGGATAAGACTGTGCCAATTATCGGACACATAATTTTGTCAAAAAATCATACTATCGTTGGATAGAAGTCGCAATTGTTAGAACTTATCATAACTAATGTATATAAAAATTAATATTCACCCGCCCCATGTGTTTACATCAGTCAGGTGTGCGCTTAGAGCTGATGTCTGATGAGAAAAGCAATGCATACTTTCGAAACCACATAGTTAACAATTTTCAATTTTTAATTAGCTCACAAACACAATTCCACATAATTTTGATTAAACTTAGAAAAAAACCAAGGAGTCAATAATAAATAAGCTAAGCAGTCAATAATAAAACAACACATGAATACAAATAAATAACGCATAAAGAAATAAGTAAGTAAATAAATAAGTTAGACATAAATACTAAATAAATAGCACTCAAATAAATGAATAACAGCTAAAAATAAAGTTTACAAAAAGCCTAAAAATCAGGGGGTACAAATGGCTTGGATAAAGGACGATTTGAAGGGTAATTGAAAAATCGTTGTGGAATAAAGGTTGCTAAATTGATTGAAAATAATCCAGCATAAAATTTGCCGGCTCATTAGCTCGATATGGACCTGGTCTTTCTTACGGCGATATTTATTATCATTTTACTATTAAGACATCCAATTCTAATAACGATTCCAATGACGTAAAATGTAAAGCATGCCGATATCGCCATTATTTTGGCTGCAAGTGGAGTTAAGTTTAACTGACCCAGCTTAATCTCATAGGGGGGTAAATTTTCGAAGTCGTAAGGGCTGCACAGTTATTTCAGGGCGAAAAGTAAGAATTGTTTTTGTATGGACTCGAGCCTTGTACTGTGGATTTCAGGGACTGGGTTCCAGATAATGCAGGCGTATTCAAAAAGAGCTCGTAATTGTATCACACAAGATTTTGAATTCTTTGGTTCGTTGTCTAATAGTGCTGAGTTGTTTAAACGCACGGGAAAGAATTTGTGGTATCGCAAGATGAAACGAAGTTTTTCATCCAAAATAACACCGAGATCAGCGACGCTACGTGTTGAGAAAGTAAGTGTTCTGCTTAACCGCGCATTTACGGATACAACTCAGTATTTGGCATATATCAATCCTAAGCGAGTGCTTGTTTATATTGCACCAATGATCAAGTAAGTCAAGCTTGGTTTGAAGAAAATGTGCATCAGGTATAGATTCAATGATGTGACACAGTTTGAGATTGTCTGCATAAAATAGGAGAGGCATGTTTCATAGAACGTCAAATAGATCGGACATGAATATGTTTAAAGAAAGTTAGAATAGAATGCGAGATAGAATGCTTTGCTCTGTCAACAACTTTGCTTAAGTCTGTGTAGACTGCATCAATTTGATAGCCTTTCCCCATTTTGTACAAAACGTCCGACACCAGAATTGTCAAGTTTGCGATATTTGAGCGACCTTTTCTAAATCCATGCTGTTGCTCATTCAGACGGGAATCAACTTTTGGAGAAAGTTTATTATAGACAAGCGTTTCAAAAATTTTTGGAATCGAAGATAAAATGGCAATTTTTCCTATAATTTTCGATACAAAGTCTATCGCCATGCTTGAAAATTGGTGTCACTTATGAAAGTTTCCAGCAGGATGGGAAAATGCCAGATGAAAGTGACCAGTCAAAGAATATGTGGAGGGGTGTTATTAGCTGCTCTTCACACCTAAGCAGGAAGGTCAGTGGAAGATCAGGGCCAGGGCCTTTGCTGCAATCGAGTTCCAAAATAGCTTTACGTATTTCTTCACGTGCCTTCATTTGAGTCGATTTAACAGTTATATTGAGGGTGTCAGAATAATTTAATGAACGCAAAGTAGATCAATCTTTATATTTTGTTCCCACGTTGAGTGTATAGTATAGTATATACACTTATTAAAGTAGTGAAATAAATTGCTTAAACCTTTCAGTTGAATGCAAACTTAAAATATACTCTTAGGTAATATTTGTTTTGAATAGCAAGCACTCACTGTCATAAAAACACCACACTTTTTATACATGTCAGACGATGCATTTCATTCCAGCCCAAGGGCACTTCAGTATCACAATCTTTTAAGGAAAACAACAGGACATCTCCTACTCCTCTCTCATGCAAAACACATAATACAAGAAAATAAACTTAAGAAAAGAACTACAAGACAGTGATCCCTTGTAAATTGTTTCAACAATGTAGCAAACATAACTTATGCCAAGTCCGAGAGAATCATTCAGTTTATTTGCTTTTTTCTTTTCATTCTATGGGAATGCATTCGGACACGTGTACAAGAAACAACTTTCGAAAGTCTGATGCAACGAACTAAAAATCACGTGGCTTGGCATTGGTTAGCCACAAACTATGAGACAAGTAGTTGACATCCATTGTGTGAGCAGTTCACATGCGAGAGTAACATGAAAGTGAGGGTGCAGGAGAGGGAAAAAATTCAAGAAATATATGGGATGAGAAGAAACATGACAATGTGAAAACTCACGTTGTCCGGAATTAAAGTGAAGTGAATGGACGTGGTGAATCGATGTTAAATGCGATACCTTAAATTGCATTCCTTAAATCTGGTTGATTGAGAAATACATTCAACATTATACATAATACGTTATAATTGAATTTAACTATTTTCAGAGTAAGGTGCCTGCTATCAGAAATTACTAACTGATAAATTTATTTCCAGCAAACTGCTGAGTTCTTACATGTGTTTTTCCGTAATGCATGGTTCTTAGTTTATCTCTTACACACTTCTAATTAAAAAGAAAATTAATAAACCCCGTAATCGAACACTCTTTACCTTTTCTTTAAGTTTTACCTGAAAAAAATAATCAATACTGACGCCAGGAGCATACAAAACTGGCTTATGCTTAACTTTTGCACTCACTGCTCCATAAGCTACTGGCTGAAACTCTCTATCTTAACACCCACTCACACACATAAATGCATATCCAGCATTTCGTACCATCATAGCCGAGACAGGATCTTCGTAACTGAAGCATCCAATATTAACGTAATAAGTGTCAACGAAAATTTATCTAAGTCTTTTTATTCGCCAACTGGAGACTGATAGATATTTCGCAGTAACTATAGCATTTCCACTCTAGCCCACGGTCGGCCTGCTAGCATGAACCTGTCAAGGCAAAACGACGCAGCGAGATGTGCCAGGTCCCGAGAACTAAAGGAACGATGAAGTCTTCTGGATATAATTTAGATTTTATGTCAGGATATGGTGAAGATTTTCTTAAAGTGACAATTCAATCGAATTTATGAGTTGATTTGAATGAGGGTCGGGCGAAAGATGTGCAAACGGAAGTAGGAAATTTTCGTATTCTTTATCAGGTCAATTTTGGGGTTGGTTAGATTGACCTTGTGTATGTCTATGGGTTTGTGCAGAAAGTAGTTACATTTCAGTACTTTTATCGATAAAATAGATTGAAGTTTTGAAAGCAAGTGAATTTGATTCAATATGATTCGAAAACTTTGCCGACGGAATCGGGTGTGAAATTCATGAATTGGACGTAAAGAAAAATAGTTAAATAGCTGAGTAGAAGGAATTTACTTGAAAAAATTGAATACTGATGCTGAGGCGTTACTCCAGAGTTTCGGAAAACCTGGCACATCAATGCATAGTGACTTAAACTGAGAAAAAAATATGAATTGGTTTGAAAAATTTGAATGCATGTATTTTGGCGTCAGTTGTTTTTGAATCATACAAGTTTGCCATTAACCCTTCGAGAACACAGGGGGTCAAATTGACCTCAGAGACCTTTTTGACCGATCGCAGCGCTTAGTCCTGCAGGAAAAGAGGAGTACTTTAGGCTTCTAAGTATATTCCTGTGTCTTGACTATAAGTTTACACCGTTCGCTTCCAGTCCCAAATCGTTAGTCGTCGTTGAGAAGGCTTTGAAGCAGATCAAGGGGTCAAATAGACCCCATCTGTACTCGACGTCAATTTTGAGGTACAAACTCATTTTTTTTTTATTTTATAGATCGACAGATTAATTTGAAAAACCCAAAAAATAAGTTTGCAAGTGTTTTAATTTTGTTGTTTTTAGCAATATAGCGTATAATCTGCGTTCTAGTGTACGCAATAATTTGTTAGCTGAAGACAATGATAACAATTTTGGCGACATTGATTCCTCCGAAGACGACCATGTCTCGGAGCAATCAAAATCTGATTATTCAGAAGATTATACCTTTTTTGCGAACCCTTTATGTAGGACTAATTTTTTTTATTATTTAACTATGTCTGATGAGTATCCATATACATTTTCAGCTCAAAATATTAAAAATGGACAAAGTTATGACTTTTTTTAAATATGCAAATTTTAAAAACTTTACAATCGCCACCGTAAATATGCAAAATAAATACCTTTTATTCAAGGACCACAAAAGGACTATTTTTTTTATAATTTTGTCATATCTTGAGAGTATCCACTTAAATTTTTAGCCAAAAATATTGAAAATGAAATAAGTGACGATTTTTTTGTAAAAAAGCTGATTTTCAATAAAACTGTTTTTTCTCGATTTTTTTTTTAGGTATGTTTGGGACATTTAAGGCACTTCTAATGTATGAAAACTACTAAAAGAGGTCTCAAACAATACTTACAATTTTTTTCAAATGAAAATCTTCAATGGCGGCGATTCTATAGACGTTCAAAAGTGGTTGGGGTTAATTTGACCCCAATCGTTCTCGATGATCGAAAAAATAGGTGTGTTCTCGGAGGGTTGATGATATCATAATCAAATTGCCACCTTTTAGTCTATAGTAGTTTTCAAAAACTATTTTCTGGCGTTCTAATATTTTTAGCATCATCTGCCACGGTCAGGCCACAGATTTTCAAAGGCACTAATAATATAGGTTTAAATATTTGGGCCTTGTACTAGACAGGGGGTCTCACACACCGTCTTTCCCGTGCCTATCTACCAACTGTTGTGAAGCAGCCCCAAATGCATTACATCGCCACCCAAAACAGGCTTTGTAATCCGTTTAATTATTGCATATTTTAATTGCATTGATGCGGGTTCACTTCACAGCGCAGCGGAATAGTAACAATACTTGTATCAGACGCGTTATCAGACCAGCCAAATAAAAAATGTATTGGTTGCTGGCTGCGTATGCTATGCAGCATTGGGACACAGCTGAGCGGTGGATGTTGGTAACGGCTTATTATGGGAACCGCCGTGCATTCTGGTCAGGATAGTTGAGATTCACTTTGCGGTGGCAGCAGCAAAAAACGGGTTTGGAGTTGTCGTCTCGAATATTGGGATTGCCTTCTCTTGTTCCGATAGCACGGTTATCAAGTGTTGTTTGGATTACTCTGGATCAACAGTTTCTATGAGCAAACAAGATTGTGACCCCTGCCGCGAAAATAATCAGAAAAATATTTATCGTGCTAGTTCCTAAAATAGAATTCAATTAAAATAAATGCCATAGCTGGGTTTGTACGATTGGTTCATCCATTGCGGCAGCTATCAACTGTCATATTTTCCGCCATCGTAACGGAGAAAATGCCGAAATCCAAATGTATTTATCGAAACTGAAAGAACAAGTACCGCTTATGCCGAAAAATCGGAAACCATCCAACTTGAAGAAAATTCAGCATGTGATAGATTATGTTTGTAATCTTCAGAAGGAGCTGGAAACTCATCCGGTTATAAATAGTTTGGATTCTGCAGCATCTTTCAGTGGCGAGTCTCAAACACAGCAACTTGAAAATGTTTTATGCGGTGACCCGGGATATGTAATGAGTTTATTTAATCAAGCGATTAATTCGCACCCCGTAAAAAGTTAACCGAATTGTGATGAACGAACAGATATTGCTGTTTGAATGGCCGCTGAAAGTAGTTTCATCAATTTTCCGCCGCCAATTGTTAAATTTTTAACCCACTCGAGTCGGTCATCTGTTTGATGTTGGAGAAAAGGTTTTTTTGCGTTCATTTCGCACTTTTTTTTTAAAAAAGTGTATCTAATACTAAATCAAAAGATACAAAATTCTTAAATTATATTGAAATTTTAGATGCTATTTACTAATTTTTAGAAAATTGAGCTAATGAACTTATAATGCAATTATTGAAGAGTTAATGAATTTCAGCTTCGCCACCCAAGCCACAGTAGCATGCAATTAGTTTCCTTTATTTTTGTATCATTCGTTTTAATTTATTGTATTTCATATATTTTTCTGCAAGGTTATGCACTTTTCTTGATTTTATTTTGAAACGTATATGCGAATACTGTCTGAAAACCAACCCAGTTGTATTGCATAAAGGAAATGTTTTCATCTCTTAGTTTTTCTTACCCCTTAGAGGTTTGTATTGTCAGTGTTTTGCTGTGAATTTATGTGCGTGCCGTAACATGGAGGTCAGGTTCGTCCCAAAACCCACGCCGGACTGAGCTAGCTGGCAGGTTTGGTGCGCGGGTCACTAACCGAATCCAACCTCAATAAAATTGTTACACTGACCACGGCTCGGCTACTCTTAGGTTTCGCAGCACTATTTAAACCTCGGGCGGTCTATTATATATTCACATGTGTAGTGAGGCCAATTTTGGGCTATCTAGCCATCGTGTGTTGGAAAGCAGCAGAAAGCAACTCCAATATCAAGGAACTAACAAGATTGGACAGTTTAGTTTGCATAAGTATCAAGAGTACATTCACGATCACCTCAACGGCCGGAAAGGAAATGATTTTATAGATTCGATGGATCTTTAAGGGACGGCCACGTCGGAGCTGCGAGGGCTTCGAGTCAAGCAGCGCACTGCAATTGTTCCGACTCAATCGTTCTTATCGCTCTGCTGCAATCGTTTATATTGTTCTCCTCGCTCCGATTAGGCCGTACCCTTAAAAGTACATTCTTCGGCAATACGCGCCAAAAGTTGCAGCAGAGTGCCGAAAATGGTATGGCCTTATCGCTGAGGTTATGCATCATATAAGCAAAACGATATACTTTGACAGGAACTACCCAGAACAACAGACTGCAGAAACAAGTCACTAGTTATGTTGACACCTAGATTTACACGAATGGATTAAAAACCGACACAGGAGTTGGCTTCTTCAATGGGCTCCAACCTTCACATGTTGAATAGACTGTCAGGCTATGCTACTGTTTTTCAGTCTAAAATATACCCCATACACAGGGTATTAGAGTCCAACGACAAAACAACGACAATTTGCGTCATTTTCACTCTTGCGTCTTAAGCTACTGTTACACTGTTGGTATTGATACTATGGTGTCGTCCATATCACCAGTATATCACTCGGTTCTATGCTAATACCAGCTCACCGAAGCAGTACATACGTGGTATATATGTCGTTTTACGGTATTGATGTCCCGAAAATTTAACATAACATAGCGAAGATTTGACTGCCAGCAGAGTCAATTTTCAGCCAGTGGTGAGTGGAAATACAGTTCATTGACAAATGTCAAGGAATGGTTTCGTTTGCAGTAAAACTGCGACTTTCGTTGCCATACAGGGAGCTTTTTGGAAGATTTGAAAGGCTGCCGCAGAAATTCACATGTTATTGCGGGAATATGCGACGAGATGGCAAACCTCTCAAATTTTTTAACCGGCTGTTCTCCATTGAATTTCAAAGATATTTGTAATGGTTCGGCATTTGGCTGATGGCATAAGCGTCCAAAAAATAAAGTGAGGCCATACAATACCACGTGGGGGCAGTGTATCACCCTCTCAAGCTATTGATACCGTGGTATCGATACCCTGATACATATACCAGCAATGTATCATTTGTCTTACGTACGCTCTTCGAGAACTGCTTTTGCAGACTCACTGTCAACGGAAAGGCAAGGCAGACGTCTATCCAAACTATGTTTGTGCTAAGACATAATAATGTCATAAGCAACAAAAAGCTGATGAGTTGGCAACTTGAGGTTCAGGAGTAAGAAACAGATCCTATATTAACCGTACTGTGATCACCTGCTGACACCACATGAAAACTAGATGTGGTTATATAGGTTAAATCGAAGTTCAAATGGATAAAAAGAAAAGTATTGTCATCATCCGATTCATGCAAGAGCAGAAAACTGCTCAAGCTCAGCAGAAACTGTTTGAGAGCGACGGTTGACCTGCTTATTTTGCCACATCTGATGCGAATCGAATAAGACTGACATCCAACAATTTGTGTAGGAGATACGAGATGGATGACGACAGTGTCAAATGCACTATTTGCAAGAGCCCGAAAGTAATAAACACTTCAATCTTTTGGTTCAAACAAATTTCAAGAGTTAGCAGAAGTAGCTAGTACCGCTTTGCTGAGCTACCTGGTTCAATTTAGTGAAATAGTCACTTAGAAGCTCTAACTAGCCAGCGAAAGGTGGCAAATGGACCCATATTGGTGGCTTTATGCAAGCCGCGTAAGCGGCAACCCTATTATGTAACTTAACCTAATAGCTCTTCTTGTTGACGTAAGCTGACGATTTTTGGAGCTTGAATTCATTTTGTACAACTATGTTAAGCCATGTTTTTTTAATAAAAGCCGTGAAACCAGTGGGAGTCTCTAATAATAGCGTATACAATCACTTTGCTGAAATTTTTGCGGGAATAATTATCTTCGAAAAAGAATTGATTATACAGACTCCAATTCTGGGCATCAATCGTATATAAAATTTCGGACGATTTATTAAACTATTTACCTATCGACCAAAATCTGATTCCGTAGGCACAAACATTGGACGCTTAATTTAAAAATGACAGCTCTTCTTCATCTTTCAACTCAGATTTGCATTTTTGACCCAGTTTTTTTACGTTATGATAAGAAACGACTGTTGCTTAAAACTTATTTATCAATAACTTCAATAACGAGCACCAAATCATACACTTCTATTGGCTTCCTATCGAAAAATAAATACAAATACATCACTTTTGTGATGCATCCAAAGATCTATCTACTTTTACGCAACATAAAACATGTAAGTCCTTTGCGCAGCTCTTTTCTTTTGATACTTCTTCTGATTCTAATAGCTTTACCTGTTTCCGACGAACCGTTTAGAAGAGGAAGGTTTACTTGCTAACATAGACAATTGCACAAGCTGTGGTACTGTTAGCTTACCGAATATCATTATGAAGCTATGGGCCTCATGTGTTCCTCCATTTCTTTTCTTCAACCTTAGTACTTTATCCAGTTCGTTTTACTTCTTCCTGAAAATCTGCTAATATTTGTCCCATCCTTTAAGCGGTCTCCAATTATTGCCCCATATTCCTTCTATCTTGTTTCAGTATGTTTATCAAAGGGGTTGTTTGCAATACCCGATGATTGGACGTTTTCTCGCTTGTGATCAACATGGTTTCTTTAAGGCAAGTCAACAGCATGCTGATACTGTTGTTTCTGCCATCGGCCATAATACACAGACTTTTTTTGAGTCTGTAAACCATGAAATCTTCGTCTCAAAGCGCGATGGATTCGATATTACGGGTCAACTTATACCTTTGTGATCGTTTTTGCGTCATAATGGTTAACTCTTGTTCTTTGTCTTCTGCTTCTCCTTCTGTTTATAAACGATCTTCTTGCAAGTCACTGTGTCTTTGGCACGCTGACGACCTAAAAATATTAAGGTTGATTGAGTTAGTTGATGACGGTTTCCAGCTGCAGGTTGACCTGTTTGCACCGGGCAACTGGTGCTCTGTCAATTGCATTAATGTTTACGCTCCTTCAAGATGTCCTATACATGTGAATTCCGCAATCTTGTGGATAGTTTCGAGGACCTTGGCATTGGTTTTGGTATTAAACTTAAATTTGATATGCAAATCTGGTGTATGACATCCAAGTCATCGCAATTGTCTGGCTTCATTTTTGGAGCATCCACTTCTATTGCTACTGTTTCTTCCTTTGTTCATCTGTATATATTCTAAGTGCGTTGTGTCCCCGAGTATTGTTGTCAAATTTGGTATTTTCATTACCAGTGCTTAATTGATGCTCCTGAGCCTATACTGTGCAGATTTACTATCCTTCCAATTCAGGTGTCCCTACTGTAAGATAGTATGCATCTCTCCATCCTAGAAATTCCTACTATCCTGTCACGTAGAGTGTACTTAGACAAATTTTTACTTTATAAAATTATTATTGGTTCTGTGACCAATCTATCGTCAGTATGCAGTTTTCCGTTCGTGACTTGGAACGGTTTGCCAGATCTTAATTTAACTCAGCATCCGATATTGAATATTTCCTCCACCATACTGTGTCACCTGTCTCTATGTCATGTCACGTTTCCGAAGATTGCTCATAATTTGACCTATTTTTATTTTCTTTGTCTACGCTTGTTTAGATAACAGAAAATTTTAAATATAGGTGCTCTTTCACCCTTGTTACGTATTTCTAAAATCAATTTGAGATCAAGTGTTCTATGTTACGACATAAATTTATGAATTACTGTGGTAATTATCATCCAATTTCACCTCAGTATTATGATTATTTATTTTTTACTGCTTTAAGTATGATTTGGCTTATTGTAGAGTTATTAGAAAAATTTCAGAGACAACCTGTCTAAGCCTTTAAATTACATTCCAACAATTATGTGAAATGTGTATTATCAATAAATGACCTTAAAGAACACATAAAACCCACACTGGGCGCGGAAATTCCGCCTAATTTATCTACGGTTTCAAGTAAATATTTTTGAGCTTGGAAGCTCAAAAATAGATTTATTGGCTTAATAAGGAATTCTTTCGGCTTAGTAGATAAATTAATAATATTCAGCTGTTAAAGAACGTCGATTTTTAGCTTTTAGAATGCTGCGTGCTACTGAAATGCACATTATAAAGTTTAAGTAATCTTACTTTAGAAAACTGAGCATTATCACAAAATACCGAGCTTTCCAAACTAAAATTTTCATTATTTCAATAAATTTTCCTCAGTGCCATACACACTTTCATTTAAAACATATAAAAACTTCAAATAAATACCCCTCATAATCTCATTTCACATTCACAAAAATTACCGAGTACTTATAAGCAGATCACGCACGCCGTACAGATGCCATGCCAAAACTTCACACGGCCTCAACGCGCCATAGAAAACGTATGTATTTTCCTGGTGGTGGCATTTCCTGTTCAGCCGTCGCTGAAAAAATAATTCTTCGGAGCACATTTAATTACGCCGACGGCATACAGGAGACACATAAATACGCTAAATATGAGTAGCACGGTAATTTGGTGAATATAAAATCGCGGAAACGACGTGTGAAGCCCGAATGGAATAGCAGGACTTACCGTCGTCTACTTCAGCTCCGCAGCATCTATGTAGCATTGTGCTGACGATGGTATCGCAAGGAGATGGAGCAGAGGAAGGACAAAATAAAAGTTGCCAAGTCGTGGCCTATGGCCCTGCTTCTGACACATAGGATAATTTTTCACCCTCATCCAAGTCTCCTTCCCTCCCGCCGTGCGCCAAATTAGTGGGATATCATTGAAATTTTTTCAACGAGCTGGTACGAGATCCCCAAGCTCCTCTTTGCCACGTGTAGGAATGTTAACGTGAAGCCGAACATTAAATTCCATAAGGATGATACGACGATTCAATGATGTGACACTCAATGTGCACTGCTTCGAGTCAACTTGCTTGAATGGATAACGCGAATGAAACTTCAGAGAAGCTTAGATTCGAGAAGGAGTTTAGGAATATTTTTTTTTTCAGATGTATGTGACTACAGAGAAACAACAGTTTATGGCAATTCAGTCCGCAAGCCTTCTGCCACAATTTCAGAGGACATCTAGAGGTGATAGTTTTCTCTTAAAATTTTTCATTTGATCAGAATAAGTGGTATGGTTTGGCTCACGGTATGAAGATGTTCGACCGCAGAACTGAGCACAATATTCTCGACAGCATGACATGTGCAATAGCCGTAGCTAAACTGAACAGTATTCAAGAGGCTTGTTCCATTGCTTTCGTTATTGGCATTGTAGCTGTAATTCCTGCCGTAGCTATTGTTGTTGCTGGCCTCATCATCAAAGCCACTGTCATCCTAGAAACGCTGGATTTTCCTCGACTTTCTTCCACCCATCCCTTATATAAGTCATCAGCAGCCTCCGTCTGAGCGACGATATCGAGCTCAGTTCAACCATCAGCCCCAGCGAACTGGCAGCATCGCTCACATCGCCGCATATATATCTATATTGAACCCACTGAGCCAACAAGGACCAACTTCATAAGGATGTAATGCAAATTATGATAGAAATGTGCTGTCGCTCTGGTGATATACGTGATATATACGTGTACGCGCGTTATTAGCAACGGCCGCATACGATACGGAAAAAATGTCAATCCAAGTGAAAGAACATTACATTTGAATGTATTAGGTCATTATATGCGATTATATAACACATTAGAGTGTTTTAAGTGGAGATTTCGGAGAAGTGTAAGTACTCCATATTAACAACTACCCAAGGCTATACGGAACTTTGTTGTCGGATATTATAGGTATTATTCAGGTGAGTGAAAAGAGAAGACGATTGCCTTAGGAAAACATTGTGTTCACTTTCGTATACACAGAGGCACTATGAAGATCTATGGTGGATCGTTATCGTGAAGATGTTAAAAAGAAGCTGAATCAATTATGATGCGATGGAATGGTTGTTTGGATCCGGTTGAGAGTTCTTAATAGTATTTTCGAAGTTTTAAACTTGGAAGCAACTGGAAGATGGTTCGAAGGCAAGAATTGAAATTATTAAGAGAGACGTGCAAAAATGTGCAAAGTGCTTTATTAAGTATTTGATAGAAAATTATTTTATCGGTGGTATATGAAAAAAAAATACTGAGCTCGCGTCTTCAAACCATTTGAGATTTTGTATGAACTAAATTATTTTATACATTTTAATGATTCCCATTATTCCGAAATTTCTCATTATTTTTTAATTCAGACATAAAAAGGCTAATTAACATTCAATTCACTCAAAAGCCCACATTCATAAAAGCAACCACAAAGCTAGCTCACAAAGCCAACTTCAAACAAAAACTTCGGAAATAATCTAAGCACAGCAGAGTGAATGCGATCCAATGCTTACACGTTTCAGTGTCCTTAGCACAACTCGACCGTACAAATCACAAGCCCATTAGAAACAGATGACCAAAGTAAGTGCAACATTTACTCTCAGTCTAAGTTTTTGCCCCGGTGGCGTTATCTCCTCTATTTGTCATGTTCCTGTTACTATTGCTGTTTCAAAATAGTGACTTCTTGAGTGCAAAAGATTTTCCAGGGATTATTTTCATACTCCATTCGCTGCCGGTGCATGAGAAAAAGATAGGGGATGGCTGAAAAATGTTCATTACAGTCTGCCACCTTACTTTCTTTCCCTCTCGAGCATGGCGAAGTCAACCAGTTTCAATGTCTGCTCGGGCTGATTTGTTCAAAGCAGACACTGTGTGCCAAATGATAATGGACCGAAAGGGCTGATAAAAAAGTTAAACGATTCTCCACCCTGCGGGCTTTTGGTGTTCAAGGGTGAACGAATGGTCTCGACTGGTTGAGTCGGAGGTAAAAAGGAACCAGCTCTCGACTGAGGCGAATGAGAACAGATTTATGTGCTTGCAGCCTGCAAAACTACACGAGCATGCCTTTGGACTTTCGAATCTGGAACGTCCAGCACGGGACGAGAGAGTTGTAAGTGTGCTTACAAAGAAAAGGATGTTCCTCTCAAATTAGGTGGAACTAGGGCGAATCGATACGAGCGCTCTTTGCTGTAAAGCTCCGGTGAATGGATGCCTGCTCGTGGATAGTGCTCGCTATTTGGAGCGCATACAAGGATTCTTGTGGCATAGTGAACTTCATGGTTGTGAAGTATAGAGCAGATTAGTTTGCGTGGTTGGTTCGGATTCAATGGTATTTAATGTAGGAATTGAAACAATCTGCGCTTTTCGAGAACACGGTGTGTATTTTCATTGCAATTTTTATTTGAAATAAAGAAAATCATTTGATTCTTGCAAGAAAATACGAAGTGCTGCTCTAAAGATTATTTCAAAAATCTCATAATCCTTTTACAAACTTTATACGTTTGACCAAAACAGAAAAATTTCACATCTCATGTGGATGACGTAAAAATTTAAAATTAATTATCTAAGAACCACTTATATTTGTGATATACCAACATTAATCAGATGTGAATGTTAACATTTTGTTCTCATCCACTTTGCATGACTTTTTATCTCATTAATCGAATTACAAATCTGACCCCAAAGTCACCCGCTTTCGGGCACATGACTAATTAATCTCCAAACAGATCATCATGTGATTTCTCACCATTTCAATTCACAGTGGCCATTAAAAAGTCCATGAATCAAATTTCAAAAATAAAAAATCGATTTCAGTTCCCATCCTGTAACGTCCAGAGGTACACAATATGAGGATTGCCTGTAAAATCAATATTATAAATGCACATAGCCGCTAGCCAAGCCCTAGTATTACACTCATCTGATGATCAGTTAATATTTGATATGCAAATAAATCCCTAGTTAAATACGACCGGTTGACCGGAAACGTGAATTAATGCACATTGGAATTCAGATTGTAAGCGAACTGCTTTTTTTTTCTCTCTCTCTCCACCAATGCAGTATTCATTTCACGACACTAAGGAACTGAGCTTTTGCGATTTTTTTTATAATTGGGAGATGATTTTTTTCACAGAATTCATTTATGAATGATTGTTCATGCATTCTTGATTTTTTAATTATTTTAATTCGCTTGTTGATAAAGATTGCTTTTGTGGAAAATTTGGAATTTTCCAACAGATTGTTTTTAAGTAAAAGAATTTTCAATGGAGATTATTAGATTGTGATAGTAAATGATAATCAATGTGAAATTGGATTGAAAGCGAATTCAGTGCGGTATTGTCTCGATAAAATATTGCTAGTTCATTCCCAAGGGGTGAAAGTCTTTGTTTAACAATGTTCAATAGCGTTTACTGTCACAAATATTTTTTGTATTAACAGTTTACTGAAAGTAAAGTACCAGCTTTTTTTTAGCATGTACAACTGTTGATACTCGCATCGCTATGGTTGCCAAATGATGAGAAAAAAATTAAAGTCTACCCCTATTTCGACATTCAGAAGCATGCAACTTTTTGTCTATGATAGTGCCAAAGCTCAGGGGATTTTTTTGTTGAAGCGAATGCTTAGCTTTGGCAGTTAGGAGACACATATGGTAGGAACCGATATCAATTATTCCATTATTATTTTAAGTGTCACACTTTGTCCTTGACTGTGCATACCACCAGCGCTTTAGAAGTTTGTCTTATGCTCAGTTGCCGGCTTTTCAGACAGCACTAAATGAACACATACAACCAGGAGCATACGGCGGGATTCGAACCCCTGAGCAGTAGATTGCTGCTTCAGTTTGTCGCCTAAGCGAGCGCCTATTTACCTCTCAAACACAGAAGAAATGCAGAAAAAAGCGTACTGAAATACGACAACTGTCTTTTCAAGCTTTGGGTTGAAACCTTTTTATCTTTCCTTGCGAAATAAAATTGAATTGCCGTTATTTAGGCCAGGAAAATAAAACTTTCTCTGCTAAATAAATCCAAGTGGACATTTTTCGACGGAAATGTGTTTATTGTAAGATGACAAAAATAATGTGGAAAGTCCATTACAAAGTCGTGTGCGCAACAAAAGTTATTCAAGCTCAAAGGTAACCAAAATCAGTTTTTCTTAAATATCTTGTTAACGATTGATTTTACGTGAATTTATGTTTACATTAAATTTACTCCAAATTAAAATTTGTACAAAGACTTCATAAATCAAATTTATGTACGATAATTAGTTTTCGAGATATGAGGCTGAGAAATGTTGGAACCGAGTGCATAATCCCTTATCGTTTGCATATAGCGGTGTATACAGATTATACGATGCAATTAAGCATAGAAAGTCCGTGTGATGTACCCAAACCTTACTTTGACCTTGTTGCGCACACAACTTTGTAATTGATTTTCTACATTATTTTTGCCATCTCACAATAAACACATTTCCGTCGAAAAATCTCCACTTGGATTTATTTGGTAGTTTGGCCATTTTTTCGACTTGTTTTCCTGGCCTAAAAAGCCTTGCAGGCAGCATGCTACTAAAATGCTACCCCATATAATAGCATAGGTTCAATCACAGCGGTAGAAGGCCAAGCGATAATGCAAGTACCACTGAAGTACGCCGAAAGCCCCCCGCGTTCTCTCTGCTGCATTTTGGATCCATTGTAACTTTGAGTCGTAAATTTTAAGGGTATGTCGCCCGCATAAGTAACCAATTTGGAGAGAATTTCTTTGCTTGGTCCAGTTTCTTCAGAAGATTATTAGCCGAAATGTTCCACTGTAGGGGAGAAAAGACACTTCCTTGAGGTGTGCCCATACTGCCTCTTCGACGCAAGTGGGCATTCTCAACGAAAAGGACAACACCCTGCACTTGAGGAGCTGCTCAAGAAAAACTATAACACAGCAAAAATACAGCAAAAAAGTACTTCTATAACCACATAAAACTTAATGTTTTTGAAATCCCACCTCAAAAGTGGTTTATAACTTCAAGAGGGGGTGACAGACTTATAACTTGCAACCGCTTGATACACTGCGTATTTCGGGGGACTATGTTTCTTCGGGGGACTATGTTTTTTTTGAAGAAAAAAACTATCTATTTTTCCTTGATAAATCATTGGTCGAGGAAAATATCTCAGCCGATAGGCAAATAATGCCTTTGTTCATGACCGATTTTAAAGCAGGCTTCTGATTTAGTCTGGGTGCATGGCCTGCTTTACGAACTTCCTAAGTATCTAATGGAAATACTAGTGATGGGCGTTTCTGTTATTTTAAAAAAACGAAAACGAACTGTTTTTTTTAAAACAACTATTTTTTAAAACTGTTTGAAAACAAAACTGTTTGAAGTAACGAAAACAAACAAATTTTATGCTGTACGACAATTAGAGTTGCGTCGTACTAGGATTTTCACATACTAGGTATAATTAGTACGGGTACGAAAAAATACCTGTTTGATGTACATACATACATACAATGCATACAATTTGCAGTGATGTAATGAAACGGACTGATATGCCCTCCCCACCCTCCAGATACAACGTTCCCAAGCTAGAATAGTGATGATACAGGATAACCTTCAAAGAATATCGAGTCATTAGTCTGTGCAGCTTGTCCGTAACTTTCTAATGGTCGGTCATTTATTTAGCAAGTCTTTCTCCAATCTAGGGGCCATCTAAAGGAAAACGATCAAATTCAATCAATTTAATTTTATTTTCATATTATTATATGCAAAAAAACGGGATCGTATCAAAATCCCCAATCACAAAATCCCGAAATAAAAAAATCCCGTATGTTTCGAAATTCCCGTATTCCAAAATTCCGAAATACAAAATCCCGAAACACAAAATCCTGTCCTTAAAAATTACGAAACTCAAAATCCCGAATTTCAAAATCCCGAAAAACCAAATCCTGAAAGTCAAAATCTCGTGCAATGAAACCTATTCATATAATGATATAACAAAAACATAGTGATTTAAGTTTTTATTTAGGAATAAGTTTCAACATAAAGACATATTGTATGCGATTCTTCTCAAATAACCGATTGTTTCAGTTTCAGACCTTTTCCTAATATTTTTTTAAATTTTGATACCTTGCCAAATTTTTCTTCTCTGATTCTCCTCCACTAATTTTAGCTATCGTCGTTTTAGCTACGATAAAAAAAGAGCTGTAGGAAAAATCCCGTAGTTTTGCATAATATAGAATCAGGCACGCCTGATTCTATATTATGCAATTTTTTAAATCGGGATCTTGTATTACGGAATTTTGTAATAAAGGATTTTGTAATGCGGGATTTTGTAATCGGGATTTTGTAAACGGGATATTGTTATACGAGATTTTGTACCCAACCCGCAAAAAACACCTCCTGTATTCGTTCAAATGACCAAAGTAAAAAAAATTACTAAAATAGGACCAACTAATACTGTTTTCATCTATATGACTTTTCATCGAGCAATCTCTGATACCAAACTTATCCTGGCTAATCTAAAACAGTCGAATTTCCACTTCGCCTCACTGAAGCATGAAGTTTATCGAAAATTTCATTAAGAAATGATAAAAAAAAAGTTTCGTTTAATAAACATCCACCCACTAGGGGGCCAACCTCTGCCGCTAGGCTGGACATGAGTCCAGGGGCACCATATCTCCCGCGATCTCGCAAATTTTACAACCCCGGTAGGGTTGGAGACACCCTCGTGGCGACCTTTGGCATTTCTGGTGCTACTTTTAGTTTTTCCGCCGGATTTCATTTTCCCGTATCTTCGAAACTAGGTCGCTTTTGCCCAGACTTCTATGGAAATTTCACCCGAAACAGCTCAGAAAGGTCCCCGAATTCATGGACGTTTTTGCCTAATTTCCCCCATAAACAAAATGTTCACCCTTAAAATATCACTATTGTACTGCCCGACCACTTTCAATCATCGAAAGTGCCGTAGAGCTAGTTTTTGCCAAACTATGGCCAAAAAACTCCTTACTTACCTACAAAACCGAATTTTTTGTATCACAGCAATAGGTCTTGGCCCGTTATGTCCCAAACCACTCTAACACAAAATTGGCCTATTTTGTCCGATTTCAGCTCTTTTTGCCCTAAAAACTTTTTGAATATTTGAATAAAATACTTGAAAGTACGAAAATGCTCGCAAGTACGAAAATACTGTTCTCGGCAGCTAAACAGTTTTCCACTGCCAAACAGCTCCTCTTAACAAGCGAAAAACGATTCGTTTTAGAAAAACGATTGGCTTTAAAAAAAACTATTTGTTGTAGAATAGTTGGAATAATTGGTTTTAGAGATACTATTCGTTGTAGAAAAACGGATCGTTTTAGAAATGCTGTTCGTTTTAGAAAAAATGTTTGTCGCTATTTGGAAAAACTGTTCGTTCGTTTTTTGCAGCCAAACGTTTTTTTTCAAACTGTTTGGCGTATTTGAGCCCATCACTAGGAAATACTAGTCAACTCTCGAAGGTTCTCGAAGGTTCATCCTCCTGGCCTCTCTGAAATTGTTGCCTCTGATATTTCAAGTGTCAACAGTTATCTCGATGTTAACATTCAAACAAATGACGTCCTGGCATGACTTGACGCCTAAAACTTAGAGATGGCAACGCTTAGACTTCAGCGGCTTTATGATAGCATTGGAGCATGGAAATAAAATTCAAAAAGTGGGTAGTCATATTTCATATTCCCAAATGGCTCAGAGTTCGTATCTGTGGCCAATCCATTGAAGCGTAGAAATTGTTAAAGTCGTTAGACACAATATTCGATGGTTTTTTTAGCTCTCACATTTAGATGGCTCCCAGCAAATCAGTTAATTCACGAATCCGCTCCCACGCCAAAAAGACTAAGAGAGTTTTAATTTACACTTCTATCATTCCGCCAATGATTTTGTACCGCACACTATTATTTAAGTCCATTCGGAGGAGGAAGCTCAGCGATTCATTTGAGTGAAAAGAGAACAGCATTCGGGAAAAGATTCAGTCTGCAGAGTCCTAAAATTCAATCAATTTTGCATCAGTTGTAAATATTTCAACAATTTGTACGCACTGTTTGATTCAATTTTACGTGGTGGTTTGAACTTTGGTATTTAGTCAAAACAGTATACAGCAATATTTCTTGACATAGCTTTGTTGCATGACAACAATGTTGATTTCAAAATTAAGTTTATATTGGGCCACCTTTTGCGAAGACACCTTGCAAAAGACTTAAACGTACTTAATGTATACAAAGAGCTTGCTATTTGCAGATTTTATCACAAAACGTTTAACGTAAAGGCTCTGATTAAGTTGTTGAGCGCTGCAAGTAACACTGCATTTTCATTCAAAGCACCAAGTTTGCATTGAACGGAGTACGATACAATTTATTGTCAGGTATTGTGAATTTTTGTTTCCGTCAGCTTATTGATTGGACTCGTCAAAATAAGTTTCAAGGCAATGTCTCAGAATGGAATATTTACATTTTAAACTTTCTGCATGTGATTTTTCCTATCGTAAGAATTTATAGCTAAAAGAGTTATTAAAACCGCATATTCAGAATACAAATTATTCGTATTTTCAGACAATTTACATTCATGCTAATAAATACGGATGCCAAAATCTTCCGTACCGCACTATAATTTTAACCATGAACCATATCGCGAATTGCATTACGTACACACATTTCACCCGATTTTCCGCAATGCTGGTAAAATTATGTGCACACACGTTCGCCAAAAAAAACATAGTCGTGTACGGTGGCCCACGCCATTGTCGTTTCCGTTGCTGTTGCTGTTGCCGTTGCCGTTGTCGTAAAGTACGTGGCCTGATATGGTTACATGGCGATGATGAAACCCATACCCACGGACAATTAGTCGAACTGGGTCAAGTGGCGTCGCTTTCGAGTGTCCCCATTGTCCTGGATGGTCCTCTTCTGCGTGCAGATGAGATGATGGATGCACTACCAAACTACCACTCTATCGCTTCGGATTCGTCACCCTGCACGTGCACGTCGTCGCGCTCATTGGCTTATCGAGCGCTTGAGGTGCTTAAGTTTTCACTAAGATAATTATTGTTTTGGCCGTCGTCGTTGTCATCGTCATAGTCTTCAATAATGAAAAGTTTTGAAAATTCAATGGAAAAGTGAAAATTATTGAACAGTTACGACAACGAAGATGTTTGATTAAAGTAGTCTTTTGATCGATTAAAGCTTAAACTAGGCCATTCGTGGTGCTGAAGCAATTATACCTTGCTTAATATGTATAAATTCTACTCGGAATAGCCCAAGACAAAGCTTGTTATTAAGTCTAATGGCGGAAACAATTGGATAAACATATCCTTAAATGGCTGTAACACCAAAACACTCTGTTATCAAAGTCCACATCCCCGGAGATCCAAGCAATTGAAACCCAACCCTACAGGGCTCGGATTTGCAGTCTCTCGACGCTTTGATTAATTGAAAGTGTTGAAAACTACAAAAGTACAACAAACTACGTATACTTACTCGACAGTCCTCGCAATGATGTATCAAAGAATATGTTTGTCGACAGTCGTAACGCACTAGAATTTCGTTAAATTCGCACGTGATACGCGTCGCCAACGCATCCATATCCAGAATGTCGTTTAGTGTCCGTATGCATTCGCTACCACCGTTCAAGGTGGCATTTAAGGCTAACGTATGTAGAGCACTAAACACGGTACGTTCACAACAATGTTTCATACGTAACACGCGTAATTTTTGCGCTAAGACGTTGCGCGGCTTTTTGCAAAGTTGCGCGGGACTGGACTCCTCGGTATCGCCCAAATAGTCAAGGCACTGGTGTTGTTGTTGCTGCTGCGATTGCTGCTGTTGTTGGTGTTTTTGTTGTTGCTGTTGTTGCTGATGGTGCTGCTGCTGCGGCTGTTGCTGTTGCAATGGTTGTTGTTGTTGTTGCTGTTGCTGCTGTTGTTGTTTCTCTTGCTGCTGCTGCTGCTGTGGATGATGATACTGTTGCTCTGCGGTCATCGTTCGCTGATGCGGCAGCTGATTTCCATTATTATTTTTATTATGATCCATTGTATTAAAATTATTGTTTATTTTGTTTTTATTACTATTACTTAATATTTTATTATTATTATTATTCATACTCTCATTATTATCAATAAACCGATTTTTATTCATTTTTAATAATAATTCTTTTTCTAAACGTATGTGTTCGCACGATTGCGGACAACGTGGCGGACCAGGACCCTCATCTACCCATGCTACTGGCAGGGTACCAGCAGAACATTGACCCTGGAACGAGAAAGAGAAAATATATGTGAGAAATATTTCAAGTTAATACTTGTCAATATATAAGATTTTGAGTGAATTTTGTTGTTGCATTAAATCAGATCAAATTTTATATTAAATAATCAAATTGCCCAAAAATATAGTTAGTTCAGTTAAAGTTAACTTTTGGGGGCGGTGTTGGCCAAAGGATAAATATAAAAAATGTGAAAACTTTTTGTAAACATAAAAAAATGCATTCCATTTTCCCTAGAATAATTTATTTCGATTTAGAGTTTCGTTTTCAATGTTATTAAAATTTTTTGTATTTCGTAATTAGAAAGTATATGTTTTTATATTTCTCAGATAATAGTACGTTTGCACTGCACTCTTAAGTCAGGTCGATTTCGAGCTCACTTCGAAATCAGGTGAGCTGTCGAGCCGTTCGCACTGGACGAGGTGATTTAGAGTTTGAGCGAGAGCTGTCATTTAAATTTACATGGACGATGAATTTAAGGTTAATATTTTTTTCTCCTAGCGCACTCTTCATTCTCTTTTTTTCGATAATTTTATTATAATTTCAAATTTTTTGGAATAATTTGCGACTAACACTTCAAACGTAGTTTTCCTCTGATTGAGGGAAATCAGCAAAACAGCAGCTAACCTAACACGGCCGCTCTGAAACAAGAAGAGTGGAAAAGAAAAATAAATATTCCGTAAATTTTGTGCAATTGTTAAATGTCTTCAATAAAGCTCATTTCTACTCCAAATATAACGAACATGAAAATCTACCACAACTTGTGCTTGTCCCTAATATGTGTTATGTATCTCAATCTTCACCCTGGACTGCGATCCAACAGCTACGAGAGATTCGCAAGTATTTACGTACGTTTGATGGCGTACATCCCGTTTATTCCTTACACTTAATGCTATCGATTTTAAATACCTTAAAATATATTGATAAGGCTTCATAGGACCTTAAAATATATCAGTAAGACTTCATCGAATAGCAACACCACCTGTTAGTTGTTTCCGCACATCTTGCCTAACGTTTTGTCGTGTATATCTCAATTGCCCACGTTGAAGAAATACACCCCAGCGGGAAGAATTTGAAGTGCTTTGGAAAAAAGCAGATTCGAAGTGCTTCACCCCGGTTTCCGAAATGATTCAAAAAAAGTGCTTCTTCGGAAGCAGTATGAAGCAAATTCGAAGCTAGCATATCTTCCCGGAAATTCAATGCTAACATGATATAGCAAGTTTTTCTTAGTTTTTCGCAGTATGTTACCACTGCTTGCAGCAGACACGTGCGTGCAAAACGTTTTGCTTATATATTATTATATAATAGTGGCAAGTGCATAATATTTTAATTATACATAGATAAAGGTAAGTTCTGTCTGCATAACAATCTTATTGATACGTTAATAATCTGAAGTATAAGGTATAAAAAATGAAAGCAGGCGTAAGTACTCGTAAACGGCATTTCCAAAGATTGGTTGCGCGCAAGATGAGTACAATTACCCACAATGAAAAAGCTATTTCTGGTTTCTGTAATGCGGCTTTAGAATATGTTAATGCAGAACAGATTTTTCAAAAGAAGAAGTGGTGAGACAAATGAAACTTTGTTAAATATATCGTCGTAAATGTAAGTGATTCTCATTAAAGACATCATACATAAAACAATATATAGGAAGCCAGAGGCTTAGTCAATGCCTCACTCCATTATTTTCAGAAGAACTAATTTTGAATATAAACTGAGATGGGCGGCACTTGGTTGCTGTGAATAAGTACAAACTTTTCAAGGAGTTTGTTCATCGTAAGTCCTGACTTTACTTTTGTTCATGGTAACCGTGTTAATAAAAATAATTTCAGCTATGCTGACTTTGAGGCGGAAATGAGAGCTGGTTTATGGTAAATGGTAAGGAGGTACACCATAATAAACTCATAAACTCAAAGCATGGTGCGCGGACCCTCGCCCGAGCCAGAATTGGAACCAAGGACCCCAAACACAAGAAACCAGTGCTCTATAGGCTACTCAAGCTTCACACCATAATATAAGATTCTCGTGAAAATATCACACTGAAGTTAAAACTATCAGTTAAGTTGAAGTTCAAGCTCATCATCTTCAAGTAAGTGCTCCTCTCAGCTCCAAACCGCTTATCTGTACATCTTATTTAAAGTCAATTCGAATTCTGGCAAGCAAAAGAGACAAGAGACAAAAAATATAGCTGCTAGATATATTTTATACTTTTTTGTATCTAGTATTATTTATTCCTTTCTCTTAATTGATTCCCCAATTTATGCAAACGTTTAACCCATCAACACTACAAATATAATTGACCTTGTTCCTGATAATTTTCATCAGCCATAACATCTTGATATCTTTATTTTTTTCAACATTGTGATTGATTTATTTAACCCCATGTCCAAAATAAGCTTAAATTTGAGCTGCCTATCCAACTTTGCAAACCGTATGAAGAATCCCATGAGAGTTATCAACCATTGAGTTATAGGTATCAACTACTGTCACAAAAGTTGCTGCGGCACGATCGATACCAGATTTAACCGAAATCCAAAATAACCAACGAACAGCCTTACAGAATTTTCTCACTGTAAGCCAACGAATGAAATTCAATACGCTCACCAAACCCATTTGAAGCAAACTGAATGTACCGTTACTAAAATTAACATTAATGATTTCTGCAAGTGTTTATCCTGCAGCAAACTTCCCCGAACCCAATGCACTCTCATATGTTCCCCACTTTTCCATTGCGTTCCTGATTTTCATGCCAAAACAACCAGACTAAAACCGCTTCGATTCGAATAACATCAACTACAAAAATTTAAATGTTGTAAATGTCATTGCATATCATGCATACATTCATGTTTGAGTTCACCGCGAACGGGCCAATTATGCCATTGAAATGTGAATTGATGGTTCGTAACGCGGAATAACCAAGTTACGCTCATATTGGCACTGTTACGGCAAACTAATCGGTTTTCGTGAGAACCGAAACAAATCGATTAATGCTCCAGGTATGTATGAATGTATGTATCATACATCTCTCTTCCTCTGCGTTACAAACAGGTAACTCCATACCATACGTTCCTATAGTTTGCGACATTTCGTTTATCGTTTGTCGAATCGAATCCAATAACACGAGCTTTTGTTACAACTAACAAGGATACTTCAAGCAGGAAAAAATCTTGTTTTCATGTATTCTACTGATGGTATCGAAAAATGGCATTGAGTGGTATGAATATGGAAATGTTAAAAGGCCGTTGCAAGTAAGTGGAAAGGGGAAAAGACAATAAAAGGTTTTTGCGAGTTTTATGATGAGGGATGAGATTTAAAAAAAATATGAGTTTCAAAAATATATTGCAAAGAACAGTTTAAAATGTTAAAGAGTTTATTCAATTTACAATGGAAACAATTAGGTTTGAAATTTAGTGTTTTTTCCATCTTTAGCCGTTGACCCCTCATTAAAAAGTCCTGCAATGAAAAAGTTCCGTATCAAACGAAAATACTTTTCACATTGCTACGGCTAGGACGATTGCAAAAATATTGTCTAACACTGTTAACTAAAACTGTGTTAGAAATCTAGTGACCTAAAATACACGTGAAGAAATTTAATTCTAGTGGGGTAGTTTTTTGTAAATAGTTAATCTTACTGCCTGACCAATAATTTCATGAGCAACGGCTATTTTGGTAATGTGCGGAATGTTATCGTTATCGATCGAATTCATAAAAAAACCAAAGAGTTTCTTATCTTCTCGTTTTGTTCTTAATTTCCGTTGAATTGTTTAAGGGACTGTAAAAGAAACTGATTTATAAATACTATGTCATTTAAAAAAATGCTTTGATAATAAAATGCACAATACTGTTCTGGACTTGCAGAATTAAGCAGCTTCTATAAGGAAACATATCTTGTATTTAGAACGGCAACCATAGCCAAAGTAAGCTCAACACGCGTATTTAACTTGGTTCAAAAAATGTATTGGCTCTGCTCTCTGGCTCAATTGGTACGCAGCTAAACAAGATTATTTTTATATTATTCTTACATATTGTCTGACCCACGTTGGGCGCTAATTTTGTGCAAATTTTATATTGACTCCAGCGCATTCTCATACGGTTCAAACGTATACAATATGCATACATAATCTTGATTTAAATTTAAATTTACAGTCTAGTGTTGATCTATAAAGCTTGATAAGTAATATTTCTTGCCTAATAGCACCGAGTGATGAAAAAAATATTTTGAAAAAATATGTCAGGAAAGTTATTTTTTCAATGAATTTGACTTGTAGACACTGAAGAAATAGCATCAAAGTAACTAAAGGCATCGAATATTTTGAATAAAAAACCATATGCACAGAATGATTGAATAATCTCTGAATGACACAGTCAACGAATTCATCCAGCCGAAAGAACTGATGACAGAGCAGCTGATTCTGATTAACGAAAGTGCACAGCTTCAATGACCAAGGTGAGGTGAGGTTAAGCTCAGAAATGATTTTTTTTGACATTTTTCTATTATTTGAAAAGAAAATAAATTCATCTCTTTGCATGTATGACATCAAATTTATTGAGATTGATTTTGGTTTATTTAAATATTGATTTTTATCTCAGCACTTTTTATTGGAAAATTATTAATCAAAATGGTCAACATAAAGGAAATCATTAAGAATGAAAAGCTAATTTTTTTCTTTACCAACTATGATTCGTTTTTTCAAATTGAATCTAGCATAGTATGTAAGCTTGTACACTTAGTGTTAGCAAAATTATTCTTATTCGTCGAAAATATATAGAACACCAAACGGAAAATTTCTTTGATTCTATTTCATCGTTCCAAACAATAATTAAAACAAGAATGTACATAAACTCTTTTATTGATTCCCTTTAAAAAAATTAACAAAAAACTAATCCCTAGACTTTACAACTTTCCAAATTAATTTCATATCCCCAGTATATCTTTACTGACACAGATAATCCATAAAAATCTTATCTGCACCACGGGTCAATACATCTCCGCTAAATTTAGCACATCCTTTGCACTGGCTCATCGTTGCCGTCATCATGGTATCGGCCTAACTGAAATTAATTAGAGTAATTACGAAGTCGCCGCTTTTCCCATCGCTGTTGAATTTAACGTCATAGCCGGCGTCAGAAAATCCTATTACAATCAAAGTTGCGCTAATATTCAAACAATGAGTAATAATCTCAATTTTTAACATTTTTTTTCTTCTCATCGCTATCGTCACACTGACCGTTATTTTGATATTGTCCATTTTCCATTTTTACCTTAGTATCAGATCTTAAGAATTTCGAACAAGCATTAAAACGTTTGTCTGTAGAGTGAGATGCACAGTCTGTTTAATATTCATGGAGTTTTCAATGTTTTTTTAAATATCTGTGAGAATTGTATTCCGTTATACGTCCGAAGTTTAGAATTACGGTAGGTAAAATGACGGCGAAAAGATCTGGATTGAAATGAAAGGAGCGTAGTAATCTCATCTCGCGCTCAGCGAAATTACTATCATCAATTTACGCTTTCGGATTTTGCTTGGCTCCAGGAAAGGATTCGTAGTAGATGGATACATGGCTTGAGCATTATTCTTTCTTGTTTGGACTTTGGATCCGTGCACTCTAGACAACTGATGGTCAGAACTAGGCACTAATATTTCCGTTACGCTTTCCTTAATTAATCCTGACAATACCACTGAGAAAAATTTTCCAAATGATTGTTTGTGTTTGATGTTTGATGTTTTCTCATATGCCGAAAATTTCTCAGCCAGCGGCAACCACTACATTCCTATCACCGAAAATTCACTTATACACAAACATCAATATAAAGGCTGTTCAAGCGGCAACCCTATCATGCCCGAATAACATTCATCGCATTCCACGGGAACCGACAAAAGTTTGCGGCACAAGTCAGTAAAGTGGATAAACAGCAAAAACTACTCGAGTGGCGAATCCTTGGCATTATAAAGGATATCCCATGAAAGTCGTTGTTAATTAAAAATGAGCGAGAAGAGAAAGAAATGGATTTTATTTGCAACTATTCGCTACATATGCGATTTCGAGAATATGAAGCTACATTCCTTCTATATGTGAATTGCTGGGCTTTCGTTTACTTTCGTTGGGCTGATAAATTCATGAGATTTAAACTGTAGTTTCGAAAATTTTCGAGAATATTTAGGAGAGTCTGAGATGAGGTGATATGTATTAGACTGCTAGTATGGCAACAAATACACAGTGATGTAGCCCAGCTGATGATTCCGCTGTGCATACTTACGGTGAAATGTGAGTTTCAATTAATTTCGAAATGAGGGTTTCGAAACGGGATAGTGAAAATGATTCGAGACCAATTTATCATTCGAAATTTTCTGGAGGAGCAGGGAATGTAGCGATGGATGTATGAGTATCTGAAAAGTAGAGGCTTTAAAGTATTATATTGTATTTTTTTTACGATTTCACATAAGCATGTATCTTTGAAAGTATGTATTGAGAAAATTGGATTTTTCTGGACTGAATATTTTAAGGGCAAGTGGATACAAGAAATTTATGTTTCCCTACTTGACAAAAAGCAATGTACTTGCAGGTACAAGAGTGAGTAATATATTTTAAGGAGTCATAATAATAGTTTTGAAAGGTTTTAATGTACATTTGTCTGGTAATTAATGACACTCGTATTTACTTGTTTATTTTCAGGAACTCAAGTTTGTTAGTGAAAGCAAAAAAAGAGTCAATGAAAGTGTCTACTGATTAAATGTGTTGATTTCTATGATCAAAAAAGTGGTTCGGTAAAACTTTATGATGCGTGTAACGAACGATAATTGTAGATATCATCTGTCATAAGTTCTCTCTTTAGTTAAGATGACAGGTTAGCTAATAAAAATTAGTATGCATTTCCTTGTGCTCATAGATTAAATTTTTGATTTTGCGGCAAAGCTTTACTAAAGTGAGTATATTTTATCAAAGCAATCGATGACTCCTCGCAGTCTGGGAAACTTAAACTTATTAAAACATAAAACAAAATATAAAAAAAATATTATCTACATATACCTAAACTTGAAGGAAGTCATTTGATGAGAATCAGTACAATGTCAGAGACGTAAAAACAGAAAAAATTTTAACCTTAAAGTAATTTTGACCAAATCACTTCCCTGTAACTCACGAAATGAGTGATGAAGCCAAAATTTAATGTATAAAAAGTCTAGCGCATCACAACCGCTAAAAAACTCATTTTCGAAGAGATTGTCTTCGAGTGACAAAACATTTTAAAAAAACGTTACACACATTTTGTTGTATCATATCAACCATTCTTTATTAAAAGCAATAAAACCCAACTATAACATGGATGAAAATGTTCAGTACTGGCACCACTTTTCCAACGAAGCAGCAATAAGTGTGCCATAATAAGCTCATACTTAAATCAACTTATCCTTTGAACTTCGTTCTCATCCCAAGATTTCATCGAAATGTTCAGTGGTTAAACGTTGTTTGAGGCTGCTACCCGAAAAATGTTCAAAACTCGGAATGCAAAATTTACGAAAATGTCTGGTGCTGGTCACCCTGTGTAAGCAGTAAAGCAAAAAATATACCAAATGTGGTTCACGTTAAGTTAAACCCAGCCTGTGAGTTTCGTTTCGATTGAATCACTGCGCTCGAAGCTATAGGGGTGAAAAAATTGTTAGGATTACCACCCTCAAAACTTTTCAAGTTTTTTAAACGTAAATTTTGTTTTTAATTGTCGTTGCAGGATCTTTCCCATTTACAAATCTAATGACATAATGGCTTGGTAAAGAAATGCCAAAATTTACAAAAATGGCCATAGCTGGCAACCTTTTCGTATTTTTTTCTACGAAACTCCTACGACATCTGGTACACAAATTAGTCCATTTACTGCATGAATTTCGTTTTGATTTCATGACTGGACCGGAAGTTATAGGGAAAAAACTTTATTTTGCTGAGCAAATTTACAAAATTTAGGAGACAAAAATCATCATTCTATTCTTACTTTCCAAATAAATTCCTACCAAATGTGGTCTAAAATAAGGTCTAAATGCTGTGTGAATTGCGTTAAACTGTGATAGCTGAATCGGAAGTTATAGGCTAAAAAGCAGTTTTTTTCTCAGTGATTTTTCAAGATGGCACCACTGCCGTAGAGTTGTTGCCTGCATTTAAAAATTTCTTCTATCCTAGTTACTATCAACATCCCCTGTATATTTCATGTTGATCGAATTATCCGGTCGTCAGTTGTCGTGAACAGAAGTTTTGAGTGCTGAAAATAGAAGTAATTTGGTGATGGGTTGCCATTCTTGTGCAAATCGGAATTTTGAAAACTTTAAATTCACATAGTGGACAAAAGTTAAAAGTTATCAATGATTTGAATTTTTGTCAAAAAGCAAACATTTTTCAGGAGGGTTAATAATTTGAAAGACCTTTTTTCAGGAGCCTGTCGTAGCTACAGCGTTACCCGCACAGTGTTAAAAGTCCATGTGTGCAAAGTTTTGCACAACATCAATACGCTCTGCAAATTTCACGATGATCTGATGTTTTCATCAGAAGATATGATAAATCAACATTTGAAAAAAATCTTGCCTACTTTTAGGCACTCAGTGCCCACACAAGGCTCAAAATTTCCAATTTTTTATCATGAGCAAACATAAAACATAATAAGTTTTCATTTCCATTATATACTTCTAGCAAAAATGTACTCAGCATAGAAATATAGGGGTACCTGAATTATAGGAAATGGAAATATAGGGGTACCAAAGGGTTAAAAATATCTTCATTCTAACAAATCATGGGCCTATCTGTTATATACATCTATGTTCTTCAAAAGTTTCAGCTCAATCGGATTGACCACTCCAGAGATTATCTCCCTTAATCATTTTGCTGAGATATATATATATATATATATATATATATATATATATATATATATATATATATATATATATATATATATATATATATATATATATATATATATATATATATATATATATATATATATATATATATATATATATATATATATATATATATATATATATAAAGAAATATGAGCTTTGGGCGAGGCGAAACGATTTTAATACTATTTATTTTCGAAAATCAGTAAAAAAAATTGTTGGCATCATAATTTACAAATAAGCTAGTTAATGAATTTTTAATGGTTTTTGTGTTGAAATTATGTATTTTTCATTTTTAGACAGATTTTGGATCCTCTTGTGCGTCCTTGACGTCTTTTTTGCTGCAGTGATTTTTACGTAATCTGCACGGTGTAAGGTTATCTTTACATTACTTCAACATTTGTCTGACAGTAGTGAGATTGATTCTTTTGAATAGACTAAATTGTGATTGCGAAAGTGATAAAGGCAAAATAAATCCACCATAGAGTGACAATTAATTTGGGAAAATGTTCCGTGAGAAAAAAATTATTTTAGTGTTCTGAAAATTGAAATTAGGAGCTACTAGTCTGGAAGCACGGGGCTCCACTCCGACAGGTGAGTTTTTCATCAGATCATTAATATATCTGAGTCTTTTTATAGAAGTAGTCCTCAACTGAGTTGTCATGGTCTGGGACTATATATTAATTTCGACACGATATCTCTGATATGTAAAAACAAATACATACCGAGCTTAGTTTTGACGGAAAATGCCAGACAACGACGGAATAGTGGAAGTTTAGTCTAAGAAGGACGCAAGGAACAGTGACGGAGAGAGATGGACAAGACGAAATAAAAAGAGACAGTAACAAAGATATAAACTCTGAGAAAGAACTCAGGGTTAATGACATAAATAAAACGACTTAATGATGCCATGAACAAAATCATGAAGCAACTAGTGGACATCCAGACATAGCTATCAGTACAACGTAGAAAAACGTGCAGCTGTTGAAGCAAAATAATGATCTGACGGAGTTATCCTTGAAAAGATCGGTAAAAAACCATAAAATTTGAAAGAAAATAAATTAAATCACCAACACAAAAGGAAAAAAAAATCACTGGCACATCTGTGCCGTCAGCAGAAGAAGGCTCAGAAAATGAGAAGCAAATTAGTTGTCAAATGGACATGGAAGTGAATGATGATTTTTTCCTGCTCAGCAAAATACAGGTTGATAGTACCCTCCACATCCACCAGCCAAATCAATAAACCCAATGAAAGTTTTGACAGAGCAGGCTTCCTCATCAGTAATAGTAACTTCAAAACCTAAAACTAACATCAGCGGACAGGACAAAAACAACAGTTCGGCCAAAAGGGAACATTGAAGATTATAAGAGAGCCACAAAAGTGAGCTGAAATATCAAGAGTCAGCCCTCAAGGACATGGAAATCATTTTTGGCTCAACCAAAAAAATGTTTCTTGATATACAGGTTATTCCAGCTACCCCACGAGATCACAATAATTTAATGAAGTACTTCACTGGCAAGAAAGTACAGAACCATACGTATTTTCTTTCAAAGGAGAAAAACTTGAGTGTGGCAAGCTTAAATTGAATGTGTTAGCCCTACAAAACGATGAACTCTGCTCAATATCCCTCCGCCAGCGATCATGACTCAACTGTTCTGCAATATGCAAGAACAGTTCCAGAGCCGATGAAGGAAATGATGTAAGGGATGCAAGCAATATTTCCAGCTCCCTAAAAAAAACAATATCAAACTTTAGTGTCCATTCCCGAGCACATATTGATTCTCACTTGCAATGCCAATTCCATAATAAGCAAAACAAGATACCTGATGCAAGTTCTATATGACTAAAGTGTTGATATCATCCTCATCCAGGAATCATTCCTAAAATCAGCTGATCACCTTCATATTTCTAGATATCTATACCATAGTGATAAAATGATAGGTAAAGGTGGAGGTACTGCAATCCTGGTGAGATGAGGAATCAATCACATTCACATACGAACTCCTATCTTATATCAAGTCGACCGTTTTCAAAATGCAAGCGGAATTTTTTGAGCTCGTTGTGATTTCTGCGTACCTCCTTCTCAGAAAAAATAGCTTCGGCCCGAAATTTAGCAAGCTTTTTGACTACGAAAGTTCTGCTTTCCGCGCAGAAGATCCAAACGTCCATCACCTCCACAGTGAACGCGTGAGAAGCAACCAAGCTGGAATTGAGCTTCAAAGCTAAGTAGTGGAAAATATCATTAGCCTACATATTCCCGACAATTTCGCACACTTTGTTACAGCTCAGTCATATTCTTGACGCAGGATTATCGCAAAACTTCCACCTCAATCTGCGACAGACTGTCCTCGATGAATCCTATCTGACCCCAAGCCGGTACTCTTCATCATAGAAGACGTCTTCACTGACGAGCTCTTTCGGCTGATGAAGAGTACAAACTGGAATGCTTTCCGGGACACAATGGCGAATGAATATTTTGAAGAAAAATTCAACAGAGCAATCATCAATCTGACAGCTAAAAATTATGGATGCAAAAGATAACAGCACGGTTCATATTCCGACAAAAAGGAGCAAATTTTACGAACTTCCAAGAGACATAAAGATTTCATAAAGAGGAGGAATAGAATCCATGGCAGAGATGAGCGTAATCCTAGCATTGAAACGGAAGCAAACCGGCTTACAAACACTATCAGCTCTCGGATTTCACAATCTCGCAATGAGAAGTGGGGCGACTCCCTTGAGAGCACGGAGTTTGTGGACAACAATTATTGGCGCAAGACGAAATACTTTCGCCACAAAAATGAAACCGTATGGGCTAAAAAAACCATATGGGCTAAAATAAGACGGTGGTGGCAGTGCGGAGACTTTTATCGTGATATTGGAGCTTCAACTTCAGGACAATAGTTTTCTGGAGGATGACCCTAGTGACAAAGAGGAAGTTTCTGAGTCTATTTATCAGCTCCTTGTCTCTGAATCAAAAAGAGATTTTCAAATTAGACCAACTGACTTCGGAGAAACCAAGCAAAGTGTAAGTGGAAATAGACAAGAGGAAAATCAGACTCTATTGGCAATGAATGGTTAAAATATTTCCCCGACAACACACTAGATACCTTTACGGATAGAACGAACGCCGTTTTCTTTCCACAGGTCTGGAAGACAGCGATTATTGCTGTTGTGCTTAAGTCAGGCAAAAACTTTCACCTTCCACAAAACTGAGGACCAATAAATCTTCTGTCTTCTGTAGGAAAAATTGCTGAGCGTCTTCTTCTTAACCAGATACATAGCATAGTTGACGAAAAATAAATAATTCCGAAGGTACTATTTGGATTCAAGCCACTACTTTTCACTGAGCTCCAAAGAAAGTCAATCGGCTCGGCCAAGTTTGATGTGGTTAACGCATTTGATAAAATTTTGCATTCGCGACAAATTTTCAAACTGCATGCACTTCAGGTTCCACTACCTTTCATACAACTCATTGCTTAATTTCTCCAAGGCAGAGTTTTCTGTGTTAGAATTAACAACCACCTCTCCCTAATGCGAGCAATAAAAACTGGAGTCCCTCAAGGTTCACCACTCTTCCCAATTGTGTATAGTCTGTACACAACAGACATCTGCGATATGCCTAAAAGCAGACTAGACGGACACCCCGTCAGTACCATGAAGGAACAAAAATATATCATCAACCGACTTCGTGACTGATACCATAGCCTGTGACAGCTTACGGTAGAGTGTGAAATATATGCCCTAAGGGATGATTTTGTGTTTAGGTGAGGAGTCAGATGGGCTGAAAGAGACGCCCACCCAGAGGAATGGAGTCAAGTGGTGAATTACTAGCGTGAGGCAAACGACAGATCTAAGCTCAAATGATGCATTACGCTTGTATGAAAGTATAGTTCGAAGCAAGTAATTTCAATCGATTTTCCCCGGATAATATTTCAATGCATGCAAATAACTGTATTTAACAAATGCATTTAAAAATTCTTTGATATCATTAATCTCCTTCATTCTTCTAACAACAGAACTAATACTTTTGACTGCCTTAATGACACTCACTGAAGAATGCATTTGTTCTGGATACCCTTGCCCTTAATCGTTGTTTCTTCTCTATACACACCTGAAGACGACTTGCAGTCAAACCGAGTACTCATCGAATGAAAACAACATTTATGAAATAAAAATGGGTACTCTTAGCACTCTCCTCCAGCGTTATCGCTTTACCCACACAATGCCTGAGATCTTAAGCATCGTGCTCTGGGCGCCCAACCAGCCAACCAACTTGGTAGCCAACGAACAATTCAACTCCATCGCTAAATGAAATAACACGCGACACGTTATCAACAGCCATCAACCTTGAATTACGTAGGCATCCAGCCAACCACTTGCCTGCAACAACAACAACAACAATGTCTCCACGTTTGCCTTGCAGCTCTCTGAATATCTCGACCTGGTTGCTATCTCGTGCTGATGAAAATAGAAAATGAACCGGGAAAGGGAGAGGAAATCGTAATGCATAAAAACTTGACAAAGAGCATCTCCTGCTCCGAATACAGTTGTCCATGTTTTTGCATCCCACGTTAGTATTCACAGCAGAGTATGGATGCTGTAAGCCTCTCAGTTTCAAAGTACAATGTATATCCGTCCATGCGTCCATGGGTCGCCTGTCATCTTTGTGTATCCGCGAGCGAGCTAAATATTTGTGTTTAGATAAAAAATTTACTCTATCCCCGTCCTATCGACCCCCGGAAAGATGTCCTTCTGACGACGAAGACGACGCTAAGCAAAATGTTAGCAATATAGCATCATGCATTTGCTGGAAGGACATGGAATAGCTAAGTAGAACGAATGCAATTGACAAACCCAGTAAAATACCGGACTTCGGATAAGATAGATATACATAAAATCTCCAGGAGCCAAAATTGCGGACTTTTGAAACTACAGATAACCGCAATATTTTAAATAAAATATTTTAATTCCTGTATACATTATTTTTCAAGAATAGCTCAAGTATTTTTCTTGATCAGCCGCAACTGCTTCCGCTTGTCAATCAGCGCACCAATTTCATTTCCTTCAAGAAACTCACGAGCAAAACTAGAGCGAGCATTCGTAATGAAAAATCCTCATGCAATCATAATACCATTATTTCTGGCGTTTCGTGGAGAACAATATTCTTATGCAAAAACTTGCCTTAAGAAACTTCTGGATCGTCGTCACTACTTGTCTTTGTCACTGGCTCGGTTTAGCCCGTCGAAAACAGTCCGGCCGCAACGAAAAGTCCTGCCAAGCTTCAGTTGTGCTTCCCCATTGACAGCATGCTTTCGCCATATCGACTGGAATAAGCCTCTATCGCTCTCGAAACGTGAGCTAACTCAAGGACGTAAAGCAAGGAAGGAGTTCAATTCAATATGAACTAGGAAGGTGAATAGCTTGGTCATTTGCGGTTTAATTGGAGAAGGACCCCTTTAAAAATGAATATTATCCTTGAAATGAAATGCTTGGACAGTCCATATAGGCTAAGAGAACTTCTATTGCGTGGGCAGAAGGAAGAAAAACAGAACGAAGACAACGACCGCACGTCTAATTGTCTTTGTCGCGGACTAATTACAGAACAAGAACTCTGTCATCCAATTAAGTCAGTATTAATAATTCTGTGCGCCGTTGTGCTAAGAGCGAGGGTAATGAAACCTGCCACTCGTCACCACGTCTCCCGAGATAGAAACTAATTTTGTTGTAGGCTGGCGTCAATGCCTGTCGCATTATCCTGCCAGTCCTAAGTACGAAGGTGAAAGGAAACAGGGTACAGACACGGAGTGGATGGAGAAATGAGTTGGCAATCATTGAATTCAAGAAGGGCACGTACTTGCGCTGGTTGAAGGCATGAGGACAAGATATAATTCACACGGGATGTATTACCCTTAATTGTTTCGGGTTGTCGCAAATTACTGTGCATACATATTTTTGCGGTACCTGAAGAAAACCTAGTAAATAGCCTACAAAATATGAAACCTAGTTCTGGACCGTTTCTCTTAGGAGCTTTGGGAGCTTGGTGCATGTGATCGTTTGAATTGAGTTTTTGATTGCGTGATTAGCAATCGGTTTATGATGAAATCAAGGCAAGTTTAAATTGAAGACAGGGTTTTAGGGGTTTTTTGGGGCAGTAAGATATCGAGTAATTAAAATGTGATGTTTTCTTATGTTGTTGTTGTTCTTATGTGTGGTTGGAAAGATTCAGTTGGGGCACAAATTAGTTCTAGCTTATGAGTGACCCAGCTGACGTCTTAGCTTTGGAGCTACATATATTCTTTCCCTTAGCTTATTCTCTTAATCTGGCATCACCGTGAGAAATGAACTGGTGGACTAGAAGACTTGAATGGATACTACAACTCTGCATATTGAATTAATGAAGAAAAAAACTAACTAAACTTCGAATTTATAACTCTAATTTCATTTAGTTTAACGTTCACATTTTGATTGGAAACAATTTTACATAAACCTTTTATCTTGGTCCTACTAAAACGCATATAATTGTGCCTTACAAAAATATCATGGCTTTCACAAACATGATAAATCGTAAAATATGATATGACAAATTTATGTCATCGTGTAACTGCTGTTTGCATAAAAAAATGACTCCAGCTAAGAGCGTGAGCATTGGTCGTATGAAATGTGAAATTGAAAAATTTAATGTCAATAAACGATAAAGGTGATTTGCATATGCATGTTTCGAAATAATAGAGTGGGATTCTATTCCAAAAAATAAATTCTATTCAAACATCTATAGCCTAGTGGATTTTAATTTCTGAAATGGATTGTGAAACTCGAATGAAATGCTTGACAATTATGTGGTGAAATAATGTTTTTGAAATCTTCGCATGGACTAGAATGCATTTAATGACCATGCAACATTTCAGCGCCCAGTGTGGGTACAAATTTTCTAAGCAACTGGATACGATAATTACGACAAATTATAGATAAGAATTGGTACAAAGCCAAATATCCGGGTTTTGTTTTGATCTATATAGATAGCTCTCCCAGGTATTCTTTTCTTGATGTCGAGCATTTTTCAAAGCAGCATCCTCTTTTTACTCTTTAGCCAAATACGAAATTCGGGTAAAATGCCAATTTTCATACAAATTTTGCTAGAGGAAAAATCAAAAGTAAAAATTTTGCTAGTGATTTCACCACACCCATACGGAGTTTCGAGGTAAAACTTACTACCAATAATTGACTGTAATCGATGGCGCTATTTAGAATCTCTATTATTTGACCAGGTTTTTTTTTATGCCCGATGCACTAAAATGGGAATAAAACTTGAAATTTAGCAAGAATCAAGCGGTCATCATCATTTTTTGTGTAAACTTCATAGTTTTAAGCACTATATTTTCTTGTATCGTGAAAGTATTTGAGATAAATTTTACTTTTGTGAGAAAAAAAAACAGAGATATTTATTGACTGCCATCACATCAGTTTTAGCACATAAATTCACCATTGAGAATTCTATTCAATTTCTCTGTGCCTATTATTTTACTGCTAGCATTGGGAAAGTTCGTTCCAATAATTTTTCTACCGAAATTCAGTACGTGGCTTTACATTCAGTTTGGAGCTTGAACATTAGCTTATTACTAATAATCAAAGATTATTGGTATTAAAATCGAATCGGCCAAAAATTCATATATCCGTATATATCTTATGCTTATTCAATTCAGTGACTATTCTTCGGGAACAGGCAATCCTCATAAACTGAAACGTTCAGGATACATTTGTCTATATGCAGAATAGGTCCAGGTTTGACCAA
This sequence comes from Nemotelus pantherinus, assembly GCA_963978885.1. Classification (NCBI taxonomy): domain Eukaryota; kingdom Metazoa; phylum Arthropoda; class Insecta; order Diptera; family Stratiomyidae; genus Nemotelus; species Nemotelus pantherinus. The sequence continues at coordinate 224,635,814 of OZ022264.1, forward strand.
ATGTTAAATATCTGTAACCCTTTGACGCCGGCGACCACTTTAGTGATATTTTAGATATGCCTTCTATTCAATCGAAAAATAGTTTTGAAAAAAACTAAGTTTGTAAAATGAATTTTAAACGTGTTTTTAAAAAGATCTGATAAGGTTTAGGAAATTTCTAAACCTTTGTGTGCGCTAGGTGCCTGAAATGAAACCGGGAAAATTTGAAATTTTTTGAATTGCTGTAACTTTTGACAGATCTATTGAATCATTACAAAACTTACAGAGTATATTAACGTAATTAACGTATACTTGTAAAGTTTTATATGAACGTGCTGACAACCCTGTAGCTACGATAGACGCTGAACGTGAAAACCTTCAAACTATCGACTCTCCTGAAATATTATCGCTTTTAAGAAAAAAAGTAACTCATATATAAATCTTATGCTTTCTCTACACAGTCAAAGTAAAACTTGGGAAATTTCATGTCGGACAAGAACGACAGCCCTTCTGCAATTTACCTATATTTTTAGCATTCTGTTTACGGGAACTCATGACCCAATATTCAGTTAAAGTTGAAATTTGCAGAATGTATTGATCTTAAGTAGGATCAGGTCTGATAGAAACAATTTTGAAATTTGGGAAATTCTGGGCCATTTTGAAAAATCACGAAGGAAATTTGCTGCTTTTGGCCCTATAAATTCTGATTCAGTCACCAAGTTTTGACTAAATTCACACAATAGCTGAATTTTACTCTAAGCCACGTTTGATAAAAATTTGATTGAAAAATTAGATTGGCGCTGCCAGCTATGGTAATTTTGGTGTCTTAAATTTTGAAAATTTGCGGATGAAAATAAAGCTCTTTGCCCTAAAGATTCCAGGTCAGTCATGGAATCATAACGAAATTCATATGGCAAATTAAACTTATTGTAGACAATACTCAGCAGAAATCTAGTTGGAAAAACAATGATAGGGTTGCCAGCTAAGGTTGGCTTTGCATTTTTTTGGCATATCTTTTTGGCATTTCAAATCGTAGCTATCTTGTAGTGAAAATAAACAACAAATAAAATATCTAGAAAGTTTGAAAATTTTTGCGGGTGGTAGCCCTAAATTTTTTCGTATTCCTATAACTTCCAATGCAGTCATCGGATCAATAAGAAATTCGCAGAGCAGGTTGACTTCAACTTTAGGCAGATTTGACATATGTCTGGTTTCGGTGCTAGCAAAGGGCTGCCAGCACGGGACATTTTTATTATTTTCGTACCAATAAATCTTACATTAAGTATTCACATTGCGAACATTTGCAATGAAAATAAGTAAACAATGTTGAAATTTTCTAAGGTCTGGACATTTTTCAGATGACAACCCGAAACACCTTCCTATCGCTGTAGCTTTCGATGAAGTCAACGAAATTAAATAGGCTTAGGGTATATTATTACTTAGGGTCTATTGAAGTAGAAGTAGCTAATGGCAGTGGCCTTAAGTAGCTGGTGGTGGAATGTACACTCAATATCTGCACAAATCCTCTACTGTTCTTCGAACATTAGTATTTCTAGCGGTTTTTTATTGATTTGCACCTTAAACCTGGGAGGAGCATTAGCTGAGGAAAAAAAGGGCATGTCCACTTTGTTAGAGAGCAAAACACCAGGTAAATATCATGAACACGGGGTAGGAATTGACGTACTTCACCAAACAGGCTCATAGACCACCGGAATAACCAACTCAGCCCTCAGATCTCAGATGGTCAAACGGAGATCTGATTGGTTCGTTCTTTTGTACAGGAGGATTTCAAAGATTTTCAGCATTTGTGGAGAACACACAAATATAGTAAAAATCTGATTTTGGAACTTTCAGCTCACTTTTTCTTTCCTCAACCACGGATTTAGCATTAGCCGGGAGATCCGGTGCTCGTCTTTGCTTAATGACATCACGAACTTCGCACTCTTTAAGGTGAGCAGGTGCATTTCCGCCACGACTGAGTGGTCAGCATCGAAGAAGGTGGGGTCTGAAGCTCATAAAAAAATTTGTCTCTCAATATTAACCTATTTTTATACTGAGTCTCAGCGCTCACACGACAAACTCTCGAAAGGAATTTTCCTTACTGTACCAGAGTGTTAATCATATCATCTCTTTACTGACCCCGCAAAATATTGGTACTGGAGGTATCATCACTCACGCTATGACTGATTATGAGCCAGCTTAAACGTAATTTATAACCGGAAACTAGCCGGGGTTTCCTGCAGATGCTCTTGTTTGAAGAATTTTGAATAAAAACTCATAAGAATTATGCCAAAATTCCAAGCTGATTCCCCAGAATAATCTTATTATCAGAGCTCAGCAAAATTATTGGCAACCATGTAATCCTGGTTCCTGATAATGCAAGAAGGAAGGTCGGGCACAGATTTGCTGACTATCTCCAAGAAGCAGGTTGTGCAGATGCGGACAGGCGAATACTTATCAAATCAATTTTGCTTTTTACCAGGCAAAAAGCCACCTTTTGGGTGTACCAAACATGACCTTGAACGGCTTGAACCTCTTGAAAGATTTGTAAGTGCTATCCATGTTCTAGCAGTTAGGTAACGAGAGGAATACTCTTCTACATTTCTTTGTAAAAAAATCATCAAATAAAAATTTGGTGACTATAATATATAGGCTTAATTTTTTGTGAAAATTGTATTTATGTTTTCTCAGACGCTATAAATGACAAGCCTTTCAGAAATGGGCTTACTTTCGGGAAGTACAATTGTGTATATATTGGTGCGTAACTGTATTTTTATTTTATTCGAACGGTAACTGAATGATTTTGACATCATAACGTTCAGACAAACTTTAACAATATTCTCGAACAAATATCACGCTAACTGATTTTTTGAAATAAACCGGACGAAACCAGAATTATGGCTAAGAGCCGCGACACACGATTAAGTTTTTTTCGCACGGCCTTTCCCGCGTTAAATGGAATTTAATCGATTAAGCTAGCTGCGACATACGTTCAGGTTAAAACTGAATCGGTTTCAGAGCCTCAAAACAAACGTGGCAATTCCCGGTTTGGCAACGGCTGGCTCAACGGTTTTGCGACCGAAAAAATGCAAAACACTTTGAATTCAATGTAATGCGACATACAATTAGGTTTTTTCTGAACGATTTATGCAAATTCGATTCATCCGAGTATAATAGCTGCGTGGTAAGCATTAAAAATAATTGAAAATGGTTTTTGTTGTTAAAATGCTGTATTTATTTGTTTATTTATTTATTAAATCTATTTTAACAGGCTACTGCCCAGTTACAATAATAGAAAAACTAAAAGGATCAAAAACAGATTTTGAAATAGAAAAAAGAGACTTACAAATAATTGAAAATTGTAGTTATGTACATATTTGAAACTTCGACAAATAAAAGTAATAGAAAAGTTAAAATTGAAAAAAGTGCAAAAACTGCAAAATAATCAAGTGTCATAAGGAGCTTTTACGAATTAAGTATTTAATTTCCGACTTAAATTGGGAAAACGTTAGCGGAAAAGGACCAAGCTGAAGGTCGTTGTGCTTCCTGGTGATACACACTAGCGGAGAGTTAAAATAAACTTCAGATCGCACAAAGGGAAGAGGAAACATTAACTGGGATCTATCTGATCGATTGACGTTACATAAACACAGCATAGAACCAAGATCGGAGAGCTTAGGGCAATGGAGTAGCTTGAAAAGCAAGCATTCGTCAAGGAACACTCGTCGGGAATCTAATGAAGGAATTTTGAATAAGGAAAGACGATCAGTATAACCACAGTAAGGAATGTTGAACTTAAACAACAGTGAGTGAGTAAACCCACGCTGAACGTATTCCACTGCCTCATTGAGATACTTTTGATGAGGAGACCACACTTGACAACAATACTCTAGGATGCTACGAACAAGAGAAAAAAAAAAGAAGGAGAGAGGTAGTGATGCTAGTAAAGGGAGCAGAGCATCTAAGAATGAAACCGGAAAGACGAGAGGCATTGGCGGTTATATAGGCAATGTGTAGGTCGAATTTGAGCTACGTAGGTATAGGACATTTGATGACATTTTGATATGTTCAAAGTAAGTACATTTTTAGAGCACCAGTCGCACAGAGTACAGAGATTATTTTGAAGTTGTAGGCAGTCGTTGATAGATTCAAATACTTTGAAAATCTTGAAGTCATCAGCAAACAATAGGCAGGGAGAATGAATATAGAAAGTAAGATCATAAGTAAAGACTAGGAATAATAATAGGCCGAGAATGGAACCCTGAGGAACACCCAAAAGTAGACAGAAAGGGGAACAGATGGAGGAGTGCACAGATACAGAACAAGAACGACCAGAAACATAGGACGAAAACCAAGACACCCACAGCTTAGAAGCTTTGCAAGGAGAATTTTGTGATCAATAGAATCAAATGCTGTAGAGAAGTCGGTATACACCACATCCACTTGTTTCCGTTGGTCTAAAGCAGAAGCAACCAAGCTAGTGAAAGATATAAGATTAGAGGTGGGGGATCTACCCTTAACAAAACCGTGCTGTACCGGAGCAAGGAAGGGATGAAGGAGAGGAAGCAGCCTGTTGTAAACCACTCTTTAAAAAAATTTTCCCAAAAAAAAGAAAGGAAGGAAATTGGACTATAGTCGGAAACACAGCTTGGGTCGCCAGACTTATAAGCAGGGGGAAATATAAGCAGATTTCCAACTAGTGGGGAAGGAGCCGGAGGAGAGGCTGAGGTTAAATATAATAGACAAAAGAACACATAAGGACGATGATGGTGGTTGGGCAACAGGTTAGGGATACCATCAGGACCACAACCGACATTGACATCAAGACACTCGAGTAAGGATTCAATTTCAAGAGGATTGGTGTAGATGGAAGATAGGGAAGATGATGCAACATGGGGAATTTCACAAGGCAAGATATGATTATGTTGAGAAAAGAAGGAAGAAAAATATTTTACAAAGAGGTCGCAAATTTCACGAGGATTTTATGCAGTAGCGTTATCGAGGAACATGGAATCGGGGAAACGATGGGTGAACTGACATGGGTGAACTGAAAATTTACGCTGTAATTTTTTTCCATTTTTGTTCGTCTTCAATCTAAAGCAACATAGCTATAAGAGCGAAATCACACACACACACTTATCATTATTTTTGCGCTTCGAAAATTAGCCAAATAACATTAATGACTCACGTCCGCATATTGCTCGAGAAAAACCTATCCGTGTGTCGTGTAATCACGATGAAGGGAAAACAGGAGATGTTTTGCCATCCGGAGAAAACCAAATCGTATGTCACTACACTTAGACAGGAAAGAGATCCCCAAATAAGCAAAATATTGCTCTTGATGGCTATTATTTAGAAAATGTGGACAAATTTATATCCTTAGGTGTCACGCTGACATAAAAATACAACGTAACTAATGAAATAAAACGAAGAATACAGCTCGTTAAAAAAAACTTATTCTACTGGAGACCAGCTCAACTGAAGACTAGACTGTACTAAAGATCAGCTGCATACAGAGCAACACTAAGCTCCAAGTTTACAAGTCAATACGACCTGTGCTGTGCGATGCATGTAAAACATGGACTCTTACATAAGAATCTGCAAATGCGAGTATGTTGAACGCCTCCAAGAGACAAGTCCTGAGGCGAATAATTGGAACAAAATAGGAGAGTAGCCAATAGTTAATAAGGTACAATGATGAGTTGAACGAAATGTTTGACAATCCAGAGATCGCTACAATCATTAGATTGTGGAAACTGCAAAAGGCTGGTCACATACAGCCAGTGCTACAATTTATTTTTTTGAAATAATGCTAGCTTCAATTTTATTTAATGCTAAATAATGCTAAATCTTGTAAAATTATAATGCTAAATAATGCTTTCTTATTTAATTGAAATAAACATGGTTCAATATGAAAACAATCTGTATATTTATATGAGGGTTGATCAATAAGTAATGATAATCGGTTATTTCCAGTTCGCATAAAATTAAAAAAAAAAATTTATTACTACATATACTCATTAAGTCAGCATGAAAAAAAACATACAAATAGACCACGATTTCAGGGAGCTATATTCTTTTAAATACAAACAGTCGAAGAGAGAACATCAAAATGGGGAAAAACGAAAGTACCTTTGTTTAAAAAAAACTGTTTACCAGAGGCATACACAGCGACATGGTGGAAACATTAGGAGACTCTGCTCCTCCATATTCCACCGTTGCATGCTAGGCCAAGGAGTTTAAGCTGGGAAGAACATCCACTGAAGATGAGCACCGCGAAGGGTGTCCATCCACATCCCTCACTGAAGGCAACGTAAAAAAAGTCGAAGATGCCGTGTTGGCAGATCAAAGAGTGACCCTCAGGCATATAGCTGAGGTCACAGGGATCTCACATGGTAGTGTTTGAAAAATCTTTGCAAACAAATTACATATGAACAAGGTCTCTCCGATTTGGGTACCAAGAATGTTAACGGACGAGCATAAGAAGAAACGAGTCGACATTTCAAGGATGAATCTCAAAAAGTTCCAGGTAGATCAGGGGAATTTTTTGTCACATTTCGTGACCATGGACGAGACCTGGATCCACCATTTTGATCCAGAAACCAAAATGCAATCGATGACCTGGAAGTGTCAAGTTCGGCAAGAAAGGTTATGGCAACAGTTTTTTGGGACACTGAAGAAATTATTATGGTGGAATATTTGGAAAAGGAAGCCACTATATCAAGCTCTTACTAAGCTGACCAAATAAGAAGATTGCGAGAGGTAATGAAGGAGAAAAGACAAGGCAAACTGCGAGCCCGAGTTCTGTTTCTTCAAAATAACGCACCGGCTAACAAGGCTGCAGTTGCGATGGATACAATTAAAGAAACAGGATTCGAACTGCTTGAACACCCACCTTATTCACCAGATCTAGCTCTCAGTTGCTTCTACCTCTTTCCTCGACTCAAACATCACCTTCGGAGTAAGAAATTTGAAGATGATAGGGAAGTTATGGCCGCTGTTGAGGCATTTTGGAAGAGTCAGGATAAAAAAAAATGTTCTAAGGGTATCCTGGTTTTGGAAAAAAGATGGACTAAATGTATTAACTTGTTAGAAGACTATGTTGAAAAATAAATATATCTTTTAGGTTTAATCACCTTAGTTTATATTCATTATCATTTCTTATTGATCAACCCTCGTATGTATAAAACAAAAAAAAAAAATTTAAAATTTACATCTCAAAATGACTCTATATCTATTACAGACATATCAGTTATATCTAAATCTTCTTCTCTTGTGTAAAGCTCATTTCAACCAATATTTTTCAAAATATCTAACTAGAATGCACATACTTTGGTAAACTTGAACTTGTAGATGCCCGAGGCTCCTGGGAGTCTGAAGTGAATGGGACCATATCATTGATTTTTAGCATCATCACGATTTAATGGAACGTTACCATATTTAAAGCAATATAGATGACTTTATAATCTTTATATTTTAGACTTTATAATCACTATCATTATTTCAAAATCAGAAAAATGTCACTTCTGGTTGTCACTTCTAAGAAAATGCCATGAGCTGGTTTTTGTATTTTTGAAACTCTGCCACCACATGATTCAGGAAGTTTCCTTTCATGAACGCGACTGAAAGTACAAACAGCTATTATTGAGAAAAATTTGATGGGCGAGATTGTAAATAGATGAGTACTAGATTATTCCAAAATCTAAATTTAAATGCTAAAAATAATGCTAGATGCTAATTCCGAATTCCGAATGCCGTTTTGGAAAAAATAATGCTAGATCTAGCATTCAAAATGCTAAAATGGCAGCACTGCATACAGCGAATGGACGAGGATCAATTATCTAAAAAGTTTTCGAAGGAAAAGTCGAGGGTTGAAGGCGAGAGGGGAAAACCAAGGATACGCTGGTCCGGCTCAATCAAGACGCGGTCATCTGATAGAAACTATTTTACTTATTTCATATGTATATATAATTTTTTCGCTGTGAATTTAAAAGTTATCTGCATGTCTCTCGTTACCTCACGAAGAATTTGCTTCTGTAATCATTAATAGATTATAGCTGATTAACGTATTAAGTATTTGCTGGACTTATTTCCTTAAATATCTTATACTTACAGTACTTTTGCGATCATATTGTCATCTTTCAATGTAACCAATTTTTGGGAGAAACATATTTATATTTCGTTTATTCATGGTTAAACCAAATCAAATGAAATTACCTGTAACAAAACTACGAAGAATTCTTTGATCATCAAATTCAACGATGAATCACCAACATCGCATTAAACTACAACCGAAAAGTTATCTTAGCTTATCTTCTATATACAGCAAATATGCCACTTCAGGATATTTGATCGATACATAAGTTTCCAGTAACACGAATTACTAAACTTTTCTGGTTGTGCTTCTTCATTTCTGGGACGTGACGTCAAAGAGCGTCCATTCAAACGAAATACATCACTACAACTCTCATTGATGACAATATAAGGATTCTATGCATTCACATCATGTTAATTAGAGTTCTATGGAAGCTACAGACTTTTGCTTCAGGTCAACGAAACGATTCCCCGATATCTGTTAAACACATTTTCATTTGAATTTTCTTTTGATTTTCTCAAACATTATCAAAACTTAGCAATCACGTTCGCCTGGCTGAAATGCTGTAAAGATTTCAAAAACAAAACCAAAAGTCCTCAAACAATCCAACTTGAACTTATAAGCCGATTCAGCAATCCAATATCCATTCTTATGTTACTTGTTCAAAATGAATTCAAGTAGACTGTGGCGACGACGATTTGGAGAGACATTTCTTTTCATGAACGTCTCTATACTAGACTTTCTAATAAATCTCGACTATAATTTCGAAATTGTTATTGGCGCACGTTTTCAGATTTTAAGACGTCGCCAAAGTCTACAATTTCCACCACCTCAACCCCATTGAAATACACATGAAATACAGCCCCGGCTGCAAAAATCAGGCCGAAAAAGGCTGCTGGCAATGTGGTGAGGATGCAACGTCGAAGAAAGATCTCCCCTCGTGCACTAAAGAAATTGATGTTGACCCATATAATGCATATTATTGATTCAGAGCTGTCTTTGAAGTGGATGGAATGAATCAAGGCTAAGCGTTGAGTCACAGCGATGGCAAAAAGAAGATGAAATCGTGCTTACATTGCTCGTAGATTGGAAAGGACTGGCGGGGCAGGCATGCTAAGGTGCAGCAGTTTCTCCGAGATTGCTCTCGCTTTAAAAGAAAAACCGGTGGGACAAGCAGACAGATAGACAAAGTTTTGTAACTAGGCACTATTGTGTCTTTCCTGAGATTGACGATGCTGGAAAGGAAGCGAAAAAGGAATATGCAAAGTTATGAATAAGCGAAATTAAAGTCGAAGGAAGCACCGTTGTACAAGGTGATTCTATAGAAATGAAGACGCTGCAGTTGTATTGAAGATTAAGGGATTATTATTTGGTAAAAAGTGCCGTCAAGAATTTGCTTAACTCGTTTTAGAGCTAACGGTACTTTGTATAAGTTATTGCAGCTCTAGTTTGCGTACCGTTTTGAATGACAGTGAAAAATGCCGACTGTTTGGATTTATAACAAATTTAGGGTAAAGCTCTTTGAACAATGGCAAAAGTGTATTTGAATTGGTAGAGAGTTGTAGTTTGAGAATAATATTTGATTGGATATGAAAGAAAAGTGGGTGTTTTTCAGCCGTTTATTGAATGCTCATTTATCAAATCTGTTGGTTTTTTTTTATGAATTCTGATGAAGTTTAAGTTTGCGATATGTTTTGAATTTGCGATAAATAAATCTTGATCAAATTTTATCTTAGATTGGTTTTTTTGAAGAATCAAAGTGTAAATCATCATGAAAATTTAAATATAGATATACCTGTATATCTCCTTATTATATTATAAAGTGTTACATATCAATGTTTTTGAGTGTTGAAGGTTTGTTACCATTTAATCTGTTTGACGATTTCGCATTAGAATGACAACAAAACGTTTCGAAATGCTGCGGATAATTTGGATATCTTCACTATTGTTTCAGAATTACATCCACAGTAAAGAAAGAGTTTCGGAAGGCAAAACTACAACATTTTCAGATGTTATAGTTTTGCTCTTTAGTATGACAAGCTAACACAAGAAGATTTACCTAGAGTCAAACAATAACAAAATGATATGAATCGTTAATGCTTCAGGAGTGTGAGTGTATGTAGCGCTAATGCTATCGTTTTAATCACAGTGCTACGCGAAATGAAATCATGCATTTTTTTTGAATATGCTTGTGATATACATATGTAACAAAAAATGAAAAGGTTTTGAGAGTGAATATCAAAGTGCGAAATTTCAAAATAGATCCAGAAAAGTACAATAGATGCTACAATAATATTAGTTACGTAACATTTCAAATCAATAAACAGGGTTTTTTTTTAAATTTTGAACAAATTAAGTGTTAAAATTTTAATATTTTATTTTCTGACTTTCGACATAAAAATTCGAAGCAGGGTGCATAAAAAAAGCCTGTTCAGAACAAAAAACAAAAACAGAATATGATTAAATAGTAATAGAAATTGAAGTAGCAGGATAGCAGCATGTAGGCATTTAATGTGGAAAAAATATATCAGCAAGAAGTTGATATATTTGAAGAGAGATTCTAACAAACATATGCAGAAGAAGTGAATTGGGATAAACGATATTTTTACGAATGTGAACATTAAGAGCTCAGAATGAAACTGGAGTATAAAAACTACCTTATCAGCGAAAAAACACTGCAAAGGTAAGAAACTTTCAGATTCTCGCTTACGAGTATCTGGCTGGCATTATCATCAAAAGATGTGAACTAGCTGCGCGAGTATATTTCACCCAAATGGAGCGGGTGGCACAAAAACTGAGGCTGCACATACATCCTATAGACCAGGGGTGGGCAAACGGTCGATCGCGATCGACCGGTCGATCGCAAACAGTTCGACAGTCGATCACAGACATTTTCAATAATTTGCTTGGTTAATTTAAAATGTGAGCTAAAAATTTAGTAGACGATTTATTCAGTACATTTCGGAATCGGACAGTTCACGCAGTTTCAGTTCATACAAAAGCTCGCAGAGCCTTGGTGGCGGAGAAACCAAAGGGAAAATCCGAGATAGCTATGTTCTCGATTTGTTCAATTTATAGATTTATATCATTGTAGGAAAACTGACTCACTAAATCTCGTATACGTATACGGTTGTTTCATGTCCTTAAATCTCTCTGTTATAAAGTACACACTTTATATTTTTGCTTCCCGCCATACAACTTGCCTGCATTTGCATTCGTCTCCCTGCTACCGCGGTAGTAAATTGTCGCACACAGCGCAACAAAGGTTAATCTCAATTTTAGATAAAATAAAATTTTAAATTAAAATCTTTTCCCGCCAATTTAGTTCTTGCAGCTCATTCTTTCGAGTTAAAAAGTTACATTTGGTGTTTGAATCTGAAAATTAAATTAGGTATATGACTTTTTAATAGCAAAATCGATCGAAAATTGAGACTCTTGAAATTTTATCCGTCAGAAATGATACGTGTCTCCGCTTTTCTCCATTTTCAAAATTTTCGCTCGAAAGAATGACCAGATAATGGAGACATGTCAAAATTTAACTTCACGATTAAAACAAACTTTAACAAATTTTTTTCCTAAAGAATGAGCTGCACAGGGGCAGATTTGCCACTAGGCCCGGTAGGCCCGGGCCTAGGGCGGCGAATTTCAGGGCGGCAATTTTTTTTTCTGTCATATACATATATCTGAGTGGAATGAGCCTAACGCCTCAAGCCTACCGAATTCTCTAAAAAAATCAATGCACGCAAAAATTCACCTCTGATGATTTTTTTCGATCCATAACAGAACAATGCGAACCAGTGCAGACGCATTAGAAACAATAACAACTCCTGTTATGGATAGGGGGAGTTGTTGTTGTTTCCAATGCGTCTGCAGTGGATAGCATTATTCTGTTATTATCTCTGGAGAACGGAGCTTCTCGTGTTTATGTCGAGTTAAAAATTATCTGCGTTCTAAATTGAAGGAAGATCGGCTTGATGCTCTCGCTATTCTCAGCATCGATTCCGCATTATTACGATCTCTCGATTGTGATGAATTGATAACTACATGTTCGCGACCCAGATATATCCCAAAAATCTTTGTTTCTCGTTTACGAATTATAATATATGTAATTGGTAATGTACGAGTTTAATTGAAATGATTTATAAATGAATGATTGATGTTTTAATAAATTGATAAATTTTTCGTATGTTTGGCATGTTTTTTTTTTCTTCACATATAGCAACAAGGCTGCAAGGTGGAACCTTGCAAATTCATACTTTGAGGTTTTTTTTAGGTACTTTTGGATTCTTTACCGTGTATGTATTTAAATTATTTGTGCGGCAAGGGCGCAATAATAGGACATTTTCACGAACAAACTGGTGCCAGTTTTATTCTGATATTCCTTTTTTGTGATCTCGGGCGCAACGACAAACAGCGAAATATTCTAGGGAATCGAAAATAAATCGCATATTGTTGCATATAATATAATTAACGAAAAGGGCGGCAAATATTTCTGGGGCCTAGGGCGGCGAAATGGTCAAATCCGCCCCTGTGCGCATAATAAATTGGCGTGAAATGATTGGAGACATGTGCCAAAGCCATCAGCATTTTCAAAGTGAAAGCATCTTCCAAGCAATTTGAAACGCTTAAAAGTGAGCACAACTCTTGTTTAGTTTCAAACTGAATTTTCGCCGAAATAAATTTCACGTGAAAATTTGCATGAAAATTTAACGTGAAATCGAAAACAGTACTAAGCTTTAAATGGCGCAGCTGAGGAAGTTTTTTTGCAAAGATTTCTAAATCTTTTGCCTGAAATTATTGCATTTTTGGACTTATTGAGAGAAAAACATGAACAATTTGAAGATCCAGTATGGGTAAAGAAATTAGCATTTCTTACGGATTTTATGAGCCGTTACAGCTCGCTAAATTTACAATTGACTTGTTGAGTTGACTTGTTGAGTTCGGTAAATGTTTTCTAAGTAAAATTAAAACCTTTTGCTTCAATATTAAATAGGCAAAATCTTTAAATATTTTCCATATTTAGAAAAACATATTAAACTTACTGGTGAATGTAAAATGCAAAAGCTGAAAGACATCCTTCAGTTCGCGATAAAGTCCGGGGCCTTCGATGGCCGCTTCGACTGAATTTTTTTTCTCCTGGCCCATTTATCTGGTATCACTATGGACCAATAGGTCTATGTGTGGTCTGTGCCAACCAGTACAACCTAACCTAACCTACTGGTGAATTAAATATTGAAGTGCTTTGTCCTGAACTGGAAAATTTTAAGCAAGAATTTGAGAGGCAATTTGCAAATCTTCAACCAATTTTTGAATTTATTTGATTTCCTTTTGGAAAATTCGATAACGAGGATATTTCATCAAATCTAGCTCATACTTTACAATTGAATTCATCGGATCTAGAGCTAGACATTTTAACAATAGCACGCGCAAATTAAAATTATTTTTGGATTTTATTACCATAAAAAATATCCATTATTGAGATTGGTGGCAATGAGGATATTTGCATTTTTTTGCTTCCATTTATCTATGTAAAGCCACGTTTTCTCAAATGAAAAACATCGAATCGAAACTTAGAAGTTCTCTGACTGATGACCACTTAATTGCATCTATTCGATTGTGCATCAGTGCTTACAAACCTAACTTTACAATACTTTTTGATGAAATGGAGTGTCACGCATATACATAAAAAATTAATCCAAAATATTTATTAATAAAGTACATTGCACAAGGTAGTAAATACAATGTGTTTAATAAGACACCTAATTAAAGACCTTAATTAAATTTTTATTTGTTTTTAATTTGACCCATTTTTCAAAGTCGATCGCGTATAAATTAAAAACATTAATGTCGAACATACCAGTATTAAGTTTGCCCACCCCTGCTATAGACATTAGTTGTAGAAGTAGAAGTAGGTATAGTTACAAATAGGTATAGTTACAAATAAGTATAGTTGCAAATATATGGTTTTCTATTAGAGCCGCCCCGAATTCCTGCTGAAATTTTCCTGTCATGCAATAATATTTCTATCAATTTTTTTAACATTTCAAGTTTGCTATTTTTGATTAGGGTTGGATGTACGCTTACTGCAAATTTATTATCAAAATCAACTTTACGCACATTACGTCAAATTTACGGTCGCTATAATCGCAAACCATTGACCGTTTAGGGGAAAAATTTGAATCAGCATTGACACTTGATAATGTTGTCGTGACAGTGAAACGAAGAAGTGCTCGAAGTGAAGAGAATACCATACATTTTTGGGTAAACGGATTCGTCAATAAGCAAAATTGTTGAATTTAGTTAAGTGATCATCCCGAAGCAATTCACGAAATGTCATTACATCCACAAAATTTGAGTATTTGGTGTGGTATTCATGCTGGTGGTGTCATTGGTTCGTACTTGTTTTTTTAAATAGTGTTTGCTACCGTGATATGTTAGCCGGTTTTTTTTTATGTAAATAATAAGAAAATAGCCTGGTTCGTATGTGGTTTCAACAAAATAGTGCCATATGTCACATGACACTTATTGAAGTCGAAATTTGAGAATTAAGTTATTTCAAGAAATGATCCTGTCAACTGGCCGCCTTGTTCGTGTGACTTGACCCTATTCGATTTTTTTTGGGGATACGTCAAGTCATTGGTCTATGCCAACCATCCGCAAATTTTAGAGATGCTTGGATCCAATATCGAACGTGAAATCGTTGGAATATCGTCCACACTGTGGGGAAAAGTCATGGAAAATTGGGTTCAGCGGACCTACAGTTATAAGCGTTTCCGGGGTGATGTTTTGAATGATGTTTTATTTCATACCTAATGGCATTAATTGTGCTTTAACCTACAGTAAAATTGTTGTTCATATCTGAATTGTTTGCTGTTTTATTTAGAAAGATATATGGAGCACTTTTAATGGAAGCCCCTGTGTTCTTGTCTTTCACTTTCAAATACAGAAAAAAGCACGAAGAAAACTATTTATCGTGTGCTCGAAATCATGCGAAAACAATAAAACGAAAGAGAATGAGAAAAACAGTGCAAAAAAAGTGAAATAAATGCGGAAAAACGATTGTATCTGGTTAAATTAGCAAATTAATCAAATCCAAAACTAATTTAACTAACTACAATTTCTACTTTATACAGGGTGTTGGCTGCTCAGAGGACACTTTTGTAAAGAGGTATTTCTTGATATGTTTTGAGCAATAATCTTTCTGCAGGGAGGTCCGGTTTTCAAAATCTGCGGTGTTATAGGGTGGTCAACAAAAGTGTTTCGGACCAGTACCCTGACTCACTTAAATGGTTATATCTTGAAAACTAAAAACTGCAACGCAAAGTTTTGTTGCTTGTTTTTTATGAAGTCAAATTACCTTTAATTTGATGTAACATTCTAAATTGTAGCTATATTTACATCAAAATACAAAATTTCGGCACTTCTACTCCGAAAATTCTGTCTTCAATGTTGTTTTTTCTCAGAAAACCTCATGAAAATATGCCATTTTAATTTTTTGTTTTTATAGGCCATATTATTGGCTACAACAGTTGCATACATATTTATGACTTAGGTTTTACCATTTCGCAACTAGTGAGCGTGGCCCTCGTTGTCGATCAACACTCTTTGCTTGAACTGAAAGAATCTAGTAAGTGAACAATTTTGTGTATTGAACTAAATATCTCAAAATCAGGTAGAGTAACAATTTAGGATGTTAATTCAAATTAAAGTTAATGTGATTCCCTAAAAAACAAGCAATAAAACATTGCGTTGTTATTATTAATTTTCAAGATATAACGATTGAAGTGAGTCAGAGTACAGGTCCGTAGCACTTTTCTTGACCACCCTGTAACTCCGCAGATTTTAAAAACCGGACCACCTTGCAGAACGATTTTTGCTCAAAATATATCAAGCAATACCTCCTTACAAAAAAAAGAAAATTTCGTCACTGGAATTTAGTTAACTCCATTGGAACGGCTGAAAGATGTTATAAAGACAATCACCTGTCATTCAGACGACCCTTTCAGTAAACATTATCGTTCATCAAATTTAATTTTTTTTTCAGATAGCTCTAAACACCCTGTATAAACCTCACTGGTCTCCGGCAGGCTAAAGAGTTCACTCATATGTCTGCAGAGGAAATTGCTCGAAAATCTCTTTTTGGCAGATTTTCTGTTAGATGACAGCGAAGGAAACCTTGTTTGCGTTACAAGGATTGCTTTTTTTTACGAAGCCTAATTGGATGACATCGGCCCACGATCGAAATTGATGGGGAAGCATGTTTGGAGAGGTTAGGCTCGAGCTCCGGTTGTAGCACTGATGCTGGTGATCCAATCAACGAAGAATACTATGTGAATTATCGTGAATTGATTTTTTTGTCAATTGAATATTTTGTGAAAATTCACACAAAATCTGAAAAATTTGGTTCCTAGAAAATTTATTTGACTGAAATCTCATTTGACTATGTTTGCTTAGAAACAAGATAATATGTGGCGCAATATCAGTTCTGATTAGAGATGGGCAAAATAGCTCATGGCTCACCGCTGATCGCTCTTTTTTACAGTATTGCGCCGTACTCTCAGTACACTGCTCGCTGCACATTTCATTAAGTTTATTCAAACAAAAGATTTCACTCGCAGACTATGCTGTGCTTTTTTCAGGCGCTGCACTGCAAAAAAGAACGATCAGTGGTGAGCCATGAACCATTTTGCCTATCTCTACTTCTGATGTTACATATAATTAGACAAGACAGCAAAATATTGCTTAAAAAAGTAGAGTTAGAATAACAATGAAGCTAATAATGACTTCATGTAAGGTCTTCCGATTGAAATATAAAACAAAAACTAATGAATAGAATCGATCATCATGCAATAAAATTATAAGTCTTAATAATAGAGTTCATCAGAACCAAATATTACTAAAGCCAACATAAATGAATAAATAAAGCGGGAAGAAAAAGCATAATAATGCAAGTGCTACCATTGACCTATATCTAACAAAAAACTAGTTTAGACGGCTATTTATGAAACTGAAATGACATGAAACTGAGTTTTCAAAAGAAATCGACTGGTTTGATTGCTCCATTAAACGTCAATGTATAATTCGTTTTATAATGATGAGACAATGAGACTTATAATGATTAAACCAGCTGCGCCCATTGTGGGCTACCGATTATTAAAATTTTCCACAAATATTGGCTTTTACAGCAAACTCAGCAAACAACAATCAATTGGAAATTTTGCAATTCTATCTTCTTATCTAACGTTTTGATTATTTTGTGATGTTTACTGTGTAAATAATTTTTCCAGATTTTTAAATTTGGAATTTTTGTTTTCATAGATGAATTAAAGTTTTATCAAATAAATGGTAAAAATGAATATCAAGAAGTCATTCAAAATTTTAATTTAGTCAAAGAAGTTCGTAAAAAATTAGGAAAGTTAGTGTTAACCATTCTATTCTAAAACAACGCCTATATCCTGGGCGAGGAACCGGTTCTTAATTAAAAACAGCAAGGTATCATCGATATCGAAGTTTGTCCATTCGTTTTCGCTGGTGGTACTTATACCTAAAAACTTCACAACCGTTAAGTGCCCGGAGAGACTAAGATTATCAAACTTCAACCGATAGCTTCTTCTCCATGAACTGTTTTCAAGTCGAAAAGTGTATTTTTTATAGGTGTGGTCAGAACGAGCTCAAAATTATTAAATAGTCGTGGGTTGGTTGGCAAACTAAAATATTTTGCCAAAATATTGCAAAAATACGTTGCTGAATGCTGAAATTTAAAAATAATTTAAATTTTGATGTACCAAAAAAACTCATTAAAATTATTTAGCAACTTTTGTTTATGGTTTTGTAGAAATGCGAGGGAACTGCTGAGCGAAATTATTGTTGTTTCTACGTGTGTTTTCACTTCCAAGTAAAAAAAAGCTCCTTTTTATAAAATTGCTTTGAAGTTATATAATTTAGTAAGATTCATAAGCGTTCACATTATAACATTATCGGAATTCCTTTTATGGTTTGGAGATTCTTCCGTTTTTTGCTAGTATTGATATTTTTTAATGTCAGAGATCAAAAGAATTATTATTGCCAAGCAAACCTTCAGCAGCAACTAAGAATTAAGATCCAAAATATTACAGCACATCCATTTATTTAGTCTGTGTTTTGATGATGAAATAAAATTTTTCGATTAGATGCCTCCTGGTAATTTTTTTTGTACGTACGTCAAGCTAGTGAGCCATTGTGATAAATCAAAGACACTTGAGGTCACAAAATCATAAATCTTTGTTTTAAGGCAAGTTCAAACCCAGTATGCATCGAAAATAGGACTCAAAATGTGATCCATAATCGAATATTTTTATCAATTCAGTTTCATATTAGTAGCCGTCTAAAATTAATTTTCCTTACTAAGTGATCAACCTTCATCGTTTGAACAAAACGATATTAAGTATTTTCAAGAAGTGTCATACTTTTGAATTAAATAATCAGACTCGAAAAACCAGCAATATATTTTCATAAAAATTGTGGAAAGAAAATAGATCAACAAACCCAAAGTGCAGATATTGAACTACCTACGAGTAAAGTTTTTTTTTTTTTTAACAAGACTCTCAAATACATTTTAAACTAAATTGAAATGGATTACATCTACATTTTTCTTCTAATGTAGGTTTAGTTTTGTTTTATTTTCGATTTAATTCGATTTTATGAAATTAGGTTTTAATTGTTTTCCACAATTCACATTGATTACGTAACTGAGCAAAAATACATCATATTCCCATTTCTTATAGCAAACCTTAATTTGTCATCCAAGCTATGTATTCTTGCATTTGACTTCTTGTACGGGCATCATATGTTTCAAGAAGCTACGTAATACAATACTCCCTCACTTCACACACTCGACGAGAGAAGTTTGTTAGTTGAAACCCGTCGAGAACAAATGTTTACATCCTTTCGCAAAGTGAACTACTTTCTTATCTGTTTAGGTGGAGGCATGTGGATGGCAGAAGATGGAAACATATAGTTGCTTTACTCCGAAACAGAAAAAGAGTGAGCATTTTGTTGCCAAAAAAATGGTAGAATGTACGAAAAACTATGACCATTTTCGATTGTATTGAATGATTATTAGATACTATTTGTTTGCTCCAAACTGCACTCCAAATGGAATAAATCACAAAAAAAATTGATTAATCACATTCTAGTTGCATAAGGATGGATTATTTTTCAAAATATCTTTTATCATATTCTCAAAATGCTTGAAACGACGTCTTTGATTTGAATTAAACTTGAGCATTCTTTGCTATTCTCTTCTCATATTGCCTTCGAATACCCTTTTATTTAATATTGTACTACTTAGGATCTCCTCCAAATAGTTATCTGAATAAAATGATGATTACAGCTCAACGTCCATAAATGTTATGAAGCCCAGCCCATGTAATCGGCGTCTGTAAGGACGTTTAAGCGAAATGGGCTAACAGAATCCAAGTTCTTACAAAAAATTTGTTCGAATGTTCATGTGGCTGTCGCATCAGTTCATTATTTGAACGTTAGGACCGAAGGACATAAAGGTCTGTCCAGTGAGTAGAGTGACAGTGGATTCATTCGAATGAAAGCTTCAGATGAATCCATAGCATTCTCTACACTAAACGACGACACGATGTCCTTGTCCCCAATTTCAATCACAATACGGCAAAGCTTTTCGGGTATTCATTGGGTCCATCTTTAATACCCAACCGATGATACACACATTCGGATACCTTATGTATGTGTGTGTGTGTGTGTGTATAGGAAGCGAGATGGTTTAGGTAACGGTACGGCGAAGCGCATCAGGGCATGGTTAGTTACAAAAGCTTTACTGCACAGGAAAGGGGAGTCGTTGTAGGGCATGTAGATTATGTTGCAAGGTTTCAAGTCGAACTAATGGCGGTCTGATTACGTAGTCCCCGAACTTGGATATATTTTATTGGAATGAGAATAAAAATGTGAAAAATTGCTTAGTGGATTTTATTGCTTCCTGTTCTAGTTGGCGAATAATTTCAAACTCGCCAAACTCAATGTGGCTATTTGAATTATTTATTGCACTAGCCGTTCATGGGTCAGATCAAAAAATATTTTTAATATTAATATTTTGATCAAAAGTAGGATAAGCGAAAGAAATAGTTGACATGCTTTGATTATTATTTTTTTATGCCCACAGTGTAATATGAGCATCTGGTATTATTGCATAACGTTTGTAAATGTCATGTTTTTCTGACTATATGTAGATTATGTTGGCATCGTTTGGCATTTAGGCTTTTGAGTGTTTTCCAAATGTAAAACGTATGCACGTGAGCTTCATTTTATGAAACACAATACAAAATTAACTGCTTCTGGACTGTTGAATAAACATTTTTTTAAGAAGTCTGAGGAAAAAAACCTCATAGGACTCTATAAATAGCTAAGATCTGGTTCGAGAGCAGTAAAAATGCTGGAGTGAATTATGAATGCCAGACTATTCCATAAAAGGTAGCTATGAAATTATTTATTTTCACAAAATAATAGCCATAAGATGTCTTTCTCTTGTATTTTTCATGAAGCTCTGGAATGACGGTAATTTTAGTTCCTTTAATTAATCCAGCCTAAAAGTACATATATTACTAGCCAACCCTTGAGTTTAATTAAGAACTACCATATTTATAAATATTTTATGGTTTATTCTAAAAACCAACGTGAATAACTATAGTTTAAATGAAACTACAGCAGGGGATGATGGAAAAGTTGCAATATGCGGCCGAGGATATTAGCCGATTGCACAAGCATCCTAATGATTGCACAAGCACTCTAATGATTTCACAAGCACTCTTGGATATAAAACCGTGTAGCCGAGTGGTAAACGTAAAAAGCCATCGAAGATTAAAACGGTTCTTGAGCCCCAAGTGCCAACCAGGAAGAAGAATCGATTGAGGAATCGTTCTGTCCATAGACGAAGTTCAACTTGAGAAGCAATCAAGCGGCACGACCGAATCAATAGCTAAGAAATCAGCAAACAACGATAAATCAGGAGCATTAAGAAAAAATCTTAGTTCTTCAGATCGAGATTTCTTATCAGGGGAAAAAACTATCATTAAAGTGACGGATCCTAGGAAGATTTTTGAACAGTTAAAAAAAGATGGAGTTAAATGTTTCACCTATTCTCCACGTGTCAAAATGATCAAAACTGCAATCTAACGAAAAATTCATCACTCGTTCTCTATATATAAAAAAATAAAGGTGATGTTGCCCTGAAGACGGCACTTCTTAGTATGAATGGACTTAAAATTTTGCGAGATGTTTAGCTCGACATGCTCGTGGTACAGCTGCCAAGAGACAGCTGCCAACTAAATTAGAGCAGGTAGCAAATCTGGCATCTTCTGAGCCAGAATATGCACTTCCAAAGATTGTGTCCCCGAGACATTACACAGTGCCTCAAATGACAAGCGTACGTGAATCTTACCACAAACTGCGGAGGGAAGTATCACTGCATCAAGTGCAACGAGACACACAAATCACGAGACTAATAAAAAGCAAAAACTAAAGGTAGCTTTCTGCGTGAATTATGGAAAGTACGGAAATCTAGTTAGCTACCGAGAGTGTAGTATGTTCACCAAAATCAAGAAGCAGGTCCAGTCTAGCAGGTCCGTCTTTAATATGTGCTTTTTCTTTAATATCTGCTCTCTTTAAACATAAAAAACACATGTCTAAATTGGTCCATCATTCCATCACCAATCGCAATCTTATCTTGAGCAATCATTCAATGATTTCTTCATTACATCCGCGAGTCTTTCGAATAATGATGCTAGTTGCTGGCAAAGTACAGCGCAAATTGCGGACTCGGACTATATGGCAGTAGTATTTATTCAAGACTCTGCGTGTTTATTCAAGGCTTTTTTAGTCATTAAATAACTCCTCTTTTATTTTCCATATCAGCCAATAGATTGGACAGATTTTCTGGATAGCCTTGATGTGAAATTCTCACAAATTCAATATGCCATACTGATCATAGACTTCAGAATCAGGAAACTGATCTTCCCGTACTCAGTGTTTCAAATGCCATTGAATCTACGATCGACGTTTAAAAACGCGAGCATCACTTCATGTCCATAGGTATCAAAATGTGTCACTCATCCATAAAAACCTATCCGGAGAACGGAAGACACCTTAAAAAAAAGCTCAACCTCATCTACAAAAGAAATCTTTTTCGGACTATATAGGCAATTGCTTGTGCAAATCAAAATTATGTCAGCATCTATAACTCAAGTTGTAAAGAACTGGCAGGATTTAAATGTCAAGGCGTACTAAGGATGATGAAGCCATATATTGAAACAAAGTAATAGGTTCACTGGACGTAAGTTATTTTTTCCTTAACAAATTTCGATAAACAATTAACTTTTGACTTTTTTGACTATGGTCCTCCACGCCATGTATTATGGTCGATGGGACAAATTTAATTTCTTCCCAATTCAGCGAAAATCTTAGAATGAATAATTTTTAGCAAAGTGCAGTCTAACATTGAAGTCAAACCAATTATAAAATTATCCCACGCCCTTCTCGAATTTCAGTCTGACACCTCGAAGACACATCAAACTGCTCACACAACCACAGTTTGTTTTCTAAACATCGAAAAATAATTTGATTCTGTTGCGCTTCTTCGTCCAAAGAGGTAAATTGATGTCCTCAAATAGATTGATTTCTATTGGTGTACGTCAAGGCTCAGTGCTAGGCCCCATCTTTTTTACTATGTTCACTTCAGATCAGCCTTGCATACAAAGCTACCAAGCTAAAATCCTTCTAGACCGTGAAAATTTTTTTACTTACGCATCAACGCATAATACTGAGTATGCCACAATTTGGGGCGAAAGACAAATATTTTCTCTTAGTATTTATTATGATTAGTATCAGACTAAACATCACAGCATAGGAAGACATTCTACACAAATCATGTGGCAGCAAAAAGAAATCGATGCAGCTGAAAAATAAACGGGACTGAAGTTCAAGTGAACAAATCGGTAAAATATCTGGGAGTCACCTTCGACTATTGGAATCAGTTCCATATCCATGGAAATGCATATCACCAACTCTACTCTCTGATGAAAGAGCTATCTCCATAGCATAAAACTCCTCATTTACCGACAGACACATCATCAATTACGCTTTCCGATATGTATGAGTCTTACTTTCCTGTGCAGGGTAGTATCCTAAATCTGAAAATCATTATTTCTCAAACGCGGAGCTATATGAAGGAGTAAACTTACCTCCACTTCAAAAATGTCTGCTAGAGCTTAGTGAAAAATTCCTGGCAAAATGCAAGATTCACCTAAAACCCCCAGTTTGTAGTTCGACCGAAACTACTCAGGAAACCCCCACGCAACATCTACTCTTCACCATACGAAGCTTACTCAAACGTAAGAACTACTCGCGACTCTCCAGGAAACGAAATATTTGCGTATCTATTTTCAGGACGAAGCTAACGATCCTCATCGAACAACTATGACAGGAATGCGTAGGAATCAATTTCAAAACGAAACCGTCAATCGAAGCGATTCAGTGCAACAGCAAGATGATACCGGATACATATTAAATTAAGAAAACATGCTAGATTTCAAGGTCATTGTTAAAAAACAAAATTGGTGGTTTGATAGACAAACACTATTTTATTGTGTAGACCTGCCAACGAATAGGAGGGGCTAGATTTAAGGTCTAAGTTAAGGTTTAGATCTAATTAAGCTAAGTTATTTGTTATTAGGCATAAATTAGATTTAATTTGTTCCTAATGTGGTTTTAAGTCGATATTGCCAAGATGTTTCCAGCTACTGTACAAGTAACGTATGACTATAAACGAAAAAAAAATTATACAAGAAAAAATAATAAAACAACAAGAACAATAGTACCCAACAAACCACAGTAATATAGCAACTAGTCTGTATTTTTTTATTGTTAACAGCTCATAAATTATTTTATTTTTTATTTTATTAATTCACCAAACAAGGAACAAAATCTTATATAAAATAACAAAATAAAAATAAAATGGAAAAGTAAAGTGAAGTAAAAAGTAAAAGCAAACAAGTTAAATAAGTAACAAACAAATGAAAAAAGTAACAAAAAGATTAATAAATAACAATCAATAAATAAAAACATTGACACATAAGCTATGGCTTAAGGTTTAGGGGTATGGATGGCATGCAAAAGAGAGGATTTGAAGGATGATTTGGAAATCGTAGGGGAATATAAGTGACTTATGCTGTTGAATATTCTGCAGCATCTATTTATAGGCTCATTTGCTGCATATGTCGTCGAATGTGAATATTCTTTTAGGAAACGATTGGACCTGGTGTTCCTCACAGGGATATTTATCGAAATTTTACTATTCAGGAATTCTACATTAATAGCGCCTCTAATGACGTCGAATGTGAAGCAGGCCGATATCATTATTCTTCTGGAGGCTAGTGTCGATAGGTTTAAATGACCCAGTCGAAACTCATAAGGGGGTAAGCTATTAAAATCATAAGGGTTGTACAGTTCTCTCAAGGCGAAAAGTAGAAATTGTTTTTGTATTGACTCGAGTCTGTCACTGTAAGTTTCAAAAGCGGGATTCCAGCTAATGCAAGCGTATTCGAGAATAGGACGTACAAGTGAAGTGTATAAGGATCTTGTGACCCACAGACTACGGAATTCTTTGGCACGTCTTTTGATGAAACCTAGCTGTTTGTTCGCACGAGAAAGCATTTTATCAAAGTGTAAGGTGAAGCGGAGTTTTTCATCTAAGATAACACCGAGGTCAGCAATGTTATCAACTCGGGTTAGCATATTATTGCCGAGAAAGTACGTATTGTGGGTGACCGTGCATTTCCTGGAAAAACTAATAACTTGGCATTTGCTGATATTGAGAGAGAGCTTGTTTATATTGCACCACTGATCAAGTGAATTAAGCTTGGATTGGAGAAAGGGGGCATCCGATTTCGATTCAATAGTCTGATAAAGTTTGAGGTCGTCTGCATAGAGTAAATGAGGTATGCCTGCTAGGACGTCAGATAAGTCAGAAATAAATATATTAAAAAGAAGTGGGCCAAGATGGCTACCTTGGGGTACACCAGAGGTAGCACTAACGTTTTTCGATAAAAATCCTTGAAATTTTACACATTGTGTGCGATCGCGAAGGTAGGAGGTCAGCCAGCTGAGTAAAGACCCGGCAATACCAAATTTCTGAAGCTTTAGAATCAAGGTAGAATGGTCAACTCTGTCAAACGCCTTACTGAAGTCAGTGTAGACTGCGTCAATTTGGTATCCTTTTTCCATTTTGCATAGAACGTCAGAGATTAGAATTGTCAAATTCGTGGTAGTTGAGCGACCTTTTCTAAAGCCATGTTGTTGCTCGTTCAAACGGGAATCAACAAGCGGAGAAAGTTTATCGTATACCACCTTTTCGAAAAGTTTCGGAATCGAAGACAAAATGGCAATGCCCCTATAATTTCGGATACAGCGTCGATCACCATTTTTGAATATGGGTGTGACATACGAAAGCTTCCAACAGAATGGGAAAATTCCCGACGAAAGTGATCTATTAAAGAAAATATGCAAGGGATCTATAAGCTGCTCTACACACTTGCGCAAGAAGATCGGAGGAAGAAAATCAGGCCCAGGGCCTTTGTTGCAGTCGAGATCCAAAATAGCTTTACGTATTTCATCACGGGAAATTTCTAAATGGTTCACAAAAGCTGTTGAAGCTGAATCAGCGGAAGAAAGGTGTGAGTTTGATGGGTCTGGTGCATTGAAAATTTCTTGGAAACTATCAGCAAATAGGTCACATATCTCTTTAGGAGAGGAAGACGTTATATTATTAAGAAACATGGACGATGGATAGCCAGTAGTTTTTCGCTTCACATTAACAAAATCAAAGAATTTTTTCGGGTCGCGGACTATATTTTCGCCGGTTGTTCTAATGTAAGTGTCATAAGCCTCATGAGACTTTGCTAAAAATTGCTTAGCAACTTCATTATATTCTTCCTGAATAGCAGGAATAACATCGGTATTTTCTTTAATAAGCTTATAAAGTTTGTTCCTACGATTTCGCATATGCCTAAGGTCCCTATCAAGCCATGGCTCAGACAATTTATTCTTTTTTTTTATCTTTGGAACATATCTTTCAACGGCGTCAAATATTTTGTTGTAAAAAGAGGAAATGGCTGTCTCGAGATCTTGTGTTGAAAGAGTAGTCGACCAATCAGTAGTATCAAGAACATGTTTAATGCTTTCATAATCAGCATTACGGAAGTCAAATATAATTGAGTTATTGTAAGTTTTCAAGCAAGTGGAATCTGGAGTGGAAAGTTCGACTGACAGTGCTGTATGGTGTAAACTATTGCAAAAAAGATGCTCTGCGTCACTAGTTGGACTAACCACTACTTCGTCATAAGCATTTGTGAAAACAAGATCTAACCAATTACCATTTTGGTTAGGAGTTTGGGAAACCTGCTGCAAATCATTACCATAAAAGGCACTCGCAAGATTGAAATCGTTGGTGTCTACAAGGTTTACGGGGAGAAGGTAAGAGTCATTTTCATCCGGAACAAAGCAAAGATTCGGACGATTGAAGTCACCCAAAACTATTATTTTATCTTTTTCGCTAAGTGATGTTGCTAATGAAGATATTGTGTCACAAAAATTGCTGTAGATGGACTCGTCAGATCTAGGGGGGATGTAGACAACAGCGATGTAAATTGAGTTGTTATTAGTGGAGATCCGAACAATTATACATTGGAAGAAAACATTTGGAGTGGTATCTACAAGCTCACTTGAAAGTGTGTTGCTAACAGCAAGTAAGACACCACCACCTCGCGACTGACCCGTAGAACAATAATCACGGTCGCTTCTGTAAATAGTCCAACTACTATCAAGAATCTCCTCATTCTTATGAGAGGCATTAAGCCAAGTTTCGGTGATGGCGAGTAAATTAAAATGGCACGATTTGGCGTCAAGGTACAATTTACTTAGTTTGCCTCTCATACCACCACAATTGTGGTAAAAAAGTTTGAGGCTTTTCTGAGATCGGTTAGGAAAAATGCCTAAAAGGGTTGCCTGATCTTCGAAGAGATTCAGATGTCATATTACTACCATTAGAAGAATAATTTATATTGCTCGTAGAGGAGTGTTTATTAGCAGCGTTGGTACACCTGCTTGAGGGAGAAGTTGCCGTGTTAACTGCTGGGGGTATCAGTGCATTACTATTATTATGAGTAAAAGCATTGGAACAGTCAGATAAGGAAGAATTATCAGTTGTCATTGAAAATTGGGACTGAGTACGTGATGAGCGAGTTTTATGGGTGGAAGGAAATTGGGTAAAGGTGTGACTAGGGATACAATTTTTTCTTACAATTTTTTGTTTTTTCTTATACCTAGTTTTGTCGGTGATGTTTCTCCAGGGGCTGAATGTCACTCCTTTCCAATTGATGAAGCTGTTGTTTCCACTCAAGGAAGTAAAAAGCCAGGCATATTTTGATGGGATGAAGACCTTACACCGTCTTGAGGATATATGTTTACGCTGGGATAAAAATTTCACTTCGCAGTCGTTTATATGAAAATCCGCTTCGAGAATCTTTCCCAATCATTCGTCGTCAGCAGAATAAGGAATCCCTTTCACAAAGAATGCACTTTTGTTTACTGAAGTCGTTAAATTGGAAGACGTGCTCTTATTGTGAAGAATATCGTTCGTTTTTTTTATTTTTTGTATACGATTCTGCCAATCGTTTTGGGACCAAAAAGTACCGAACTTGTAAATTGGTGTTTCACCATTGAGGTTCGAGAATTTTTGCTGAATAGATGGAGTTGTACCCTCAGCTAGATTCCTTATAGGCGATGTTGCTTTGTCCTGCGTCCTCGTATTCATAGCCGTTGTGTTATTATTTATTTCCAACGTTGTGTTAAGGAGCTCCTGATGGAGTGTTATCTCATTCGCTAATAAATCTTCGTCTACATCATTTCTTGAGGTTTTGCAATGACGGTCTAAATCCTCCAACTTTCTGCTGATATCAGCTAATTTTAGTTGTTGCTCAGAAAAAGTGTCTGTGAGTCTGTCAGTTTGCATTTTTAACGTTCGTGAAAATTGTTCAAAATTTACAAGCGTACCTTTGTTGTTTGTTTGGCAAGTATCATTGGCGTTATTGAGAGTGGACAAATTCGATGCAATGGAACCCATTTTATCAATTAGAGTATCCATTTTCTTCCCAAGCGTGTCAAAAGACTTTCCGTGGCTAATACTGTTCGATTTAGAAAAGGTAGACGCCAGACCATCGAAATGACTTGATATTTCCGACAGGAATTCTTCATTTGCTCGCGCTTGTGCAAGTTGCTTGGATATGATATTGTCTTTTTCCGAATTAAGTGTCCCAATATAGCTAATTAAGTTATCGTACATAATTTTTAAGAGTCTTTCAATATTTTGGCAGTCTGTACAGATAAAATGACTCTCGAGATACGGGTGGAACCAATCTCTGGGAGCACCCATGCAGGCACCGTGCAACTTCCTATTGCAGAAAGCTTTGCATATCACGAATTTCATCGTGTTGTCGAATGCAAAGCAATTTTCGAGGCTGCACTTGAAGCTCATGATTAATTAATGAATTTGTCGATTCGATGCTCAGAAGAATCCAATATGATAAGTGCCCGAAAGTATGCAATTATTTTGACTTGGTATCTTAGACAAAAACCAATTGGTTGGTAGGTAAGTGAAATATATGTATATATTTTATCAAAAATGCGGGCGAAAATTCGGTGCCGTGTGGATTCGATCGTCGTGTGGATTTGCCCGTCAGATCGGAAAGCGGTTGCTAATGTAATGTTGCTACCAAAACTGATAAGTTATGGGATTATAATGTCAATTTAACTTTTCAATAGCTCGGCCAGTGAAGTTAATTTAAAAATGTTATGTGTGTTTATTATATTGCATATGTATTTGATTTATAATTGTTTCAAATTGAAAGTGCTATTTTATCATTTAAATTGTTTTTTCTTAAAATCAAAGCGATTTATTTTTCCCAATATGTTAACTTACAAAAAGCTGAAGTACTGACGCGGAATCGAACTCGCTCTCTAGGGGTCCAGAGCTTGCAACAATGTCACTGAGCTATGGCCGGTTGGATTTTATTGTTGATAAAATAACATAAAAACCAAATTTAGAAGTAGGATTAATTACTAAAACAAATGTTCTGTTAACATATGTGATTTTTACTTCTTTGTTCGCACTTTCCGTTAAAGCTGATTCGATTTATACACTTTCACTAATGAGGAACATGAAAAAAGGGAAATATGCTAATAGAAATAAACTAAATGACCTTTACTAAATTGTCCAAGGTATATATACAACAGAAAACCGGGTCGACCCCTCAGAGTTTTACTGTTGACGCGATTTATAGGACGACGCGACGTTACGCGACCTTGTTTTCTAACTGGTTCCTCACAGGGAAAAGAAGAAGGGTAAAAATTGTATTGCAAAGAAAGAAGGCACCCACGTTAGCACCGCACATAAAATCAGCGCGTCGGCACAGAGTAAACACACAGATAAATAAACAATGTAATGGATTATGATTTAAAAATATACGGAAATTTAATTTAATTCCGACGGGGACTACTTCACGCACGTCTGATAGATCGTTTGACTGATCGTTTGAATTAGGCTAAGAATGTTCAAATTAACATAAAATAAATTTTTTTTTCAATTTTTCATTCAAATTTATGAACGAGGAAATAAAGCCAAGGCACCATCTTTAAGTATTATATATTTTTATTATTGTTGTGTGATGGTGCCAAGGCACCATCTTTAAGTATTATATGTTTGGTCAAAATAAATTTTTCAATACGACAACGAACAAAAGATAACTGCAGAATGGAACCTACGTTGTTAATAAATAAAGTGGATAGTCCAAGACCCTTGTGCAAGATTAGACGTGGTTTAAATTTCAGATAACAAAACACCAGTTCAAAAACAATTGAGAAATTGAAAAGAATGAGGCTTACCTAAGAGCATAGACTGTTGTTAAAGGCTTTTGTCAAGTCTGTTTCGAAACCGTTAATTTATAATTTACTGAAATCATCTGAAACTATTGCTGACTATTTGTTCCGATGGCAATCAGTTGTAGTTAGTTAAATGATCATAATATGTAAAATAGACGCATATAATTAGAAAGAAACTTAACAGACAGAACCACGCAGCCTGGAAGACCTGATCTGTGGAATAGAAGGATCTAGACAGCGAGCCCCACACCAGGCGTCGAAGTTCCACCAAATAGTCCGAAACAAGACGCAGTACTCACCACGCTGCACGTACTGTAAGTACAAAGAGGGTGATCACCGAAAACATTCTGGTTCGATGGGAAGTGCACTTTAGTGAATTGCTAACCGGTCAGCTCAACGAAGAATAGGAGGCTCCACCAGTGCAAGAAAAAGACCTTATGTAGCCATCACCCAGCATAGAAGAGGTACAAAGAGTCATAAGTTGGCTGAAATTTAACAAAGACTCTTGAGCCGACGCCATAACAACTGAGCTGATTAAATATGGAGGACCCTCATTACACCAAGCAATTCATGAAATTATATTGCACGTATAATGAAGAGCATGAAGAGAAATATATTATATGCCCCTTACATAAGAAAAAAGATTCAACTATGTGCAGCAACTATATGATTATTACATTGACGTGTGCCTCTATCCAGCAAGAACGGATAGCCCCATACGCTAAAGCCATCATCGGACAATATCAATCTGGCTTGATTCCATGCAAATTAACAATTGCTCAGCTATTTTCTTTCAGGCAAGCGATGGAAAAATGTTTGGAATTCAACATTCCACTGTAACATCTATTTATAGACTTTTAGGGCTGCCTATGATAGCATAGCCAGGGTAGAACTAAATAATGCCATGAGAGATTTTGCCATCCCAAACAAACTGACACGATTGTGCAGGTTGACCATGACCAATGTAACAAGCCAAGTTAAAATAACCGAATTGCTATCCAGACCGTTTAACATCTTCAATTGGCTCCGACAAAGAGATGGTCTGTCCTGGATCCTCTTCAACATGGCGTTAGAGAAAGCAATCCGAGACTCTGACACTTCAACGAGAGGAACTATCGTCACCAAGGCCAGCCAGATACTGGCTTATGCAGATGATATAGACACTATTGGAAGATTGGAACTAGCTGTACGAGAATCCTTCATCGAGATCGAGCGAGCGGCACAAAAACTGTCGGCACTTATGGAAAAAATTGTTGACGGAAGCCAGAACTGGACCCCGGTTGTAGCGCCGATGATGATGATGACATATGAATACACACAATTCTTACAAGTGAACAATTTGTTCACCCTGACAATCCCAAACCAGATGCAGTCTAAAACTACTAATGTTGCATCACCCGCCATATTTTTTTTCTCATTTGCTTGTTGGAAATGTTGGTTGGAAATACTATTCATAAAAAAGGCGATAGAAATGTGGTAGGCAACTATCGTCCCATCGCAAAAAGTCCATGTGTTGTTAAACTATTCGAAGCGATATGACTTCACGAAGGCTTTTGAAAAGCTGGATCATTCCATTTTATTGTGTAAATTGTCCTCGTTTAACTTTCCCCAGCTATTTACTTCCTGGATAGCATCTTATTAAGAATGTCGTACCTTTTTGTGGCACCCTTTCATCAGAAATTGATGTCATATCTGGTGTTCCTGAAGGTAGTCACTTAGGACCTCTTCTTTTTCTTTTATATATAAATGACCTACCATCTGCATTGAAACATTCGTCAATTTTACTATAGCAGATAACGCCAAAAATTTTAAAAAGGTGTCTAACACTCACGACTGCTTGGGACTTCAAGCTGACCTAAATGGCATCATGACTTGGTGTGACACTAACAAATTAGTCATTAATATTGACAAATGTACCGCTGTTTCATAGACGCGTAAAATTAATCCGTTGAGCTTTGAATACTCTTTGAATAGTATTTTCTTAAAGCATTCTGACATAGTACTCGATTTAGGAGTACTTTTAAATAATTCTTCTACTTTTGACTATCTTATTAACGCCATCTTATTAAAGGCTTCATCTACCTTGGGATTTGTAAGGAAGCGATCCAAAGAGATTCATGACATATATCTTACTAAGATTCTTTTTTGTGCCTTAGTAAGAGCGATACTTGAATATTCGTGTATAGTTGAACGCCTTATCAGCAGGTGAATGTGGACCGTATCGAGTCCATTCAGAAAAAAATTCTACGGTTTTGTTTGCGTAAATTTGCATGGTCAAATCCTCTTCGCTTGCATCCTGATATTGATCGACTTAACTTACTGGCCATGAATACACTTAATAACAGACGTGAAAATTTCAAAACGATCTCTGCTACTAAGCTCCTCATGGGTAATATTTCATCTGAACACCTCTTAGGTTTGTTTGGCCTCAATACCAAGGGTCACAGAATGAGACACGTCAAAATTTTATCTGTCCCTGCCTATTGGACCAACTACGGCTCCAATAAGCCCTTTCGTCCATTCAAAGCAATTTTAACAGTGATTACCATCAATTTGACTTTAATGTATGCTCACCGTCTTTGAAAAATAACTTGGCTCAAAATAGCCCACTTTAACTGATTTGTTTGTAAGTTTTTAATCTTTTTGAATGTAAATGCTACTAGTCTGTATTAGACGAACTTTTTTGCAAATATATAAATAAATAAATATTGACTAAGCGTTGCGCTTTCAGATTGCCATTTGTTTTAACTGTTGCAGTCAATTCTTTCTGAAGCACATTTTACTTTTCTTTTTAAAACGTTTAGGTGAACTATCGAATTGCATCCAAAGAACCAAACTTCTACTGCGAGGAAACACACAAAATCCCTGAATTCTAGAGAGTATACTTTGAATATTATTATTTTTACTGCATTAGCAAACAAGTGCTTTTAATTTATCCAAAAATGAGTCGAATCATATTTGCACACCAGTGTTGTAATATAACTTAATCTAAGTTTGCTGCAATGTTTAAATTACATTAAAAAAAACTTGCTCATATGATAAAGACTGCATTTTTTGCTTGTCATACTTCTAGCTTACAAATTTTTATATAATTTTATAAATATAAATGAATTTTAATTTATATCAATTATTTAATAACAAATTTTGAATTTTTTATTTTGCAAAGTAGTAGTTTAATAGTTTTATTTTTTGTTAAGATTCAATGGAATTATCAAATAATCAAATAAATCAAGACTATATATCCATAAAGACTATTTGCGATACACTTAATAGCAATACAAAATTTTCTTCGACTTTTCATAGAAAGGTTTGAAATTCAAAGTATATGATTTCAAAAAGAATTGATGAATTTCCAGAAAAAAAGCCGCCCAGCTTCTAAAGTATATTAACCACTACTAACACTGAACCACCATCTGTGCACCTGACCGCCAAGCCACCATACTCGAAACTCTCATCTTGATTAAAACGTCGCCAAAACAATCACTCATATCCCACACTGCTATTATCAATCCGCTAAATATTGCTACCCCATAGAATTTCACTAATCCTGACGAAGATTATATCCCATAAAATCGGTCGTTGTACGCTAATCCTCGAAAAACGTGCTATTCGTTCTTTGATGGTGACAGCGACTTATACAGTCGTGCTGTTTCGCTCGCTACGTGACACGCTCATAACGCAAATTAGTGCAATATCGTGACGTACGACTTTAACTACGGTAACTACGTAGTCGAACAACAGCTTCATCATCTTGGATTTACGGTGAAATCCGTACAAGTAGCAGGACCTCACAAAAGCAGCGCATATCTTTCGCGGGCACCTTCTATCGAATCGAAACATTGCCGTTGAAAAACTTTGTTCGATGTTTTAGTTTATAAAGGTTACTTTACTGCATGGATTGCGAAACATTTGACTCTAGAATGGATCAACCCGGGTGGCCACTAAAGAGCCTGGCGACGGCGAGGGTTGGAATAGCACCTATCGTCAGCAATAAATCACAAAGGAAAATAAGCTAATTTGCTTAATAACAGTCTCGTGTTTTCGGGTCCAGGCGAAGATTCGCATGCAAAGTTGGATTCAAATCGATGGATAAGGATATTAATAATGTGGACGAGATCGTATCAAAGCTTGGTAGTAGATTATCAGGTCATTGTTTCGTGCACTGTTGGAGAATAAAGATTAAATCTGAAGTTTAAAGATGAGGACACATAATGTAACTATGGATATTTAGAAAGAATCCAATAAATGATTGTATATCGTCCTATTAGGCGTTCGATAGAATCGAGACCCACGTTGGGCGCTTTCTTGATTGCAGTGTGTATGACTATAATAGAATACTTTTTTGTGGATATTAGTTTTGCAATCACTTTCCCAGTTTAAATCATTTTCTTCACAAACCGTATTCTTAGAATTCTTGTTTATTTCATCTCCTGGCAATGCTCCTCCCACTCCATTTGAATCATTGCTGACAAATAACCATCACCCGCCCTTGTCATTGACTCCCATTTAATTAACTGTGGACTATAAAAGGTCAGACCAGGTCAAGCTGCTAACATCTACCACCATTAGCTTGCTTGCATAGCTCCGCCGTCAACAACGATGAGATAAGTGCCGTAAAAAGTTTTGCTGCTTTTAACTTCATTTTTAGGCAACAGCTCTTTCCGATCGTCTCTGTCCGAACTGTGTGCGTGACTCGCTGCATTCATGTGTAATCGACTGGACACGTATTGCTGTCGAGCACCGAGACAAACCGATTTTGATGCCCGTCGCACTTCTCTTAGGCACCCAATGCTCCCAGGCCGTCCTTCGTGGCGCATCCTTCGTCGACGGCTCGAACCCAGTCAGGCATCACACGGAAATCGAAAGCACGTTCTGCTAATGCGAGAACAGACAATTGCTTATCGCCGGATTTGATCGATTCTATTAAAGTGTATCGACCTCGCCTGAATTAATTGCAATAATTGTATGTTTTGTGGAATTAAACGCACGTTATTTGTCTAGAGGGTATCGGATGTGTGCTGGCGACGACAACTGCTACACCGGCAAGTGACACTGTATCCGGTCTGATAAAAGCGGGGATGGTTCATCGATTGTCGAACCGTATCGATTCCAGGAAGCAATATAGACATGAATTATGATGGGTTTAGAAGTAATCTTGGCGGATCGTCGTCGGTAAATGAGTGTTAATCGGGTTTTGAATGCTGTTTAAATACTAGTGTGATAAGAGGTGAACACAATGACTGTGGCATTTGATAGTTTGTCGTTAATAGTTTGTAATTATTTTTAGCATATTCATTTGAATGAAAGTACAAGCAATATATTGAGCTTTTGTTCAACTACCGCGGCCACAAAATACTTAAATAAATCTACGGTGCACATGATGGAGTGCAATTTTTACACAGGATAAATACATTTTCGTTGAGATGTGTCCGAACTGTGAAGCAATGCTTTTATGCAAATATTTGAAGCTCCAGGGAATTAAAAAATACAAAGAAGTGAAGTTACAGCTATTCATGGATTCATAACTATTCATGCATAATTATGGTGTCCATACAATCCTTCTGTTTTGAAAAAAATATGTGAAATAATTGGCGTATCATATATCTTTACTCGAAATATTATATTTTGATTGATAAACTTTCAATCGAAATAACATTCTTTGACTTAATTTTGCAAATGTAATTTTGCTAACATAAATTAAAAGTACAGGGTTATTCAAAAAGTTGGGCCCAATTTAATAAGGACGCACTTCACGAAATAGAAATTGGATATGAACAGTTTTGTTTATCACCTCTTGGATGGTTTTATTTTCATAAAAGGCCACTAAAGCACTGGCACGAATTGGCAGGCATTTCGTGTCACCGTAAGCTGTGAGTAGGATGGCTAGTATGCAGCATAAGGTTTTTTGTGTCCTTGAGTTTGCAAAAAGTGAGCTGAGAACTATAATGCAGTAGGTATTTTGTCTCTAAATCAGCATTGAACCACCGAATAGGAGAGAAATAAGCAGTTGGCGAGTTTTAAGACAAGGTTTACTGTGCAAGCACTACCGCTTACAACATGTGCAGCGGTCCTTGAGAATGACGAACAAAAAGCTTATTTTTTGTTATATTTATTTATTTATTTTTATTACATTTTTATATCAAGCACTTGTATGTAAACAATAATAGGTTCAGAATAATCGACGGAAAGAGTATAAGTACAATTAGTATTTTCACTGCCAAGGAAATGATGCTGTAGGGGGAAATAACATAGTTTCCTAGGTAATTTCGTTAAGCAGTGTCAGTAAATTGGCCAATGATCGCTTGATCACATGCTATGGGGACATTAATTACATAATTTTGTGGGCTATTACCATGTTGGAACCATTCTACTGAAAGTTAAGAGAACATTGACGATAGCTTGCCGGCTGCTGTGTGGACCAGAAACAAGGCCGACGTCAATTGTTCTTTTGTACGCTTGACGATTATCAAACGCATCTCTCACGCATCGCATGGGCAACGGCCCGTGTGTGAACTGCCTAAATTTTTAGCGTTGAAGCTACTTTCTAGCTTAGCGGAAAAGTGAATCGACACAATGTTGACATAAGGAGTCTACAAAATCTCCATTCAACATTGCAACGGGAGAAATACTCGGCGAAGCCAAATGTGTTCATTGTCTTATTACGGACAAAAGTTTTTGGACCATTTTTTATAGCGGCAAGCATTATAAATGGAATAACGTATCTGGTCAAGTTGGAGCAATGGTTTTTTCCTCAACTTACTGAAGATTCAGAAGTGTTCATTTTACAAGAAGATTTAGCTTCGTTCCGTTAGCACTGTGCTGTCCGATGATTTTTAGATCAACCCTTCATCGGCGATGCAAAGATCCTACGGTAGACCTGGCTTTACACATTTTGCCACCGAGATCTTCTGATTTTACGTCATGTGACTTTTTGGGAATATGTTAAGGAAGATGTTTACTTCCCACCTTTGCCAACATCTCTGGTTAATTCGCGGAACCGTGTCACTGCTGACGTCATTCAAAAAAAAAGCTGACTTTTATTCTTACCAGTAAGCTGATATGTGCCCTCTAAAAATATTTCTGTCCAGCCTGTCTGAGCTGCGAAGAACTTGGCAAAACATTGATATCATAGCACATTATGGGCCATAATCGGCTTCTACAATGGTTGCAATGATGACGACCAAAACACAGAGTTTACTCTACACAATGGGCGACTTGATGGACTATCCCTGATTTTTTCGGTCGCGTGTGATGGCCCGCTTTGATGTGTGTGAAAAATCGGTCTGAAAGCCATCCTTGGCCATCGTCATTTCCATGCCTTGTTACTATTGGCTACTACAAGGCATCGTCCGTCAATACAATGGGCCACAATAGAGCGTCTCAGAATTATAAAGTCTGGCTCCCCAAAAAAATCGCCTGGCTTTTTACCAACGTGGAAGGAAGCAGCAGGAGCTATGACTGGAAAGGCATCAAGTTTTCCCTTTTTGGAAGTCCACCAACAGCAGCAACAATTTTAGGAATATAAGTAATAATGCTAATGTAATCAATAATTGTACTGTCTTTAAATTGCCAACTATCCAAAAAAAACCTCCAACAAATCTTCAGTTTCCACCAATGAATGTCTAAATATTCCACTCCAGAATATCCATAATTTTGCATCCAGACGTTTGTCTACGGACACATCTCCCCAAACTTTGACGTAAAGCTCAAAGCCTTTACTATTAGTAATCGATCGTCTTCTACTCCCTCAAATACAGTTTCGGCTAAACACATTCTGACTCCAAATACCTTGCAAAAACCCCGGTCTACAATTAGTAATCGCTCCTAATAAGGCATGCTCTCTCAAGTGCCTTAGAATTTTTTACCACAATTGCAGTGGTATAAAGGGCATATTAAAGAAACTCTACCTTGACAAAAAATCATGCCATTTCAACGTACTTGCCTTTACTGAAACTTGTTTAAATGAATCTCATATTAACAAAGAGCTGGACAATCTTCAGAAATGATCATGATTATATCCTCACTAGCCAGACAAGAGGAGGTATTATTTTACTTGCTGTTAGTAAAACCTTCTCACGCGAAATTGTCGAGTCAACCCCGCATAAATAGTTTCAGCATTATAATTTCAGCGAGAGCACATCGGTATACATCGGTTTATTTTATGTCCCGGCTAGATCTGATGACTCTATGTACAATTATATATGTGAATTTATATCTCCCTTGATGGCATCTTGCAGCGCTGAGAATCAAATTATACATCTAAGAGACTATAATCGCCTTAATTTACGTTTTGTTCTTACCTATTAGCCATCTTCATTATTCTGATTTTGATATTGTGAGTACTTTTTATGGTAATGATTTGCAGCAGGTTGCTCCAACTCCCAACCGTAATGGTAATTGGACTATTGACGCGGAGTATTTTTTCTCCAACAGCCTTCATCATTCCGCTCTCAATCTTGATTTATCCACGGCAGATTTCAATATCTGTCAAACCTACACACAAAAAAAAAATCGGTCTGCTATATGTGTAGCAAAAATAATAATATCCGTAATAGCCATAATTAACTGTAGTGGGCACAAAATTGCCCCTACAAATATATTTTTGTTCTATTTATGTGTGATACATAACATATACAAGCAACAGGTATAACTATTGATTTAAAAGGTATTATGAGTATATGGAAATCCAGAGTTATACTCATTTTAAGTATAATTTGGCTTTCAGGTAAAAAATATATCTCGGGTACACAAAATATGCACACATCAATCATAATTATGCACGCTACAGGTATAAGTTCTATATGGGTTTCTCTGTTTTCTGGTAGCAAAAGATATGAAATCCATACAGTTGGTATATTATATACGCGACAGGTATAAAATGACCACTGAACAATGTAATATGCTTTTCGTAGATATATGGTTTATTTTCGTTTCTAATTATGGGGCATCTTTTGTTTATAGTTTGAGATTGAGCTTGCAAAAGGGTCGGTAGCTTAGCTCGCTAACGCGTCAGTCCGAAGCAGCGATCTACTGCCCGCGGGTTCGAATCCCGCCGTGCCCATGGCTGTATTTGTTCGTCTTATGTTGTCTTAACAGTCAGCGACTGGGCATAATACCAGCGCTCCATTGATTAAGTGCCACATTAAAGCTTTAGTAGCGACTAAGAATAACATTAGCGCTTTAGAAAATGAGAAATAAATGTGGCACTTAGAAGAATAATGGAATAGTTGTTATCGGCTTCTCCCATATGTGTCTCCTTACCGCCATGGCTAAGCACTCGCTTCAAAGGGCAATCCCCTGAGCTTTTTTCTGCTTACATACGATAAATATTTATATTATATCTGCCGTGAATATATTATGTCTTTCAAAATACACCCATATACTCATGTGAGATATATTATATTTCCGTCGTTTTATATCTGTCAGCGATATATTTTTTTTTTGAGTGTAGAATAATACTATTGTATACGATTTCCGTAATGAGGATTATGATAGCATTCACCATTCTTTTGGCAATGCTCATTGGACAGATACGCTCACATCTCAATTTCTTGACGATAATATAAATTCATTCCACAAATTACTGTTTGACGCGGTCGAAAGATATGACCTTAAAATTATGAGAAAGAAAAAACTTTCTAAGCTTTGGCTTGACACGACTTTTAGACATCTGAAGAACTATAGAAATAAGCTTTACAAACCAATAAAAAATTATGTTGACTCTAGCCATCGTATTAAAGAAAAATATAATGCAGTGGCCAAAGAATTCCATAAAAAGTCTGACGAAGTATATGACAGATTCACTAAAACTACTGGTGAGAATATGATCCACAGCTCCAAATAGTTTTTCGACTTTCTGAATATGAAGCGGAGAACACCCGGTTATCCTTCTTCTATGTGTAATAAGACCTCAATGTCTTCTTCTCCTCAAGAAATTTGCAGTTTTTTTTCGCAGAAAACTTTCAAAAGGTTTTTACCCCAGCCAGTACTCCTACATCCTGTCACTCCCCTAGAATAAATAGAACAATTTTCGCTGAGACTATAAATATTGCCAGAGATGATATTTTAAAGCTATCTTGGAGCTTGATAGTAACAAAGGCCCTGGACCCGGTCTTCTTCCTCCGACTTTTCTTATTAAATATGTTGCGCTGTCTTTTCTCTCCTTTTCATATCATATTTAATACATCTCTTTCTTCTGAGTATTTTCCATCGTATTGAAAATCCTCCTACGTTACACAAATATTCAAAAAATGGCGATAGAATACCAGTTTAAAATTAAAGAGGTATCGCAATTTGATCCACTATTCCTAAACGGTTTGAAAAACTCATATGTGATAAACTATCCCCTCTGTTTGATGCTTGACTTAACAAGCAGCGTCATGGTTTTAGGTAAGGGCGTTCTACTACTACTACTAACCTGACGGTGCTGGTTACCCATGTTCTTTGTAAACTGGAGATTGGTGATCAAGTTGACGCAGGCTACACTGACTTCAGGATGGCATTTGACCGTGTTAACCATTCTATTTTGATTTGACCGTGTTACCATTCTATTTGGAATTGCAGGATCTCTACTGCCTCCATAATCACTCACAATATGTGAAATTCCAATGGCTTATTTCTAAAAAAATCATGTCAACTCAGGTGTACCTTAAGGTAGCGATCTTGGTCCTCTGGGTTTAAATATTTATTTTCAGACCTGTTGGAGTTTTTATCTGATGTACCTCATCTACTCTATACAAACGACATGAAAATTTATCATAATATAAAGGCACCATCAGTCTCTCAACTTTTTTTCAATTAAAACTAAAACCCGTGGAACACTGGTGCTGCGTGAACAACCAACCTCTCAATATATCAAAACGTCATGAGATTAGCTTCTCCCAAAAAAGTACTCTCGTACATTATACGTACCTTTTAAGCAATATGGTAATATATTAGACCTCGGTGTGGTGCTCGATGTAAAGCTCCGATTTGATTTTCACTATGACAAAACGACTTCTCAAGCAAGTAAACGACTTGGCTTCATTAAGCGACGAGCCAGAGATCTTATTTTCACAAGGCTTTCTTATCCTGCCCTCTCTAGTCGACCGGCCTAGTGTCCTTGTTATGGTTAATTAATTGATTTCGATATTGTTTTTATTAATTTTGCGTGCTCAATATTGTGCCCTACATGTAATTTTAAATTAAATGTTAATTTATTTGTTTGCATTGTATTCAGTTGTATTTTATGCCTGTTATTAATTTGTTTAGTTTTTTATCTTATTTTTATTTCATTTTTATGTAATTTTATGCCTTGTCTGTTGAAGTAAATAGATAAATACTCGCAAACTTTCTTTATACCGGCCTGCGTTCCGCAGGGCTCCTGTTTAAGTCCAATCCTATTCAGCATATTTAGCGCAGATGTTCCTCAAAATCCTAACTGCAAGATGACAATCTTGCATCCACAAAATGTGCATCCACAAAAGCTCTGTGAATTACATGATAATCGAAACACTTGAAGGACAACTTTCTAAAATTAACCAATACCGTCATCGATTTAAAATAAAAATAAACTTATCAAAAACATCGCCATATTCTTTTCCCTGACAAGAAAAAGATGGATTGGGTGGAGAAGTTTCGATATATGGGCATTATTTTCGATAAAAAAAACTTACCTTGAGAAACCACGCAGATGAAGCTTGTGATAAATTATCTAAAACCATCTGCGCACTGTACTCATTGATAAATCAAAAGTCAAAAATATCAGTAGAAAGCAGGACAATTATGCAGAGCCACTACTACTCTATGGAGCTCTTACGTGGATACAGTGTGCCAAAACCCATAAAAATAAGCTGTTAGTTGGGCAAAAAATACCTAAAACTGATACTGGACAAACCTTTTTACTACTCAACTGGGAAAAATCACAAAGAAGCCAGCATAATTAAAGTTGGCAATCTTAAAAACAATACTCAAAATATACAAGACCAACTAATAAGTGGCCTTTTCTTATAGCGAGGTACCATCGACTTTAAGGGGGTATTCCGGTTTTTCGGTTTGAAAAAATCGAAAATTTTTTTTTTGCATTTTCTTATTCCACTATGATCATATAATCTTGCTTTAAAATTTTATCGCAGTATCTGTTTTCGTTTTGAAGTTATTCGCATTTCCACCACTATCATCTCTGGAAAATCCCCGGCACGCTTGAGGCGAGAGTGTTTGAGATAAAACTTTAAACGCGATTTTCTCAAAACCATCTTTTCTCAACTTCTTGACAAGATTTCTCGAAAACGGTCTTACAGAATTTAATGAGTGATATATCAAATTATTTGCTATGTTTTAAGGAAAAAGCTGAACTACGATTGTGATGATACAAAACAATTAACTATAATTTTTAATAAAAAAACTTAAAAAAAAAGGAAAAATTAGAAAAAAAATTTGTTATCAGCTGCCATTTTTTAACGAATGATTGGATATTGATAAGCGTAGTTCATCTTGTAACGGGTATTTTCCTGAGTAAAATGACACCTCATTTGCTAATTTCAGATAATTCAAACGGACGCAATCCTGCCAAGATTGATTTTCAAAGGTCAACTTCAAGCCCTCATAGCAACAACAATTTTCAACTTTTTTTTTTAAATCCAAGTTTTTTCTAAAGTTTAAATCCTGCAATAAACGCAAAATAAAACCATATCCATTGAGTATTTATTTTTATGTATTAAAATTCATATTGAAATAATGAATGATTATCGCGTGAAAAACCGGAATACCGCCTTAAGTTCTCTTATTAATAACAAATAGTAGTAAGTAGTTTTTAAAATATAAAATCAAATATATCAACTTTTCCTTGCAGCAGCACTAGATCAGGTTCAGAGATATCAAAAATTGCATATGCGAGACAAAATATAAAAAGTAAATATACTGTGTAATCTCAGAAATATTTTATATTGAAAACACTGTAAAAATTTTGCATGAATATAAATTAATAAAATGAATTGAATTGAACAAAATGTTTCCTCTCAACATGCCTCTTATGGCTTTTTTACATTCCCCTAAAATATTAAAGCCTGCATTCATAAATAGATAACTAATCGTCGGATACAAACCCAAAAAAATTTCATATGAACAATTTCGCAAAAGACGATTATTCGAAAGCTTTCCATTTCAATAAATTAACGTTTTAGTAAACATCGTAAACAACCTTACAATCATAATCAAAGTTTGTACCTTCCTAACCTGCCTTACAGGCTCATACAATATAATTTACACTTGACAACAACACCGACATCCAACATGAATTCTTACCGATTCAACACATCAAATTAATAGTAAAACCTTCCTCAACGAAAAAACCAACAAACCCTCTTGCTATTATAAAATCCATGCCAAAGCACCTTCCGCCCTGTAAATTTCCGACTTTAACTAATTGTCACCAGTC
Organism: Nemotelus pantherinus; assembly: GCA_963978885.1. Lineage (NCBI taxonomy): Eukaryota > Metazoa > Arthropoda > Insecta > Diptera > Stratiomyidae > Nemotelus > Nemotelus pantherinus. The sequence continues at coordinate 224,679,295 of OZ022264.1, forward strand.
AACAAACTCACAACGACCAACGACAACAGTAACGGCAACAACCACGGAAAAACGGGAAAAACTGAGTGACCTGCACTGGTACAAAACACTCGCTAGTAGCACTTACATCAGATACCTCCCCCCCTATGAAAGAGGCAAAATTGAACAGAGCCCGCGTCGCTGATTTATTGGACTTTAATTTAAAAGGACTCTCTCGCTCGACGTTGAGCTGCTGGAGTTTCTTCCAGTTTTTTTTTTTGCTTTTGGCTTTTCAAAAACCTCTTGTTACGAGCAAAGCTGTTTTCTTGTTCATTGTCCTCGTTCACGTGGCGAACGGCTGACAGAAGCCCAAACTAAATCTCCAACACATCCAAGATCATATCACCCACACACACACACATTTAGTCCAACAGCCATCAGTTGTATCGTAGCAAGGACAGCAAACAACCAGAGCCAGTATGCCCCTGCTCTGTACGATGAGACACCTAGTAGAATCCTGGGACTGATGGGCTAAAGCTCTGCACGGTTGGTGGGCGGTAAAGACGTAGGCGACAAAAATCTGCTGGATAAGGAGATGCAGGAGCTTTCATGCTCCTTATTCGGTTGTATTTTCACAGATTACGTGTTCTGATAGTTTTTCGGTTGGTCGAAGGAGAAAATAGTTGAGAATGAAATATTTTCGGGATTACGTTTCGTTCGATTTTTCTTGAGGCTCTGCGAGAACTTTTACATCGAAACAGGTCGAAAGACATCCATTATGCGAATGGGTCGATCAGGTCTTGAAGTAGTCCCAATGCCGCTCTTACCATCACCATGTCATCAAAAATGTACAGATATTTGCCCTTTGAGTATGTGTACGCTGAGCTTAAACTGATACTCTATCAGCCACTGAGGACTGCGCTAATTGAGGGGTGTGAATACGAGCCTCGACGATGAGGTAATTCAATCGAAATCGTTGACAATGGGTGGTGGCGAGTGCTGTGGACAAGGTGAGACGAGTTCCTGTGGACCTGCAGCCACAATGACCACGAGACTGAAAGGTGGGAAAGGACTCATTATCTGTTAGAATATATACGAAGCTAAGATACATGAGAGATGACACTATCGTACTAAAGAAATCAAACGATGTCATATGCCTTCGTTTCGACTCCCCAGGTATGACTCAATAGCTACTAAAAAGAAATCGAATTGTTCAAAAGAATCCTACTATATGACAAGAGTGATTCACTTACTCAAACCTGATTTCCCAGTTCATCTTTATCGATTCATGGTTTTTCAATGATTGCTAGTGTAGCATTATACATGCTCTGTCATGAAAGTGATATCGGTACAGCACATACTCGCTGATTTGGAGTAAAAGGACGAGAGCGAAACAGAGCATAAAAGTAAAGCCACGTTCGCCTCTCTCGAGAACTTCCGCGATAACGATGGCTTTTCATTGAATTCTAATTTTTGAATTGATATTTTGTTCCCATTTCGAAGTGTAAGTACTTCCAGAGTGAGAACAACGAGCTCATTCGGCACTTTGTTAACGTAAATGATGTCAGAGGAAGACGGAAAACAGAAGTGGATCACAAGTGCCATTTGGCTGCACAACTTCAAGTGCAGTGCTGGTGGAATTTTTAAAAAGAAATTGAATGGATGAAGAAGAAGAAATTGTGTAGCTTATTGGTACAAGTCAAGTGCACGTGTTTGATAAATGTCAGAAAGCATTTACTTCATGCCAACAAAGGCCAGTATAATATAAGAATGATGGTTGAACATAAAAGATCAAAACACAATCGAAATCATACATCTGTATGACACTCATACATAAAGAATTCCGTTTATATGAAACATACATCCATCTGAAATTCACATCAATAAAACATAACATCAAACACTATGCTGTATTTTGTCGTGAGAAAAACATATGTGGAAATAAGGCCTTCCGTCAATACATATTGTTTCTTTGTTCCTATCGCCGATATATACATTTCTACGTGCATATGTACGAGGACATTTGTTTCTCACACTATGACCTTTTGCCTTCTTGATTTATTTGATTGGTTTGGAATTTCCTGAGTTGCTTGCTTATCAAGATGCCAGTACTTACAAGATATCACAATGCATTAAATATGAGCCGAGAAGTAGCGGCTGGATGTGAGTGTTTGTGTGTGTGTGTATTTATGCAACAATGAGTGCAACGACGCCGTTATAAAATCAGAAATGTTAGACAAATGTCGATTCTAATTGCAATACAAATTAGGTGCATGATTTGTATCACTAGAAGCTGTTAAGGAAGACGGAAACTTCGGAGAAAAAAAATATGGATGATTGAAGTTTCTAAGTAGAAAACACATTCACGTTGGTTCGAGCTGATATTTCGGACTGTTATCTAAAATTTATGTTTTCATTTCGCATAGTATAAGAAAATAGTTTCTTAATCAAAGAGGAACATAAAATCATTACGATCAGACTAGAAGCGCACAAAATATGAAATTCAAATTATTGCTGAATAATAAATAATAAAATAATTAAGAAGAATATTTAGTCAAACAAAATTTTAGTACACTATTTCTCTTTCTTTTGACCAGAAATCAGTGGTTACGTTACTTTAAGAAAGTTTGAAAATGTTTCAAAACACTGTTTTAGCTTTCTCAAAGGCTTATCAATTGTGCTAATACCGTAAGATTAGTACGAAATGAAGCACGTATTTTGCATTTATTGCATACTTTTGTGTTTTTAAAAACAAATTTTGTACATCTCAGCAAACATCACAGCTTTTTTTGCGAAAAATTCGTAATACAATGATATGCGCCCAGTGTGGGTGTTGTGGTATGAATTTGCATATAAAATAATTATTTGAGTGAATACTGGTTCGAATGATGCGCTTCATTTTATGTTAGTTTCCGACGTTGAGTTTATTTTAGAGTGATTAATTGTCAACAAACAAACTATTAATATTCAAATATTATAATTTAAAATATTCTTCAAGCTCCGTAGTGTAATGTTCTGCTCAGTTACTTAGGAATTTGTTCAGCGAAATTCATTACATGGGCTAGAAGCTTAGTTATAGCATAAATAAATAAAAATATATAAGTAGAACATTAATACACAAAACAAAAATATAGGAACAAAATAAAAGTACAATCAAAAAGTAAAATAGAGTGTATGCAGAAGTATGCAAAAAAACGCACTACGAAGTAGGTTTTTGAAAATAACTGCAGACTGTAAGAGAGAACTACACTGAAGATTATTATGCGCCCACAATAAACTCAAAGCAGGTAGAAATGAGCTTTCATACGCGCACAAGATGCATTAAAAAGTTAAGCTAAGGCGGAATTAGGTAAAAAAAACACGCCTAAGATTGAGATAAATTGCGAAAAACTCTAAAAAAGAAAGCAATTTTAATGGTTAGTTCTGTGGCGATCAAGTTAAAGAATATCAGAGGTTAATAAATATTCTCTGTAGTGACAATATGTCAGGTTAGACTTAAAAGCAATACTTTTCTGAAAAGATTCAACCAGCCTAGGCAAATAACAATAACGAGGACCCCACAGAAAAAGAGAAAGAAAAAAAAATGAACAAGGAGTTGCTGCAAGCAAGTTTAACAAATCCAGCGAATAATGGAGCATTTTTAGTGAGGGTTTTAATGTGAATATTCAACATAAGCTTCCGATCGAGAGTAGCGCCAAAGCCAGTAAAATAATTGACAACTGAAATAATGATACTGCAAATAGTGTAAAGGATCTCAAAAGCACAAGATTTCAAGGTAAAAGATATAGAGAAATATTTAAAGATATTCAAGGACAAGAAATTGCAGTCACAACAAGAAACAAGACGATTTAAGCCATTTTCCAGAACACGATGATCAGAAATAGCATTGATGAAACGAAATATTTGCAAGTTATCAGCGTACCTTAGACAAGGAGAAAGAATCACACTAGGAAGGTCACTGGCGAAGATATTAACAACCAAACGTTCAAAGAAAGTTTTTTTTTTGCACACTGGAAGAAGAAAAAAAAAAGAAAAGTTTGAGAAACCATGGAGGAAGACATAGCAAGTTCGATTAAATACAAATGACAACATCTACAAGAGTAGAAGTTCCCATCGGCCATAATACTCTAATTTGCGTAAAAATAACTCATGATTGACTGAGTCAAAGTCAGTGTATATGTCGCTTATCTGATGGATTTTTTCTAAAGCAGAAGCTACTTTATGGGCAAACTCATCTAGGCTAGTGGCAGTACTCCACCTGTTCATGAAACCGTACTGTTGAGTGGCAAAACTGTGGCGAAGAGCGTCATAAAAGCGCTGAAATTTAAAAAAAGAACATGAAAGGATTGAATTTGGAAAAATAATTAGTCATTAAGTTTCGATTGACAGACTTATGAATTAAAAAAAAATGCTTGACACTTTCCAAGAAGATGGGAAAATGCCTTTACAGAGACGAATGGTACAACTGATGGACAGGGGAACGTAAAGAGAAGTAGCAAGTTTCTTTATGTTGTCAGCTCCATCAAAGCCCACAGAGAAGCTGGAATCAAGCGTTTATATTAAATATTGAACTATTGGAAAATTGACCATAAGTAGTGGGTGGACAGAGGAAAAATGAAAAAGATGGACGAAGTAGACAAAAGAAGTAGGATTACAATGTACAGAGGGAAGAAATCTACCAATAGATTACATATTTCTAGCGAAGTAGATGCGAAAGCGATTCTTTTAATATCTCTTTAATATCTCAGAATCAAGTAAAGAGGAAGAACCTCCTAGAATCCGTTGTGCTAATGGAGTATTCCTAAATGAAAAGAAAGTCGCGCATTATGATTTTGTTTTAACATTGCTAGCAGATTGCAAATCAGCTAACAAGTCAACGCTATCCCATATGTTTTTCATTTGTCCTGACTCCAAACAGGAGCAAGGAACACCATGTTTGATAAGTTTTCACGCTTAGAGCTCTATGGTATAATCGGATCATTTCGATATGCATTTTGCCGTTGAAGCAAAAACAAATCTCATCATTCAAGGCACTTAAACTTTTCGAAAAAAGACAAATACATTAAAATACTACCAGGATTATTCTTAAACCCAAAATTAATCGAGGTCACGAAGCCTATCTGCAGCTAACATGATCCACTCCGTTTCAAGGAACGTAATGTTTTTGGAACAGTGACTTTTAAAAGTAATAGGAAAATGACTAAAAGCACTATGTATATCTACTTTAGGGACGTGTTTTATTTATAAAATTTAGGAAATAAACTATTTCTTATTAGTATATTTTCAATAACAAACCCGTTTTCAATCAATTAATATACAGAGGACTATAAGTTTGAATGTGGTATAATCAAAATAAAATTATAATATTTATTAATATGTAACGACGCAAAAAATATTAGAAAATAATAGTGAAAACAAAATGTTCATTAAAAACTATAATTCACAGCAGTTAAGAGTTCATAGTAAGAAGTGGTTAGATTATTTAATCCATCTGCTAAGTATTAGAAAAAATCGTTGTCTGCCACCAAGTTCAATCCATTTCTTCAATCAAATGTAAAAAACATACGCTCCATTCCAATTTAATGAATGGTTCTCGTAAACAACAGCAACAACAATTATTATTCATTAATACCAACAACTCATCACATTCTCGTTTTTTCCGCCTTTTTTTCGTTCACTAATTAAAACCGATATTAATTCTGGTAATTAATACTGCACACTTGCGAAAAGTTAAAAGCATAATTCAAACTCAGGCAGATTGATGTTCTGACCTTCACAAGGGTTAAATTTATGCATGAATCTATGAATGTAAATGTTTAAAAACGTTTGAAAAAATCAATTAGTGAAATTAAAAATACTGTATATTTTTTTTGTTTAATAAATTATTTTTCAGTATTCCTACTCGTTCATCTAGCTATCTTTTAGTTTGCCCATCCATCAGCTTTTCTATCTATTAATTAATTTTCCAATTAGAAACACCGTGAATCTGGTTTACATCTCTTGCGAAAACATCGAATGCTAGGTCCTTCATTACTGTTGAAATTGTAATAATTGTTCATACATATGCTTAAAAGTTAAAGTATGTATGCATCTCGGAATACAGAGAAATCTCAATTTTTTAGAAGTCGTTGACATGAACAAGATGGAACTAGTACTCTTTTACGGAAAAGTCGAGTGTAACTGATACTTATGTAACTAATTATGAAAAACCAATGAGTTTAAGCAATGAATACATGAAAAATGGGCGAAGTTATATAATTTTTGGCAATTGTTTTTTGCGTAGATCATAGAATATTTGGATGAGAAGTATGCTTCTTGTGTGTAGCTAAGACAGCCAGACGACTAGATGATTTCACAATCAAGGAACCGGGCAGCCAGGCTATGAAGTAGCTTGATAGCCAGTCTCACAAACTAAGTATTCAAACAACCAGACGCTGAAACTCTGTAATCTAGCGGATAGAATACTAGCCCCTACTATGTGCAATCCCTGGCTAGGTTGAGACGGGGGGTTGAGACGACCAACATTTTAGATAGTGTGGTTTTGAACAGGCACCTGAGTTAAATCAGGGGTAAGCTGAGTCGTGGTACAAATAACTCCACACTCATACACGTTGATTGTAAATCTGTAAATGAAAATCTCTATCAGCTCTCTATCAGCAAGGGTTGTCGTCAAATTAGTTTACTTTTACTTTGAAATCTGTTTCATTTTCTACCAATGGCAGATTACCAGTCGAACGAAGAGAAAAATGGATAAATTTAGTCTAAAAAAATTATTTTACTTATGATGTTGTAGATATGTACAAGGATATGTTGATTTTTAAGAGTTATCATACATTATAGCCATAATACAGAGTACTCAATTTATTATGTATAAAGAAATATTTCTTTCTAGTTAAAGACAACTTCAACGAATCCTTAAATATCTAGAATATATATCTAGGGCCTATCCAAATTGACGTCTGAAACTTCAGCTTGTTATAAAAGAATATGACGTCAGATCAAGTCGAGCCTGTCCGAATTCAGTTATCTACGCCTTGTCATTGATCTCCTGTATAACACATTCTGATTTGACTTTTCGCTGGCCTCATGTTTTTTTTGAGGCAATGTTACGAGACAAAGCCATAGATTTTGGACACCTCGTCTTGGTCTGCTTCAAACTGTTAGAATAGCTGAGCTACTCTGCTGACGTCACAATCTGTCATCACAAGCTGAAGATGAGGACGAAGACGTGATTTTTGAAAGGCTCCAAAAATATGTATATATCTAGAATATTTATAGGTCATCATCATCGGCTCTAAAGCCGAGGTCCGGTCTTGACTTCCTTTAACAAATTTTTCCAACTGTGCCGATTGCAAGTCGATGTCATCCAATTAGGCACACGTAAGCTCCGATTGTCTTGGTCAACGCCATCCCTCCAGCGCAAGCACGGTCTCTCACGCTGTCGTCTGCCGTAAAATCTACCTAAAATGGTTTTACGAGCAGGATCCTCTTCGCTTACGCGAGCTAGGTACCCTGACCATCTGAGTCTACCTAGCTTTATCTTTGTAATTGTATCTGCTTCTAAGCTTTAACTCATGGTTGCAGTATCCCCAATAAACAAAATTTAGTTTTACCAATGTCGCATTTTTTTCCAATCTTTTGTGGTATGAAAGGTGCTTATGTGAGCTGTCAAACACAGTATAAAGCTTTTGTTTTGAGCGTAAAATGCAAGTGTTCATATCGCATCGGAAATCCTGAAATCCATTCAAAAACATTGGCATGTTCGGGCGGCTCTTCTTCACTACTATCTTTTGAGAAAAAGTGCTGCGGAAACGAGCCGATGGAGAATTTAAATGAAATTAAAATAAAATTGAATGATCCCTGTCAAACTTTTGAAGAATTATCTACCGCACTGTATGTTGACCAATCTAATGTTGGAAAACACTTTCATGCGATGAAAATGGTTCAAAAGAAAGAAAAGTGGGTATCATGGGAGTTTGAAAGGCGTTCGCTCACATGTATAATGTTGCTGTAACGACAAAGAAAAAATATTTTTTTTGAATAGTTTATCGCCAATCTGAGCAGGAAAGTATCTCACTTTATAAACAGTCACTTAGTCTTATAAACTGATTTTCTTGTGCGCAAGCACGTTCTATAATTGTAAGAGAAACAACATATTTCCTCCAAAAAATATATTTTGTACCTGTTTGATTGAGAGGGGAAAATTATTGTATTTCAATGCTTAATTTCGAAAACGTAGCTGCTCTACTTTTATACAATGGCTCATTGTTTTTTGATAAGCCTCCCTATTTGTGTTTTACATGCATGCTGGCAGCCAATTTAGAGGATTTATTATTTCTTGTAGTACTTGTTTTATTTTGCCAAAAAAAATTACCTGACGTTTTCTTTCTTTTTTGGGTTTTTTCGGGCACATTTTTTCGAGAGCACAAAGTTTAGTTCGTATTGTGTGGATTTGATGCCATTGGATCTATATATTTTGACTGAGCAGCTTTATTATAGCAAATAAAGCTTCAATTTTTTTCCCTCTAGTGTAGATGGCAAAAAAAATCTGCTAACCAGATCCCCGGATGACCTATCACCTCGGGTTATGAGAGGTTTGACTCACTAAACAAAAGGACCATCAACAAGTCGGGACCCGCCTAAGCACTGCTTCGACCCGGTCGTGCTGACTCACCCATCGGTAGCCACGTACTTCAGAAACTACCACAGTTCATGGGTCGGTAAGCCAACTCTCCTCCCGCTTTATGCGCAGCACTTTCTCAACATATGTTCAGACTGCGCGCCAGGTCTCCTCGGTTCGCAGCATTGCTTCCACGATCGTCTCAGGCGTTGCCAGGCCAATCGTGGACTCAATGGTGCGCCTCAAACTTACGAAGCGATTGCACATAAAGAATGTGTGCTGAGCATCATCGAGCTCAGTCACACAGTACCGGCAGTACGGTGTGACCACCTTACCCATTCTGTTCAGGTATTTCCTGGAGTAACCGTGCCCTGTAAGAATTGACAAAGGTAAACGTTTACCTCTCCGTGGCTCCGGTTAAGCCAAGGCTCAATGAGACCAATCAGCTTAGCCGTCCAGCGTCCTTTAGCACTTTTATTCCAACGTTGTTGCCAAAGTTGGAAGGTAAGCGTACGCGCGGGGGTCAGAGCCTTAGTTCTACCCAACTCTGAGCGAAAGAGGTACCCTTCTTTGCGTTCTCGCGCTAGTAGGTCGATCGGGATTACTCCCGATACCACCACCACAGCCTCTTCTAAGACTGTGCGATAGCTACAGGCGATACGTAGGGCACCCCTGTGCTGAACACTGGCAATGCGCTTCCGGAACTTCTCAGTTCGGAGCGCATCTCCCCACATCTCGGCTCCATATAGAAAGATGGAATCGGTCGTTACCATCAGCAGCGTCCGTCGCGTTTCGCTGGGTCCACCGACGTTGGCCATTAGCCTATTCAGTGAAGTGACGACTACTAGAGCCCTGTCACATGGCTTGCGGATATAATCCCACTACGTCAACTTGACTTGCTGGTCTGCACCTCGACGGAGCCAACTGTCATGGATATGACAGTCCTGGATATCCTCCGCTTCGTCAGCATAACAATCTCTGTTTTAGAGACTGCCAGCTGGAGGCCGTGTTCGGTCATCCACCAATCCACCCTCCTCATGGCTTGGTTAAGTCTAAATTGAGCAAATTCGGCAGATCTGGAAGTGATTCCCGCTGCGACGTCATCAGCGTAACCTACCAGAAACACATCTGCAGGTATTTCCAGGCGCAGCAGATCATTGTACATGACGTTCCAAAGGTCAGATCCTAAGATAGACCCCTTTGCCGCACCTGAGGTGACAGGCCTCCTTTTGACTCCTTCGTCGGTGTCGTGTTGCGGGACTATGTTGCGGGACTAGTCCCGCATCATGGCTAGCAAGTAGTCGGGGATACGGAACGTCTGCTCAAGGGCCCGCAGGATGTTTGTCCACCTCGCCAAGTTGAAGGCATTTTGTACGTCCAGCGTTACCAGCAGGACGACCGGTCTGGCTTGATGGCATGCCTCTTCCGCTCTTGCTACAGCCACAACAACCTCTGAGATGGCATCGATTGTTGAAGGCTCTTTTTGGAAGCAGTGCTGCCTGCAACAGAGATCACCAGCAGATCTTACTGCTGACAGCAGCCTAGGCTTGAGCAACTCCTCAAGAAGCTTCCCCGCAGTGTCCAGCACGCACAGTGGGCGGTATGCAAAAAAAAGATAAGTCGTCACGTAAGTTGAATTGCAAAACCTGACGTTAAATACAACAAAGCAGTTGAACTGTACTCCTATCTAAGCGAACTAGATGTTCCGGGTGGTAATGTCCAAATGCATCCAAACACATATTGATTTATGTTACGTTTTTTTATCGTGTGAGAATTGATGCTGTTTGTTGCATAAGTACATGAGGGTTTTTTTTTTGCAAAAAAAGCTTTATAAAATGGTGCCTCACATGTACTGAACATGGTATTATCTGGAAGGTATTGCATTGAATCTCTTCAGTACCTCAAACCCTCAAAAAGAAGCAAACATTTTTGTGATAGCCAACGGTGGCTGTGGTTTAGAATCTACAAATCTTACTCTGTCTATAGTTGGACTCATAAGAAGCAGGAATTTTATATAATACGTTTTATAGATTTTCCGATAGACAGAAATGGTGTCTGTTAAACTCAGCTTAGAAGTGGTAATTCTACCTTTGAATGTTTCTGGTTATAGCTATCAATCCTTTTTCTAGACGTGAGCCATTCCTTAGAGCTTAGTTGCAAGTAAGTCCGGAATAAGTTAGAGCAAATTGTACCATTATCTCTCTGGCACTCTGATATGCATAGGGAACCTCAATATTAGCATGGCACTATTGATATACCTTATGCTGGGTGCTATTTAGATTACAGTCTTACATATCAAGGTATGCGTAACAGGTATAGGTTTTAGTAGTAGGTATATTTTGTTGAGAATGCTACCTATAGAAACTTTACCGCATATTGGGACCTTTTTGGGGCTCCCCGCCGTTAGTTCAGGAAGTTTTTGTTTTCTTCATCGCACTGTGAAGACGGCTTAGGTCCCCTGGTCTAAATAGCATTCTTCTATATAAGAAAAACCTCTTAAAGGTGATTGAATTCGCATGCTTGGAGGTATCTAAATTTTATATACTCTCTTCGTCCAGTAATTTTCGGGACGCCAGTGGTAAATCTGGAGAGCAATGCTATTTTTTGGCACTACAGATTCAATTGGCTGCAGCCTCAAAAGTTGATTGTTCATGAATGTCTCTTGAAAAAATAAATACAAGCCAATGATTCTGACTCCATGTTCTTTGCGGAAATTTCAATCAGATGAACTTCGAGACATAAATTTCGCCACCATGAAAATCTATGTAGCCCGAATATAAATATTTTCATAATCAATTATCAAATCGTTTCGTTATTTGAACATTTGCATTCTTTTTTTAAATTGAAGCAGCTGCAAATCAAACTTTTATTCATAGCTAAGTGAACCAAAAGGCCAATATTAGTACCAACGCAATATTGAATAATTTCAATTGAATATTTTTCATTATAATCTTATTAATGTTTGAACTTCTTAAAACATCAAAACTAAAAAGTTTGGAAGAATCGAAAATTGCAAGATTATCACCTTTTGAATAATTTTCATTGGAAACAAACATTAGCGAAGCCTCTTTTCGATGCTAACTTCAATCAACTTACACAAACAAACAATATCAAATAATTTAAAATCATTTACCTGCAGATCAGGTGCTTGGTTAGGTTGCGCCAGATCGCAAGCAGACAGCCACGGATTGACACGAGCCAATGCACTTTTACCACTGCTAACACGAAAACTCCCTTCCTTCTTCTCTTCCGGTTGACTATCGTAACCAATTTTGCCCAATTTATTATAACTCACAAAATTATCGTTATCCGCAACGTAAGCACCGTTCGAGCCCGGATAAGTTCGCTGATCGATACCGTCGCTGCTGTCGCTTTCGTAACTATTATCGATGACGATATCCGGCCCGAAACTATCGTAGATATTGGGAAAAATTGATAGGTGATATTGGTCGTGCTGTTGTTGTTGCTGCTGCTGCTGCTGCTGCAAGTTCTGATGATGTTGTTGATGTTCTGGTTCCTGTTGTTGTCGTTGTTGTTGCTGACTGGTGCTGCCACGCCGAGCCCCCGAAATAAACGCAAGCGCCATCACGACCAGCCCGGGTCCTGGCCGCATATTGACCTCGGGTTCGGCGGTGCTAGCATGGTGCAGGCCCGCTTGAGACGCGCTTGCGACTCCAATGGATTTGAGGATATGATGGGCTCATTGCCCCATCATCACCTTAATTTCTAGACTCCGGCCGTATCTTTGCTGTTTCAGACAAACATTCGAACTTTAAACACGACTGCACTCAAATTAAATGCCGATTTTGCGGAGCTTTCGATTCCGACTCATAATCCAGTTTTTCCATTAAGTCACCTGCGCCAGTTCCAAATTTTTGGCTTCCGATTAGCGTAACGTTTTGCTTCCTCAGAGATATCGGATCTGCATCCGTTAGAAGCCGTGTTTGTTAATTTCGCGTTATTTTTGCATCGGACCCGCAACCGAAATTAACAAATAAAACAACAAAAACGCTTAGTTACATTACGCTTCGCTTTCAATAAGTAACAACATTAAAACGTTTGCTTCAACAATGCATTTCCATTAAATGTTCGCTCTCAAACGCAAAATCTCATCTCATTTTCTCGCCACGGTTGACTTGTCAAAATTTCATCGCGAATTCATTCCGGCGATTTATGTAATGATTCATTTTCGTGCTTCATTTCTGCAAGAGGAAAGAAGACAACCTTAACCTATACTCAGATCTCCACTTGAAGTTTCCTTCGAAATGCAATTAATTACTCATGATCATAGGCATTCGTCTAATTATTTTGCTAGTTCTGAGACTCTCGAAATTACTCGTTGGAGAAGCAACTATTGCCTGTTCCGCGTGTTAAAAGAACGCTTGCTGTCTGTAGATGTGTGCCTGCCTGATCAAGAGGAAATATCTGTTGTAAAAACGCGCTGCGGCCATCTTGAGAGTGTGCACACACATTTAACTATAACGCCACTAACATCTACAGCAGAATCCCACACTGGGCGCTTGGTGAGGGTGCCGAGAAAAGAATAAGAACACTGTAAAAACGCGATCACAGGCATACATCGATACGTTTCCAAGGAAATTCAAGGAGGCTTCACTTGGAACGTTTGAATGAATTACTGCTATATTGATTCCTTTATTATGAAAATGGCTTGAATGCAATTGTGAAATAAGTCTCGCCTGCCGCAAAAATTTTGTGAAAAAGCTGCGAAAAAGTGAGGTAAAGATAAAAAAAGATTTCGGGAAATCCCAGACTGCCACAGAGCTAAGTCTGCTCGGCTCTTCACACTCTAATTGATGTGTGCGTTTGTGTAAGTGATGGCTGTAATAGTGTGCGAAGTCTTACACCCTTCTGTCGGAGAAGAGGTTAAAATTCCTACTTTTCGGACTCAATTCGAAATGAAAAGCATGATTTTTATGTAATTTTTCCGCAGGTGTTGCACTTTTAAAAGTCTTTTCTGAAAAATCGAGTATTCACTTCAGCTTTTCCGACTCACAATCAGTCAATACTGACACGAACTTCGAACCTTATCTCGAACCACACAAATTACGTAAAAACGCTATTAATCCTTACGCACCGGACACGCATTTCATCACCACGAGAAACTGGTTAACAGTTCTCAAGTGCTTCCGCTTAGCAATTTTCGTTTTTGCTGGCTCCGTCCCGACGTCATTCAAACGATCAACTGAACAAACTCGAAAGAGGCAAATTCACTGCACGGCCAAACACGAGGCGCAGCACTTGCAACCGTGCAATATATTTTCGCTTAGCCTTTGCCGTCCACGAACAGCAAACGAAAAGACAGATTTGGAAAATTTGCTTAGAGTCCGGGTCGGAGACCGAAATATTAGAAGAAAGTAGTTGACAAAAAACCGAGAAAAGGTGCAATATATTTCTTCTATCCGGGACGGTTTTAGTTACACGACGTTACACACCGTGGCGTGCCAGTCGTCCGTTTTTCGTCGCTCGCCTGTCCTCGCTTCTTCCTTTCCGCTTTGTCTTCTTCAATCAGGCTGCCCTACCAACACACGAAAATCATTTCTCTTTCGGGTTTCCTCCTTGCCGTAAGAAACTCGCTGCGAAAGAATTTTACACGATAAGGTTCAAGTACGTAAGGTTATACGTTCGAAACTTTCTCTCTCTTTGCAACGACCGATGGAAGCACGACCCGCACTGAAAATCGAAAAACCACGCTAAAAATCGCACAGACTGTAATTAGTCGCAACTGAAAACTGTAATCGAGGCTCAATATGCGGTTGCAGAACGGAGCCTCCTCGTCAGCCAGCGGGAGATCCTTCGCAGTGTTACATAAATAAAACTTGTAACCGAGCGCTGGTTCACTTTTGTTTTACAGGACGTGTCGCGACTGTACGGCGTTAAAATGGTTAACAACGGGCATGGGATGCGTAAGGACGTTATTTTATCGTCAGAACAATAATTATTATATAAAAATAAAAATAAACGAGCAAAAGTTTTGCGCGTTTGGCAGGATATATACCGTTACCCTGCTTCTTCTCAGATGGCCCCAAATGGCACTGAAATTCCATGTAGCTCATGTGTAGATTGCGCTGTTCCCACATCGAAAGCAAGTTTTTCTTCAGTTTCGACCGTTCCAGCATCTTCCCCAGCTCTGAGGAACGATGTTTTCCATGGCGGTTTTTGTTGTTGGCACAAGGACTCGCTCCTTCCGAGTTTCCTCGTATCTTCCGTGTAAAACGATTGTTGTTATTTCGTGAAAATTCCCTGCAGAATAAAGTAAACTACGATTGGGTCTGTGTCCGTGTGAGTGGTGGAGAGAGACTCTCTCTCTCTGGACAAATACATGATTATCACCACGCACCTTGCACATCTGAGAGATTCTAGTACAAACTAGCGCTGCTCATGTGGCAGAACCTTCGGTCAGTTTATCTGCTGTGCGTAATTTTTTTACTGTGGCTACTTTGTAACTTCTCCAACCACGCAGCCTGCGAGCTGAATCACAGCAGTGACACCTTGTTTCGCCTGCTACACTTTCACGTTCTCCTACTTTCTTAATGGCTGTCATTCGCTTTGAAGGTTTCGTTAAGCTTTATGTGGAATGCGCACGAAAAATAATCGATACGATGAGCAGATGCGCGCTAAGCATAAGGAAAAGTCTACACACTGCTTGCTAAAGCAGACCTGTTTCTGCCAAAGAACTAAACGAAAGCTTTCGTAACCCAACGAAAGACTTTAGTTTACTTTGCAAGAAGCACGTTTTTTGCTTTTCTACAAGAAGGACACCAGCACAACACCTGCACCGAATCGCCAACAAATAAGCTTTTTTGTTTGGCAAGTTGTAAGAACTCAATTACTCTGATTCTCAGGGATGTATGCCTCTTAAAAATTGCTGCACTTGCGCAATTTGGAAGACATGTGATTTCACCCCAAGCATGCCTGCCATATCAGACGAGTATTTTGTGAATGAAAATATTTCCCCTTACTCCCCTAAACTCCTGAGCATGAGATTGACTTGCAGTAGCAGACGTTCCAACCATTAGATCAAAAGGACAGTAAGACTAATTTATTACTCTAAGCGGAAGATATATCCTTGAGAGTGTTTTCATAATTTTAGGCCTGTGAAAAAAATAACAACAAATTTGCCCATGATGAACCGCCAGCTACTGCAAGTAGGTACTGAAATTTTTCGAAAAAATAATATCCTTGCGCTCTAGTACGCGATAGGTATAACTGCACTCACCCGTGTCATACGAACAGTCTCGAAACGAAACAAGGTGCTTTTGCATTTGCCAAAAACTTGGGGGTGGATTTGGGCATTAGTCTGCGCGTGTCCTTTTCAGTCTACACGTTCTACGGGAACACGAACCTCTGTATATGCATACAACCAGCATACGATGATGGATACAATGAAATTTTGTTTTGCCATTCGTTCAAACAATCAGAAGAGCTTTGGCAGGGCTCAAACTCACACAACCATTAAACGTTGTCCATTACATCACACACAACGACAGGTTCTTGAAATTCAAAATCATATGATTCCATCACGTCCAGATTTCTTCGTCTTTCTCAGCTATCGCTGTTTCTCGTCCTTTGTCCTTCTCTATTTCTCGGCATTCCGGTTGTTCTATGTTGGGCTATAGTTCGCTCGTAAGAGACAACCCCCACTCGAGGGCAAGTAGATCTATAATATATCACAAGATGGAATTGAATTGTGCGACCACTATGTAGACGATAGCAGCTTTTAAATTATAGCGAAAGTATATGCAAGACAAAGGCAGCTGGGTTGCCGATTAAATAGATGAATTCGAACTAGATTTAAGTTACCAACAAAAATAAGAATTGAATTAAACGTAAGGTTAGCTATATTTAAATATTTTTAATTCGAATAAAAAGGAAATTCAATAAATTTTCTCTCTGAAGAAATTTAGTTTTTTCTGAGTCAAGGCAATTTAAATAGTACTACTTTTTGTCTTTACATTTACTCATCTACAAAGAGTTTTAATATAAATTTAAACTCTAACTTTGTTTTTAATAACAACTAATGATTGCAGCTCTGCCCAATAGGCTAGAGAAGGAATACACCAGTGATTTATCACTCAGTTCATCCATACTTATTTTGCCATATACAGGGTCTTATTTAACCTTCTACGTGGATGGTTGATCAAATACCTATTTCTTTATCTACTTTATAGTAAAATGACCAGAGAACTGTTAGTGCCCAGATTTGGTGATACGGTTGTCCTTGCTTTTATAACAAATGCTTTTATAGCAGCCACCACCACAATTTTTATTATTAAGATAATTTATCATTATTATTTACTAACTATCAATATAGAAAAGGGTGATCAACTGTGTACACTGTCAGAAGTATGTCGAAGTTAGCAATGAACGCCGAAAATAAAGCAGACTTTAGCGCTGTGGTCACACTAGATGTAAGAAACACCTTCAACTCTGCAAAGTGGAGTCACATTGTACGTGAGCTGGTCGGTAATGGAATGTCACGCTATTCAACATGTATAATCGTCGACTACTTCATGGAAAGAACTTTAAATATGGCTCAGATGAAGGACCAAAACTATATCTGGTAACGGTGGGAGTACCACAGCAATCTATCCTTGGCCCTCTGTTTTGGCTCGATATTGGCCTCGTATTTCCAGCCCGTAATCTCGAAGAAGTTGAAATTTAAAAAAGCGAATCAGCCTGGGTGATAAAATCATGGATTGGTTGCGGTCGGCTTAAACACAGGACGGAAGTGATACTAACCACGAACAGAAGGAAACTACCATCAGTGCAGATAAAGGTTATCGACTGCATAATTACCCCACAGCCTGCTATAAAAAACCTGTGCGTAACTATCAACAATAAACTGAACTTCAAACCTCATCTGAAGAAAGCAGGTAAGAAGTTATCAGTAGTTGGTTCAGTACTCGCTAGAATGCTATCCAACATTGGCGGTCCGAAAAAAAACTGAAAGCTACTGATCTCAAGAGTGGTGAGCTGTATTTTACTTTACGCAGCACCAGTGTATGCATCAGTGATACGAATAAAATTGAATTAGCGAAAAATGCAATCGGCCTGTCAACTGATCGCACTTCGAACCTGTGGCGTCTTTTGAACAACGTCGTGACGTGTGCAATAACCAATACGCTGCTCATTGAAATTCTTGCGGATGAAGCGCTTCGGCTAAATGAAGCACTGACAAGAAGCACGCGAGAGACTGAAAAACGAGTATCAATGCGCTCATGGCAGAGTAGTTGAAAGCAGGCGCAAAATGGGCGTTGGACGCACAATTTGATCCGCAACATTGAGCCATTGAGCATTGAGCCAAGGAGCCACGGAGGAACGAGCTATGATATCACCCAATTTTTGAGCGGACATGGTGGGTATCGTTACTATCTTTGCTGTATTGGACACAGCAGCTCACCGGGCTGTTCAGTCTGCAAAAATGTACCTGATGATGTGAAACACATTATGTTCAGTTGTCCGCGCTTTGAATCATACAGATGTAGCCTAGAGACGGTACTAGGCACAAATACTCGTATATCAGCGAAAAGTATCCTACTTTGTAAGCTGGAATCCCAAACAGCGTGGAATGATACCGCAAGAGCTCTACAAATATACACCGCAAACTGCCTAATGGGGAACGGGACAAGAAGAAGGAAGAAACAAGGATGTCAAGAAGCAACCAAGGGCTGATCCACCCCGCGAAGTAATCCTGTAAGTGTAGTCCCGTGGGGAGTGCGGAAGAAGAAGGAAGTGGTTTTGATGTAAAATTATGGCATGTTTCAGGGTAGGAGCCATGAAACATCTTTTTGAAGATTTCCACCTTCCAACAGCAAAAAAAAAACGGCATTTAGCGACAATCATAGACACTGTACAAGGACCAGCAAGGGAATTAACAGCCGCTTGGCTATCTGTGAAATATCAATATTAACTCCAAATACTCTATTATACAGATGCATTTGTTTATTGTGAACAATTTGACGATTGATGATCCGGTCGTTGCCTGCTCAGCAGTTGATAACAGGCTGGTCCATAAGGTAACGGCTGGTTACAGCAATGTTTGCTTCAAAATCCAGCTCGAAATCAATTGTGTGTGCGATTATAACATTGAGCTGGTGCAATTTAACTCAGTCTTTTATATAGGTACTCATATGGAGTTTAGAATGAAATAAGTATATAGGTTAGGTTAGGTTAGTGAAGAGGGCTGCCGGGAACGCGGCCAGCATTAGGCCACCACACGCATTCACACTTACAGCCATGGCACTGGCGAGATTCGAACCCGTAGGCCCCGTAGCACGCCGCTTTTCGGCCTGACGCCTTAGCAAGCAGAGCTACCGGGCCCCCTTTAAATAAGTATATAAGTAGTGAAGAAAATCGACATAAATAAAAAATTTCAGCGGACTGACATACTTAAATCATGACTCGCCTTGTTTATGAATTTCATCTTTTTTCTTAGCAAAGAATAGCATTTTAAATATATTTGATAGAAATATATGTATATTTATTTTTTATATCGACGCTTGGTTTAAATTCAAAAATTTTACTGACAGTTTCTCTTAACTATTTAAGCTGAAGTTTGGAAAACCTTGAAGATGCAAAAAATTATTCGCATTATTTCCAATTTCCTGGTTAAATCATTGTAAAATATTCTGCTCGAAAAGAATTCATTTTTATTATTGCTATTCATGTCGGTGAACTAATATATAATTTTAATCATTTGCTTGGTTGCGATTCAATTTCATTGAATGTCTTCGAACTTCTCAAAGTTTAACTTTCCATTTCTGCAATCACGCAGAATTGCAAATTACTGCAGTAAAATTGCATATTGCGACATCAAACAGCAAAACTGCAAACTGCGACTGTGAACAATTAATTTTGCATGCATACAAGATGAACTTTGATCAGATATGAAATCATAGGTTCATCATTAATTTTGCTAAATTTAATTTATAAAGTTGTGTATATAGATTGTAAGACAATAAAATTTTGGTACTTCAGTTCACCAGTTGGTGATTTATTCAACAAAAAGAATTGCAGCCTTTACTTGTTTGTTTTTCAATAGCTTGTTTATGCCCTTATACTTATATACGCGGTATATTTATGATATCCACATGCTTCTGTTCTTATATTATCTTTTTGCAGGCTTATATTATTTACTTAAACTTAATATTTCTGGAGCGTATTAGCTACATTAGATCACCTAATTAGCGGCCTGATATTTAAGTCTAGTACACAAAAAGTCAACATTCAATTTAAATCAAATCATTTGATCATCTTTCTTCAAAACTGTAATATACCAAATTAATGCAAGCTATATATACTATTATTTTCCATACAATATCGACCCACCAGAGACCAATCTAGATTTCTTTCAGTTGTATCTAGTTATTGAGATCAAGAAAAGATGCGAGTTTTTCATTGGTAATGCATTATGTTTCTACATTTGTCAATTTATTTTGTTCATATAATTTTACTAAATAAATTATTTACTATTCATGTGGCTACTTAGTTTATTTGCTAATGTGTTTATTTGCTAAGACGTCCACGTACGAAATAAATATATATTTACTGATTTTTATGTTTCGAATATCTTTTAGATAAATAACTTTTCAAATCACTATTTGCATATATCAGGGGTGGCCAAGCTCCTTAGTCCGAGCCATTTTCAAAAGTTGAAATTTTTCGCTAGCCGCAATTAAATACGTATTCAAAAGGTATGCAAAAAAGGTATTTAAAAAAAAAAATTTCACGGAAATTATATTTATTGAAAACATATAAATAAAAGTTAAAAATATGTGTATTGAATTTAAATATCAAAAATTAAACACATTCATTTTACTTCTCTTGATAATTCTTTAAAATTTGGTGAGTAGTGAGATGCTGGTTAGTTAATACTAGATTTCAGCAACTTTAAAGTGTAATAAAATGATTCACATATGTACGTTGTACCCAATATTGAAATAATTCAACAATCAGCCTTTTTTAATTCAGGATACTTCGATTCTGGTACAAATTTCCAAAATTCATTAATCGACGTCGACTTATATTTTAATTGTAGAGCTTGATATTCTTGCATCTCTATTAATTCGAATTCTCCAGATGTTTTTTGGGTCATAATTATACTGGAAATGGAAAACTCACCTTGAATTATGTTAATTTCAAATGGATTTAGAAAAAAATCAAGAGACGATTTAAAATATTTCAAGTCTTGAAATCTATTTTGGAATTCTGTCAATATTCCTTCTAGCTTTTTTATATACTCGTTGAATTTTTCTTGTTTAATATTAGAACAAATTTTTTGAATTCGAGGAAAATGACAAAATGTTTTGTTTTTACTGTTCTTTTGAAAAAGTTCTAATTTAGTTTGAAACTAAATTTAACCTGTGAGAGGTCAAATATTATTTTTGACATCAGTCAAAAACATTAAGTCTTGTAACCACTCGTCACCGTCTAATTCTGAATAAGTTATTTCCTTTTTTTTAGAAATGCAGTTATCTGGTCAAACAAATTTACAAAACGATTTAATACATTGTAGCTAAATAGCCATCTAACAAACCAAAGAAATTAATGTCATTTGGAAGTTCTTCGTCCTTGAATTCTTCAAGGACATTTTTAAATTGTCGATGATTTGTTGCATTGGTGCGAATGTAATTTAAAATGTGCAACACTGTTTTCATAACATCAGGATGTTTTAAATATTTTGTAACGATATGTTCTCGGTGAACTATGCAGTGAATCGGTATGAATTGTGGAATTTGAGAATCATCTGTTAAAAGCCCAATAAGACTGATTTTTTTTTTACCCAGCATTGCCGGCACTCCATCAGTTGCAATGCTTACACGTTTATTAAGAGGTACATCAAAAGTTTTCATCATGGAATCTAATGCATTTTTAATATCGACACTGCGGGCTGACTCTTGAAGTGCTACTAAATCTAATAATTCTGCTTTAACAACGAAGTCATGTGAAACAAAACGTATAAAAACTGCCGATTGCGGGAGATCTGTGATATCTGTCGATTCGTCAAGGGCTAAGCTGAATACAATACAGTTCTTCAAATCTTTTTTAAATTATATTCAAAAGATGATTTAATTGCAGTTATGCGTCGTTCGGTTGTGTGTCTCGAGATGGGAATTTGCGAAACAACTTTGTGCAATGCTGCATTATTTGAATCTAAAACTTTAAGTACATCTTCCAAGTTTTTTTAATAAACTCACCCTCTCCATACGGGCGTTTGGCACGAGCAATATTCCAGGCAATAACAAAACTGGATTCAGCCACGTTATTAGCTTCATGGCTTAAGGTCATCAAAATTGACCGTTGTTTATTTAAATTTGACTTTAAAGAAGCAAGTTTATCTGATCTTAATTTGGAATTTGGTGCATACTGATTAAAAAACTGAAGATGACTGGTTTCATTATGTCGACGTAAATTGCTAGTTTTATAATTTTTGACCGTATAATTACAAATAACACATAATGCTTTCCCGTTATTGTCAATAAAAAACAAAATTCTCCTCCCACTTATTATTAAAACTTCTATTTTCTTGCTCGTATTTTCTTTTTCTATTTTCGTTCTCTGTCATATTTTTAAAAATACTGGAAATAAATAAAGAAATTTAGAAAATACAAGTTTTGTGTTATTTAAACATTAACAATACGTGTTACATACTACAAAACAAATTTAGTTAACTTACCAAAAATTCCAGATTACAAATTATATCCGTAGCAAGAGTGATACAAATTGTTTCCTCCAGAGCGAAATGTCAACTGTCCGTTGCAATGAAAATTTACAAATGCAAAACCGGTCTGGAGTCGGTCAATTACGGACGATTACGCCACTGTTTATGTTCGTTCGCGCAGTTTTTGATGAATCATAGAATTCTTAATTTGAACGGAAATGAAATTTGTTACAACGTTGCACTTAGTCTTTCATATTTGTTGTTAGTAATTTAAAAGAAATTTTGAATCACATACGGAACGATAATAATTTTTAAAATATAATATATAATATGATAGCACAAAAATGAAAAGGGAACGGGTACATTTATGGAGAGCCACAAATAATCCTTCAAAAAGCCGTATATGAAAAAAAAAACACTTATCGAATTTACTTTAAGTATTCCAGAACTATAATCTATGTATGTAAATCAAATTGAATAGCTTCACGATTTCAATAACAAGCTAATTTCCAAATTTGATTCATTTCCTTTGCTATCTAAAGTATGTAGTACGCATTGAGAGAAAATGTTGCATTTCTTCGAAACCACAGCTTAGCAAATTCAATTTTCAAATAGTATTGCAAACAAAATACTTCCATATAAATCAATAATTTGTTAAAGTCTGCCGATCAGGAGACATTAGTAACATAACAATTGACAATCGTTCGCAAGATTATTTATTTCACTGTTTAGACTTGTTCCGATGAAATTAGGTTGAAATGCACTCACATCAAATATTCAGGACTTTGCCATTTTCG
This sequence comes from Nemotelus pantherinus, assembly GCA_963978885.1. NCBI lineage: Eukaryota > Metazoa > Arthropoda > Insecta > Diptera > Stratiomyidae > Nemotelus > Nemotelus pantherinus. Next base: position 224,702,351 of record OZ022264.1, read on the forward strand.
TTAGCTTTTAGATTTCATATAAAGTATGATAAGTTTACATCCGTAGTATTATATCGAAACTTTATGCAAGATGCAAACTCTTTTGAAAGTTTACTTCGTACACAAACACATAAACTTTAAGCTATCTTAGCGCGAGCGTGCATGAAAATTCGTATAGATGCTGCTTTTTTATGGTTTGCATCCACGGTAAAATTTATTTTTCGATGCATTTTCTTTCGAATATTCGAAATGCATGCAACATTGTGATATTACACTTTTTAAATTGAGTCAAACAAATACTGTTTGATCCATGTTCTTGGTAAGTTAATTCTTTAAGCTATAAGCAGCGAAAAAGATCGCCACATATATTTTTATCGAGATTTCAGCAGAGCAAATAATAGATAAAATGCTATGGTTTAAACGTGTGTAATGTATATGCTATATTATATGCATTTTAATTTTAGAGGTAAATTTCCGCTTGAGTTCCAGTTAAGTTATCTCAACATGAAATAAAATATGAATGAAAGTACCATTTTTATACATAATATAAAAATATTGAGCCGTTTTATTTACATTGTTAGTATTCAATTTTTGGATTTTCTCAGTGCATGCGTTATGAGCGAAAAATTATTGTTATTGGCAAGTATTACTGCAGAAACATTGTAACACTGAATATTGGGTCTCATCTTGTCCAAAAACCCAATTGTTGAGTTAATTTTTCCATACTTTTGCCGCATATATTCCAATCCGGCTTGAATGCACCATCTGTTTGAGCTAAGATGATGAAAGTAAATCCCATTTTTCGTACACAGCATTCAATTTAATTTATTGGTTTGCGCTGATGAAAATTTAATCATCAGTTTTTCAAAAATTATACAATAGCATGTACTGCAAATTACAAATTTCAAAGAGATTTTTATACTCATTTACCATCGGTTTGGCTTCGAAGTCAAATGCTGCCTTAATTAAAATCCCAGTATCAATGATTGGTTATATTAAATGCATACTAATGACAATACCAAAAACTAAGTTGTTAATTATTATGACGTTGGGAAAAAGATCACCTCTAGAAAACTTCTTGCATTGGTTCATAAGAGATCAGAGTTTTTGACCACCAGAAAAACTATTGCGAATTATAACTAAAAACAAACAAATTATTAGAATCGCATCTCCAATACAAATATTTTCCTTGGCCAATACAAAATTAACTAGAAATCGTTTCTACCGTTATAGGGAATTTTATAACATTTGTTACAAAGTACATATGGTGAAAAACGCATATTTCTCTCTGCCCAATCCATATGGAACAAATGCTCATATTTACAGCTATAATATCGTGTATAGGTGATTTTGTAAAATGCCAAATTAATAATAGACATATAACTTTCATTTTCATTAGAGCGAGTCCAATATTATAATTTGCCCTACAATCGTTCAGTTGATTTTATTTGATTTTATTTATTAGCCAAACAAGGCGTAAATACATATAAATACATAAAATAAATATGAAATATCTAATTATTTAAAAACAAACAAAAAAGAGTAAGGTACAAATAAATAACACATTAATAAATAAATAACTAATGGAGTAAACAAATAAGTTTAAAATAGACAATAAGTAAAATAACAAGGAAATAAAAGAATAACAATTAAAAACGATAATTAAACAAGAGCTTAAAAGTTATTGTGTACAAATGGCTTGGATAAGGGAAGATTTGTAGGATAGTTTGGAAATCGTTGGGGATAAAGATTGCTAAAGCCATTGAAGACCCTGCAGCATCTATTCACCGGCTCATTAGCTGCATGTGTGGTAGAATGTGAATATTCCTTTAGCAAACGATTGGACCTGGTGTTCCTTAAGGGGATATTTATCACAAATTTACTATTAAGGAACTCAACTCTAATAACGCCTCTAATTACGTCAAATGTGAAGCAGGGCGATATCATCATTCTTCTAGATGCAAGTGAAGTTAAGTTTAAATGACCCAGTCTAAACTCATATGGCGGTAAATTTTCGAAATCGTAAGGGTTGTACAGATCTCTTAGGGCGAAAAGTAAAAATTGTTTTTGAATGGACTCGAGTCTGTTATTGTGAATTTCAAAGGCTGGGTTCCAAATAATACAGGCGTATTCGAGAAGAGGGCGTACAAGTGCAGTGTATAATGATCTTGTGGCCCACAAGTTTTTAAACTCCTTGGCACGTCGTTTAATAAAGCCGAGCTGCTTATTCGCACGGGAAAGAATTTTGTCGTAGTGCAAGGTGAAACGAAGTTTCACATCCATCACAACACCGAGATCAACAACGCTATCAACGCGAGTTAATAAGTTGTTGCCGAGAAAGTAGGTATTCTGCGTAACCATGCATTTACGGCTAAAACTTATGATTTGGCACTTATCAATATTCAGCGAGAGCTTGTTTATATTGCACCACTGAACAAGAGAATTAAGCTTGGATTGAAGGAAAAGTGCATCAGATTTAGATTCAATGGTGTGGTAGAGTTTGAGGTCGTCTGCATAAAGTAGGTGAGGAATGTTTGACAGGACGTCAGATAGATCCGAAATGAATATGTTAAAGAGAAGTGGGCCAAGATGACTACCTTGTGGAACACCAGAGGTAGCTGGTGTTCAAATATATCAAATATATTTTTTGATAAAATTCCTTGAAATTTAACGAGTTGTATTCGGTTGTGGAGGTAGGAACTGAGCCAGCTTAGTAAAGATCCGGCAAGTCCGAATTTGTGCAGCTTAAGGATCAATATAGAATGGTCAACTCTGTCAAAAGCTTTGCTAAAGTCAGTGTAGACTGCGTCAATTTGATAGCCTTTTTCCATTTTACACAAAACGTCCGAAACTAGGATTGTCAAGTTTGTGATAGTTGAGCGACCTTTTCTAAAGCCATGCTGTTGCTCATTCAGACGGGAGTCAACTAGTGGGGAAAGTTTAATGTAAACAATTTTTTTAAAAAGTTTTGGAATGGAAGATAAAATGGCAATGCCCCTGTAATTTTCGACGCAGCGTCTATCACCATTTTTGAAAATTGATGTCACATATGAAAGTTTCCAGCAGGATGGGAAAACACCGCATGAAAATGTTCTGTCAAAGAATATATGCAGGGGTGTTATTAGCTGCTCTACACACCTCCGTAGGAAGGTCGGCGGAAGGAGATCAGGACCAGGGCCTTTGTTGCAATCGAGCTCCAATATAGCTTTACGTATTTCTTCGCGTGATATTTTAATTTGGCTGAGAAAAGTGGTTGGTGCTGAATTAGAAGGAGAAGCATTTGAGTTAGATGGGTCTGATACAGTGAAAATTCTCTGAAAATTATCTGCGAATAAATCGCAGATATCTTTAGGAGAAGCAGAGGTGATATTATTATAGGACATTGACAATGGATAACCAGTGACTTTCCGCTTCATATTTACAAAATCAAAGAATTTTTTTGGGTCGTGGATTATACTTTCACCGGTTTTCTTAATATAATTGGCATAAGCATCGCGAGACTTTGTCGAGAATTCCTTAACTACTTCATTATAAGCTTCCTGAATAGTAGGATTGAAATCAATATTTTCCTTTAATCGTTTATGTAGTTTGTTTCTATGATTTCGCAAATGCCTAAGTTCCCTATCAAGCCATGGTTCAGACAATTTTTTCTTTTTTTTAATCTTAGGTACATATCTTTCAACGGCGTCAAATATTTTATCGTAAAAAGTGGAAATGACTTCCTCAAGATCTAGCGCTGAAAGAGTATTCGTCCAATCTATAGAGTCAAGTACATGGTGAATATTTTCGTAGTCAGCGTTAAGAAAGTCATATACAATTGAATTATTGTACGTTTTTTAGTAAATAGAATCAGGAGTGGGAAGTTCAACTGATAGTGCAGTGTGGTGTAAACTATTTTAAAACAGATGCTCTGCATCATTAGTTGGACTTACCACTACTTCGTCATAGGCGTTTGTAAACACAATATCCAACCAATGACCGTTTTGGTTGGGAGTTGGAGAGACTTGCTGCAAATCGTTGCCATAAAAAGTACTCGCAAGGTTGAAATCATTAAAATCTGACAGGTTAACAGGGAGAAGAAATGCGTCGTTTTCATCGGGGATAAAACATAAGTTGGGACGATTGAAATCCCCTAGGAATATTATTTTGTCTTTTTCATTCAGAGACGTTGTAATGGAAGATATTAATTCACAGAAATGGTTGTAAACTAATTCGTCCGATCTGGGTGGAATATAGGCCAAACTAATATAAAGGAAATGGTTATTCAAAGAAACACGAATAACAAGGTGTTGAAACAATACACTGGGGGTGGTGTCAATAATCTCACTTGAAAGTGTGTTGCTAACCGCCAGCAAAACCCCACCGCCTCGCGTTTGACCTGTGGAACAATAGTCACGATCGCTTCGGTAAATTGTCCAACTACTATCGAGGATATCTTCATTCTTATGGGAATCATTTAGCCATGTTTCTGTGAAGGCGAGTAAATTAAAGTGGCAGGATTTTGCGTCAAGATATAATTTATTTAATTTCCCTCTCATACCACTACAATTGTGGTAAAAGAGTCTGAGTCCATTTAAAGAAGGTGTTATGTAAGGATAAATGCCTAACAGAGTTGACTGCTTTTCGACGAAAAGCAGTTGTCATCAAATTGTCAAAAGAGGCAGTATTCGTAGTTGCCTCTGCGGAGGCGACATAGGTAGCCAGCTGGCTAGAGGGTAAAGAAGAGCTAATATTGGCTACGTTGTTGTTTGTATTTTGAAGGGAAGAAACGGAAGCAACAGTAAGACGTGGTATTAATGGTATTAATATATATAAGCAAAGTTTCAGGCAGTTTCTGCATCCCATATTTGTATATAACAAATCCCTACCACATCAGAACCGCTAGAAACACTAATGTTCGAAGAACTGTAGAGGATTTGGATGACCACTTTGTCAAAAAAAATTTTCAATAAAATGTTCAATTTTAATTATCCCGCAAAAACAATTCTACTTTGATGCACCACAGCCGGGAAATTCTACGACCAGAGGGCAAATAGGTGGTAGCAGGGGTCGAAAATTGAAGAAAAAACACATAAAATTATGCAGAAAAATACTCCAGAAAACAATACAATTAAGAAAACCAAACAAACAAACAAACCTCAAAAGCAAACACACAACCACAAAAACACAAACATACTAGCGATACCTCTACCGGCAAAATTCATGTAACGGCTGTGTGGTACATCAAGTCGAGTTTTACCGAGGATTTATGCAGATTTCGAGTGTGTATTCTACCACTGCCCTTTTAAAATCACTACCGCTAGTTACTTTTCCTACTAAAGACCAATACACCCTAAATAATAATAGCCAATTTAATTATGATAACTCCATCGAAAGTTACATTGATAGAAAGGCGTTTGGGGTTGCCATCCGAAAAATATCCAGACCTTAGAAAATTCAAACATTGTTTACTTATTTTCACTGAATATGTTCGCGATGTGAATACTTAATGTGTCGCATCTGCCGCACATTAAAGTCAACCTACTCTGGGAATTTGGTATTGGTCCGATGACTGCATTGGAAGTTATAGGGATATAAATACTTTTAGGGTTACCACCCACAGTAGTTTTCAAATTTTCTAGATGCTTAAAATATAGGTAAATTGGGGAAGGGTTGCCATTCTTGTCCGACATGAAATTTCCAAAGTTTCACTTTGACTGTATAGGCAAAGCATAAGATTTGTAAATGAGTTGCTTTTTACCTAAAATATATTAGCAGAGTCGATGGTTTGAAGGCTTTCACTTTCAGCACCTACCGTAGCTACAGAGCTGCCAGCACCTTCATCCTAAACTATATAAGTAAACAACTAAGTGACATCAATATGTTCTGTAAGTTTCGTAATGATTCAATGGCTCTGTCAAAATTTATCGCAATTTAAAAAATTTTAAATTTTTCGATCTCATTTATGGCACCTAGCGCACACAAAGGCTTAAAAATTTCCAAATCCTTACCAAATATTTTTTAAGAACACGTTCAAAATTCATTTCGCAAACTTGGTTTCTTTGAAAATTATATTTAAAAGAATAATAGGCGTACTTAAAATATCACTAAAATGGCCGCCGGCGCCAAAGGGTTAAAGATGCAAACGTATCCTGAAAGTTTCAGCTTAATCGGGTGCCGCGTTCCCGAGAAATATTCACTGAATTTTTGTGATGATACATATATATATGTATATACATATACATATACATATATATATATATATATATATATATATATATATATATATATATATATATATATATATATATATATATATATATATATATATATATATATATATATATATATATGGGGCAAAAAAGGGGCACACTGGGCAAAAAAAGTTCGTGAACACTCATAAGCAAATGATCTGAATTCACTACAAGGGTCATACAAGCAATATTTTCAAAAGAAAAACATTTTGTTTGTATCTTCAAAAGTACAAAGTATATTTCTAAAATTAAGTATCAATATTTGTATGCTTGAAAAATTCCAAAGAATTTGAAAATCGAAATAGGTTAAAAAAATATTGCAAAAAAAGTCTGTGAACACAATATAAGTAATAATTTATAAACTAAAAAAATGTAGTTTAAATTTACGTCAAAACGATGTTGGGCCGCCTTTGTTCTTGATTACTTCCAGGAGACGTCCTTGCATCGATCCAACTAGTTTCGTTGTAATTTCTGCCGGAATTTGATCCCATTCTTCCTTGATGACTCTTTTCAAAACCTGCAAGGACTTAAGCGAACGTTTACAAATTCTCCTATTAATTTCATCCCACAAATGCTCAATGGGATTCAGGTCTGGTGATTGTGGAGGGGTTTTGAGAAGTCGACCTACTCTGTAAAGCAACCATTCTTGAACCTTTCGGGCAGTATTTTTGGGGTCTGGATCTTGTTGAAAAACATAAGTTTCCTCTAATCCAAATTTTCTGGCACTCTAAAATAAGCTGCCGTTCAGAATATCAAGGTACATATGCTGATTCATAAAACCTTCAATTATGTGCAGTTTATCTACTCCTCCAGCACTCATACACCGCCACACCACTATATTTCCTCCGCCGTGCTTCACCGTAGGTCTGAGGTTTTTGCGTTGTAGGGCTTCCTTCGGTTTCCGCCATACTTTCTGTCGAATTTGCTCTCGTCCGAAAAATAACACGTTCCCAGAACGAAGGAGGCTTGGATAGGTGTTCCTTAGCAAACTCGAGACGGCGTTTCCGATTAAGTTTATTTATAAATAGCTTGCTTCTTGGGACTTAACCGTGAAAACCACTTTTTTGCAAATGGCAACGGATAGTTTATGGTGTAACTGTCACTCCATAGTCCTGCGAGATGTTTTGCATGATTATCAATGCACTTGTACTCGGCTTCTCACGAATCACTTTTAAAATCTCTCGTTTATGGGCGGAATTCAGTTTTGGCGGGCGTCCAGTACGAGGCCTGCTGGCCGTGCATCCTAGCTTTTCAAACCGTTTTATAATTTTATGTACGGTAGAAGGATTTTTGCTAGCAATTTTGCCGATTTCGCGGATACCTTTTCCCTCTCTTCGTAGGTTAACTATTAATTCTCGAACCGATTCGGAAACTTCCATTTTCGTAGCTATCGAAGGACTAAAATGGATTCAAATTTTGAAAGGACTCATACATTCTATCTCTCTAAGCCAAGCGAACTGTTTCAATACCTTCATTAAAACATGTGTTCACGGACTTTTTTCGCCCAGCCTTGTGATGTGCATATACTCAAAGTCATTTGAAGGATCCTTAAATGGAAAATCCTAATGACCTTTTGTACCAAACAAAATTTTATTGCTTTATTGAGTAAAATAACCTATCAAAATCTATAAATGAATGCAGCTGAATTTACAGTTGCAGATACCCGTCAGCTTCGATTAGTGTTCACGGACTTTTTTTGCCCAGTGTATATGTATACATATACATTTGTAAATGGAAATATGAATTTGTGGTCGAATCGATTTTAATATTAATGTTCTTCGAACATTAAAAAAGGTTGTACTTTGCCCTAAGTTAAACAATTCTTTATCGTAACTTCTTATCAATTTCTAGGTTTTCTTTTATATTATTCATTTATCAAGCAAGATACAATATGAATGAAAAAAAAAACGAATAAATTACAGACATCTAAAGTTGAAATTTTCAATTATAGTAATACGTCAAACAACCAAAATATCTAGTAACTTTTGAGCAGAAAATACTCAACGAGATACCCGCATTACATTGCTAGCTACCAGCAAGCTTTTAACTGCAACTAAATCCAAACCAGCTGAGTCAATGCCACAACTAACTGTTAATCAAACGCTTTGCTTGGTCGTTATTTTTCCACTAAAATCATCATTTGAACAAAGCGCATGCCTATCTGAAAACTGATAAACCACCGAAAAGCTAGTAACAAAACACGTATTCACATATGAGGCACTGCGACCGGCTCAGTAAAGTGAGTCACCAACCACACTACCTTGTCAATTTTGATAAAGCCACTGTAGTAAACTGAGCACCTACTGACTTACCTGAGAAATCTTACCACTTTTCCAGTAACTGAGAACGTCTTGCTGCAGTTCGAGATCGACTCACAACCATTGACTCTTCTAGGTGCACCACATCCACGCGTCTTCCAGTGCATTTTGCATTGCATTCGTGGCCCGGAGAATTTGTGCAGTGCACACGGTTTCGGCGACTCAGGGAAATCGACAAGGTGCAAAAACTGCACTTACCGGCTTGATCGGATCGGATGGGCCCGGTGGAGCTTTGACTATGCGAAATTCGCGAAATGAAATGGAAATTTAGCGGTTTCGCGGTCTCCAGCTGAACTTGGAGCTTCAGTTCGTTTCGATTTCCAGGTGTGATTGGGTGCGATCTTGCAGAAAGTTATAATCGTCTTCAAGTGAATTGAGGCTGTGTAATGCAACTGAAGATCCATAGTGAGTGTGTTTAGTGCTTTGTGAATTTTGCTGTCCAGATCCACCCACACACTGTTTGGCAACGCGAAGTGATAGAGGAGCAGAACGAGTGTCGCGGATCGAGTCGAATGAAAACAAAAAGATAGTCAGTGTTTGTTGGCCGGCTGCTTGCATTCCATTATTGTTTATTTATTTAATTAGAGCCCGGTGAGGAGCAACTGTGTCTTAAAACGAGAAACTAAGTGTACTTGGAGGAATCGAAGCTGAACTTGGAAGCTACGCCCAATTGCTCAACCGACAATCGCAACGGGTTGTTTAAATTCGCGGAAGAATATCTTTGTGCCGTTTTTGTTCGTGTTCGCTGCGGTTTTATGCTCAAGTCGAAGTCAGAGAAACGAAATCGCGTCTCGTAGTTGGGTGTATGCAAAAAATATTACTTCTTTGTTTGATGACTTGATAGTGACATTCCTCAGAACGAGTACTTAACCCGGATTTTTTCAGTATTATCAGAAGGATGGAAATTTCGCAGCCTGTGGATAGTAGTGGTAAGTGGCAGAAGTCTGTTTCTGGTTTGGGATTAATACGAATGGCGCCAGAGTTCGTTACGGCTGGCGCAATGTCCGACCTGACTAGGTATAATCCGCATTGTTCGCAACAAACAGAGATAATTATTGTTGTTATGAGTCGATTGAGACACTGGACTTGGGTCGGAGGAATGCAAGGTCGTCCGATACCTACCTGCGTAATTGACTGTCAGTTAGGATATTATTGAGTCCTTTGTTTGACGATTGACTGCTTGCTGTTGATGTACTTTCGCTAATGGTTTTGGTGACAAAGGTTTCATGATGGGTATTCATATTAGTTTGTTCATTGTTGGCCGGTCCTACCGATGATGCGCTATGAATGAACGCAAAGTAGTAATGAATGAAAAGTATCGAATGGATTCGAAAGATATTTTGCTATAATAGCCCAGTGAAATCCTACATAAAAAAGGCCAAACTTCGGAAAAATTAGGGGAAAGCTGAATTTTGGTGTGAACCTTGGTACTGGCGTGTTGAACAAAATGTCAAAAGTCCCCATCGATCCGAGTGCTGCGTTACTTTTTATACGGGGTCAAAGGTCACCAAAAATGACCTTTCCTAAATATCTCAGTAACGGTCACGTCTTCAGAAAAACAATGTATGACGAATTTGTAGCTTAAAAAATTTTCAACAAAAAAGATTATATAGCTTTTTCCCGTAATCATAACCGTTTTTGAGATATATTGATCTAAACGTTTGCTACTAACAGCATCATCTTTCTCAAGGGCATGTTGATATTATCCGATTTTGATTACGACTTGGAATGTTTGTGAGTTTGTTTTTTTATGTTTAAGAGCCGCATAAAAAAAACAAGTAAACAAACTTATCTATCATACTCCAGGGTAGGTGGAAAAGGGTGCTCCGAAAAGTTACCACCACCCCCCGCCCCCCTTTGCCATATAACTTGTAGGGACGTCTGCTCGCTACTCTCTTTTTGGAAATAAACTGTATTGCTGCATCATTGGTATGGAATTTTCCACGAAAAAGCAGAACAAGACAACAACATTACAGGTGAAAATAGGTTTTGTAACATATCATGAACCTAGGAGTATGAAAAAGCCAGATAATAACATGGCATAATTCTGTAAACGCTCATTCTAGACATTATAGGGGCTCAACCCGCTGCAGATTATCCCCGAATAATGAGTTTTTTACCAATCCTGTGATGACTACGTAGCGCCAAAGGGACATGACACGTCTTGAAACCAATTTGCACCTGAAATTACTTGACCTTGCCCTGATCGTTCGTGGGATAAGACGGTATGGAAAAAAAACTAAAAAACCGGCTATTTCGGGATGTTTCATTTGCGGGGGTGGGTTGGGTGTGGGTAGGGTGTGGGTGTAGGGCTAGTCTCACGATGTCAATAATAGTCAATTAACAGGATAAAAAGTGATCCTACCTTGTTTAACAGTGGGCAAAGAGTAGGCAACGAGCCCATTTCTGAAGATTTGGGATGGATGCTCAGGGATACCATTTTATGGCAAAGGGGGAGGGGGAAACTTTCGGGAGTACACTTTTCCATCTACCCTGGAGTATTGTAGTTAAATTTATTAACATGTTTTTTTCATGCGCCTCTTAAACATAGAAAAACAAACTCACAAACATGCAAGTCGTAATCAAAATCGGATAATATTTACATGCCCTGAGAAAGAGGATGCTGTTAGTAACAAATGTTTCGATCAATATATCTCAAAAACGGTTATGGTTACAGAAAAAAGTTATATAATCTTTTTTGTTGAAAATTTGTTAAGCTACAAATTTGTCATACATTGATTTTCTGAATACGTAACCGTTATTGAGATATTTTGGAAAGGTCACTTTTGGTGACCTTTGACCCCGTATAAAAAGTGACGCAGCACTCGGATCGATGGGGACTTTTGACATTTTGTTCAACATGCCAGTGCCAAGGTTCACACCAAAATTCAGCTTTCCCCTCATTTTTCCGAAGCACCATGTTAGATTTCCCCGGACTATAAGAACTTGATTGAAACAATTTCGATTTGGGTTTTTTTTTCAAAACAAGACGATATTTTAGTATGAAATTATTTACTTGAAAATTTCCCACATTTACTTAAAATTTTCGAAATAATATTTTACCTGCAAATGTATGTTGCCAAATTGACAATCTTTAGTTGTGTTTTGTAGCTTGAAATCATTTTTTTTTGAAAGCTTAACAGTTTTCGAAATCTTAGAAACATTTTAGATTTAATATCATAGAAATAATAGAAAATGACTTCTGCAAAACAGTTTTCAATATTTTTTTTTTTTTTGTGTAGAGCTGCCTTCCCATTTTTCGCTGTTTGTGGGATTCATATCTTTATGTACATATATCACGTTCTAAAAAAGTAATAAAAATTAATTTCGATTTGCGAAAGTCATACTTGTAGAAAGTAAGTAAAAAAGAATCTTAATTTGATACTTATAGCTGTTTCTCTATGTTTTTTTTTATTTTAAGGGATGCAAAGATCTTCAAAATGGTCCTTATTGGGACTATTTACCAACCGCCTTTATATCACAGTTCTTCTTCTTTAGGCCATAGTTCGCAGAGGTAGTTTGCTTTGAAGTATTAGATCACAAAATAGTGATGAGCTTAATGAGTCTGAAAGCATGATCTTCTTACCTACGATTAACGTTTTGTTATATAAAGTTCGGTCAACGTATAAATATGATTATTTTGGATTAGAGATGCCAGGGTAGCTGATGATAGACGATTCCAAAAAAATATAACTTGTTTCTGTATCCATTTTCATTTCTGTTTACTATTCCATTTTATATCATTTTGAAGATTGGTCTTTAAATTTAACAAAAATGAGCGGTTGTGTACTGCTAGCATGCATTGGAGTCTGTGATTTTCGTCCAAAGAGAATTTAGACGCACATAGGGCTTCACTCAATCGAGCTGAGGGATTATAATGAGGTTCGTAAAAAATTTTGCGGAGCGTGGCAAAATCATAAGAAGGCCTTCTCATCGAGATCCCTCAGTTTGTACGTATGAGATTATAGCTGCTATAGATGTTGCTATGCAAGCCAATCCTGGAATTTCAACAAGGAACTTATCTGCTTAAATGGACATCAGCAGACGGATACGTCAGACACTTCTGCATAAATGTTTACACCTATTACTTTATACAATTCAATTAACAAGCAATTTGAAGGCGGCAGATTGCCAATTTGTTTTGAATTTTGTTAGAAATTTATTCAAATTGTGGAAGAGGTCAAAAACATCATGAACTGCATTATTGTTTCTGACGAAGTCTATTTCGATCCAAAAGGTAATATAAACAATAAGTATTGTCGAACATGGCGTGACTGTAACACACAGATACTCCATGAGATGGCATTGCGTCCACTTTGAGTCACAGTGCAGTGTGCAGTTTCATCAAATTGCATTATTGGGCCTTACTTTTTTGAAGAAAACGATCTCACAGTTACGGCCAATGGACACCGGTATTTAAAGTTTAAAGTTTTTGTTTTGACACTTCTCTTGTTGTGGCAGAATCGCGGCAGAAATTCTCCAATAAAATGGCTGCCACAAACTCCACATTCCTTTGGCCCTCAAAGTCTCCTGCGTCTGATTTTTTTCTTGTCAGGTAATTGCAAATAGGAAGCTTATAGATAGACACTGAAGAAGTGGGCAGATTACCCTCGAAATATCGATATATGTCGAGCAATTAAAATAAATCTAGCTTCAAAAGGAAAAATTTAAATATTTTTACAAACTAAGAAAAAAATTGGCACACAATAAAAATAAAGCCAACAATTTTGAATGATTTAAAGCAATCCATTCGAACGACAGTTGAAGCAATTCCTGTCGCTTTTTCTGTTCATGCACAAGCCATTGAATCAAAATGATAATAAAAGTTGTTATGCAAAATTATGAAACAAGTAAGTAAATCTCGAAGGGCTAGCACTTGTGAAAAAAAAATTATCTTATAGCTAAACATTTTAAAAATATAGTCCCACAATTTGAAGTCAATCAGAGTAAAACTCTCGAAGTTATTGAATACTAAGTTCCATCTCTTGTATGATTGTAGCTCCGACAGCTCGGAGTTTAGTAGTCTTTTTCTCAAAACGACTTTTTAAAAGTCCGTGTTCACTGCCATTTGAAAACCACATTACGGATTCATTTCAAACTTGGCACACACTTTCTGCATGTAAAATACTTCCCCCACCAAAAATTTTAGAATTTTTTTTATATTAAGGGGGTTTTCCACCTACAAGAAGCCAAATTTTTTCGTGAAAAAAAAAGCAATTTTCACTTCAAATGACCACCAAAAATTTAAAAATGAAAAATAGAAATCAGAGAACGTTGGGGGGGTAGTATTTGATGTTACTTGGATTAAATTTTAATGTTTTTTGATTTCCGATAATTTTCAGCTGAGATACAATCAACACCGCAAATCATCATTTTCCAAATACGTTCTTGAAAAACCTTTGTCACCGGTTTGTTTGTCTCTCTATATTTCTGAAAAAAATCGTAAAAAAAGTGTTTTTTTGTCACGCTGAAACCCTTATCCCTTTCTTAAAACCATGTTACAGCTCAGCGACTCTTTTCACCACCCTAAAGCACTCGTGTGCGGTCATCGAGTTTTTTGGGGGACTTTGGAGTATCATCAAACTGCCTAAAACGGGACTGGATTTTGAAAAATTATTTTTTCGCTAACATGCCTTACATGGAAATTGAACCTTAGAACTGTCAAAAGGTGCATGCCATTTTTTACTACATTTCACTACATATTTTTAAGTATCTTCAAGAATAGATATTCGGTCTACTGTAAAGTAGCGTTGATGAACGCCAGCCTAATCATCCGATAAAAATTCTATCGCTCGGGAATTTCCGAAAAATCAGCAAGAATGGCCCCTGCTGAAATTATAATTAATAGTTTAATAAACTCAGGATTCTGTAATTTTCAGCTGATAATACTTTTTTAAATGGCCAAAATGTAGTAGAACATCAGAACAATGCTGGTATATCTCGAGTGCTCAAAATATCTGAGGCCACATTTTTTTCAACGTTAAGAGGAATGCCATCAAAACTAGACGCTTCCCTATATTTATGTTTGTTATAGTGGTCCGTAGATTTGCTAAAGAGTTTTCTTTTTTTTTTTTCTTAATTTTCATTTGAAATAAAATCAGAAGTAGCAGGGGAAAAACTTGCATCAAATTCGGCAAAGTGATTCATCAAACTTTTATCAGTAGTCTTAGAAGCTAAAATCTGGTTGTACTCATTGAGTTTTCACTTTTTTTGTAAATTAAACAAACCTTCAGTTGATTTGGTGGAAACCTTTCTTATGTGCAGAAATAAATTATTAAAAACCCTAATAGCATTGTAAAAAGTCCAGTGCAATGTTCGCAATACGGCCTTAAAACATTGATCGTTTTGAGTTCAAAACTAGAGCGGAAATTTTGAAAATAATACAACTACAAGCTACTTCACAGTAGACTGTCAAAGCAGTGATACTTTTCTACTAAAACAACAATTTAGATATAAAATTTAGCGCGAAGTAAGTCTAAAAAGAGAAGTGAAAAAACTTTTCTACAAAATACCAAAACTATTTATATTTGCGTTAATTCAACTTCCATAAAGTAACTGTTTCTCTCGAGTCCGCATTTTTTCGTAGATTACGATAACAACCTGTTTGCATACCAATATCAACTTTCAACAGATCCAATGCAAAGCACAACATTGTCCATGCATGATCTTTTGATTGAAATTGATCTTGACATTGAATGAATATTAGAGTGTCACCGTCACGTATTCATTGTGCATTTCGAGTTTACCTTCTTCCGGTACATTGTAGAGTTATGCAAACTAGAGACATTTAAATGATAGTTTCTTAGTCATAAAGATACAATGAAAGCACTCGTATAGCATAAGCACTTACACAAGGTTTTTGCAGCTCTTCCGCTAGCGACTCAAATGACTAAGCTTTCTTTCGGAAAAGACCACTTAGTGTCGTGAATCCGACGATCTACGTCACTAAACCCATTGATCGCTGTTACTAGCCATAAATGTATCTTTTGGAAATAAGTTTGGTCATTCCAAACAATTCACACCTCTACCGCACTATAATCATCTTAGCGCGTTCATCACATCTGACTCACGCCCCGTATTGGTTGCGTCGACCTAATCTCCATAATCCGTGATCTCGCCACAGTCACACTTCGGCCAGATGGTCAAAGTCTACTCATGTGCATGTCTAATGCTTGGCTCGAAGAAAGGCTATTGTCTATTCCTACGATTCGAGCCCGCTATTCACGTCAAGTGAAAAACTACAACAAACTCGTCAATATCGCGTCATGTCTCGTGTCAAACGTCTTGTCTAGTTATCAAAGTAAGTGTGTATAATCGATCGTCGGAACCTTAATTAGAAATCGATGCTCCAATTAAAATTATCTCCAATTGCGTCTGGTGCGGATCTGCGAACCCATTTTGTGACAATCGGACGACTTTCTTTCGGGTTTTCGATCGGTCCTTAAATAAAAGAAATCGAAAGAAAATGCCCTCCCTGCCTCCTTCTTGACCAATGTCCGTGACAAGATCACTTCGCAACTTATCGATGCGAAATCAATGTCGATGCTGATCTTCTTTTGGATGCCTGTAATGTACTTCAACCAGCGGACGCAACGTAGCGCAGGAATGCCATTCTGGTTCATTACGTGGAGTTTTGTGAATTTTCGTTGATCGAAATGATCGTTTCTTATGTCGATCACGTCGCTGACTTTCCGGCATCAGGCCATTGAGACTGGCTGGCCTGCTACGAAGATTTGACTGAGACGATATTGTTGTTTTGGTTGTGCTGTTGGTTCTGCGGATCTGTGGTCCGAAAAATCGATCAAATGACACACAAACATGAGTATGTACTTTGTGTAGTTGACGCTGAAATGTCTTGGACTGGTGCATGGTTTGTTGTGGTCGTCCCATTTCGTGAAGAAAACCCGTCCGATTTGCCGGGGATGTTGGACAGTGTTGACAAGATAGTTAGTTCGAAAGAAAATTGCAAAGTAACTTTAAACTTTCCAAGAAATTGAATATCAACTATACTCAATATGTCAGCAAAATTAAGAAATATTTTGTATCCTGAAGATTACTGTTCAGAGTTTTTCGAAACTCTCAATGCTCTTTCGCTAACTCTATATTGTTAGAAAGATGCCTAATTGTCACATTTAAACTTTGCGTTTTCCTGCAATAATTTTTTTTAGATCTGTTCCATTTTTTCTTCTTCCTGCTATTCCACTTCTATATAAAACCTGCAGATTTTGGCTTTGGTAGTAAATAAGTATAATTCGACCCTCTTATTTCAATCCAACTAGAACATGTTTGTGTTCCAAGACTCACTTGCAGCCAGCAAAACATACTATTCTAACCCAATGAACTCTATAGCGTCCAATCCAGAATTCCTTCAACATACCCGCAAACGGAAACTCCAACCACAGCATCGCCCATCCGCTTCGTGCCGATCTAAGCTGATCCAGTTCTTCAACGAAATTTTCGGCCAACCCTCACCGGCTAACTGCAGTCTGGTCATGTTTGGATCGTCAGGTTGGCACTGCGTTGATTTAATTGTTATTTGCAGAACCTTTCATTTCTCGAGTCATCGTGATCGCAAACTTTCAGTCGCATCGATGTAAGTGTTGCGAACCAGCTGGAAGTTTCCAGTAATGTGCTGCTGCTGCTGGTCCAAGATCTTAGTTGCTCTTGAAACTCAACTCCAAGCTACACATGGACCACGATCTGAGCCTATTGCCCGACTTGATCGGGCAAATTCATATGGAGTTGAGCGGCACGATCGTGGGGAAACCAAGATCTCCATTGAAATCTTGTTCCTTGGTTTCATTCAGTTTTCGATGATCTTAAGGTTCAGATCGTGTTGGTGTGCCAAGGAAACTGGGAAAGAGAACTTGTGCGACAAATTTTCCTCGGATTTTCTGTCGGCCTCACATAGTCTATATGCGTGCTTGTTTGTGCCAAGTTCGCGGTTTGCGCATGTTCGATTTGAGGGAATTTAACGAATTTCGATCGCGACGTGCACTGAGACCGGGCGAAGATTTTACTGGTTGAGAAAATCATCGGTATTAGATGTGCGTATCTGCTATGGAATTCAGTGTGATGGATGAATGTGAAAGTGTCTGTGCTTGTTGTTTATAGTTATTTTCAAAAAAAAGCTTCTACCTAGTGAATTTGTCTATTTTTAAATTAATTTTCCGTTTGAATTCGCTCTGTTCCGTGCGGTTTGTTGCATTTTGCGCTAATGAGCGGGTGATTAGGATGCTAAGTGCTTGAAGTATTGTTGAGTGTTCTTGTGCTCAGAATGTTCGCACGTTTGAAATAATCTTTTTCAACTTGAATTGTTTTTATGTAAGAAGATAAAGCAAATAAACAGAGGAAACTGTTTTGAAATTTGAATACGATACGCGATAGTAGAGGCAAACGAAAAGTAAGTTTCAAGTGTAAGAATTTATTGTTTCAGCGTTTCGTGCGAAACTGTGATAAGAGAAGTGATAAATATTCTACATTTTAATTCATATGTGTACACGATATGATGCATGACGAATGGTTTACTTGAATTAGAATGTATTCAGATAAGGGTTTTCGAGATATTGTTGATAATATTTTTCTCTCTGTTTTAGAAATATGACATAAGCTGGGACTGTTATATTTCGTATTTTTTTTACAAAATACTTTAATATTTTCACATGAATTTATTGCCTATGGAATTAACTTATTCCAAGTGTATTTCTTGTTTATCTCCAACTGAATTTTCCTTGAAATATTTTTGCTGTTGTTTAGAGGTGTAGCTAGAACAAACTTTTCTTGTGAAGCGATGAAGCATATTCAACCATTTAAGATTGCTGGTAACAATGCTATGTCCGGTGGCGTAGGTATTAACCATTTAATGTAACTCCCTTTCTTTTTATGCATTTTTGGAGATGCTGAGATGCAATTTCAGCAACAACCTACAAACTACTGCTTCCCAGAATTTAATTGGATATTTCTTCCCCAGAATACTGGTTGCTAGTGCCGCACCTACATTGACACTACCAAATTGGTGAGCTAACTGGTGAGCAAATGGAAGAATTCACTATATTAGGCACCGGTCCAGATTATCCGCTACCTAAGTTATGTGATTAAGTGGCACTAGATTTGTCTCTGCAGTAGAAGTAGGTCAATTTCGATATAAAATCTGAATAAAATTATTTTTCATTTACGTTAAAATTAATATTTTCCATCGGTTTTCGAAATAAATGGAAATGCATGTTACAAAAAAAGGTGTTGGTTTGAATTTCACCTTTTGTTTTCTATTATTCGAAATTAAAACAAATCTGTCAGTATACTCCTAGCAACCCTGATATATTTGGACATCCCTGATACATTTGGACATCCTTGATATATTTGGACATCCCTGTAGACTATTTTATTACGCCCAAAACAAAGCCCGTAATTCTTTTCATTAATAAAATAGCAGATTTAACGATTTTGACAATTAAAAATCAACCACCACAAAAGAAAGATCGATAAGGCAACTGCATGGGTGATTCTCTCAAACTATCTTTTGAAGTTGAGTTGATCGACAACAATTCCAGGAAGACCTTTGAAAAGACAGTTCTCCATTTTCTGATTTTGTTAAGTTCGAGAAAAACATCCTTTAGATGAGAGACTTCTACGTTTTCTCCCTTAGCTGCTCACATATAAAACGAAATCAACTTCTCATAACTCATCAACTTCTCGAAATCAACTTCTCATAACTTCTCATAACTCAGCAGGGTTGTGCGAAGACTTTAAAAGATTTTAGTTTTTATTATCAGCTGGACAGCGGCCAAGGATCAGCTAGATAGCTGACAATAATTGCTGGTATTCTTATTAAGCAGAAGCAAACTACAATTCAATTTCAAAATCTGCTTCACTTCGAAAATACAGACGACATTAATCCGAACGATATGTGGTTACAAAAAGATAGATCCATGAAAACATTAGCCTACTACTCAGTTGGTTCAAGCGAAAAATTATATATGCGGATAAATCGCGAACTATTTAGGCTAAAGAAGTCAACTTTCAGTACATTATGGATGAAATAGCTTTGAACCATGGAAAAAGGACCAATGAATTAGGACCAATGTAGAACAATTTGACCCCTTATTAAGCCCGCTTCCTTGGCGTCCCTCATAGCCGGGAATCTAATTTGGGTGAGCTGTCTGATAAATAGTGAGTGTATTGGCCACGTGCAGAAGAGTATGGTACTCGAAAGGTTAAAAAAAATCACAAACTTAGAGGAAGGGGTGAACTAACCGAAGCGTTGATAAACAATTTGTCATTATACTATTCAGAGGGATGTCAACAGCCTCGACGATATGAAAAAGACTGTAATGGACACTTACTATCATATGTGCTCCACGGATGATAATCCAAAACATGAGGACTGTCCACCGGGTCCCGATAGCTGGTGCAAGTGGCGGAAAGCTGAAGTTTCTGGAGACAATTCAAAACTTATTCATACATACAGAGGTCCTAGAGTATATAAAGCCAATATTTTAAGATTTATCCCGAGATGATTTGCTCGAAAGATGTTTGGGTGAGCATACGCAGAATGCACATGAGAGTTTCAACTCGACCGTTTGGCGGTTACAAAAGGGTTATTAGGGTTACTTACATTCAGCGTTAAAAATCATAGAAATTGCCACGTATACGGCAGCTGGATTGTTCAATGAAGAGAAAACAAATCTTTTACAAGTAATGATTAATTTAGATATAAAAATTGGCAGACAGTGTAAATTATACACAGATAAAGTAGATGAACTGAGAGTGACTCGAGCGAATCGGCGCAGCTTGTTACCGACTAAAGAAGCTCCTCAAGCACGTAAAGAGCAACAATTTGACAAAAATGAACTATACAAGCCTACAAAATGATTATTATATGGCGCTGGAATTGCTTACTAATCAGTAAGTCTCTACAATTGTTGAATTTTTTTTATATGAATCGACGTGGACTATAACTCAAGAAAATTGTATCTATTACACTGAAATTTCACACACATCTTTTCATTGATATTACTTTTTATACGAACTTATTTGTTTTGGATTTTTTTTAATCACTTTTTTCCCAGCAAAAACGATTGAAAAATTTGGCTGAAAATTCAAATAATTGTTACAGAGTGTTACATTCTGCAAATTTTTCTTTTTCATTGATTTTTTAAGTCTCATCTACAAAACATAACAAACTACGCCAATCGACAACTCTCGTTGTGACCTTCCTGGACTGAAAATCAGCCATTTGGGAATATTTAAATAAAAATAATTTTCTGGAATAGATAAAAATATAAATAAACCATATGGCAAAGTTTCGAAAATATTAATAAATTATTCTTTAAAGAAAAAAATCATCAAAATCGACCAAACTTCGCGGATCTATATGTAATTCTCCCCTTAAGTTTTGGATCAAATATTACACAGAAAATTTTCAACAACATTAAAGGGAGACCCAGAAATAGAATAGGAGAATGTCAAAGGTGACGTTTCCCAATTAAAAGATATTTTGTTACTTTTCGCGATGTTCAAAGTGAGAGCATTGACAGCGCACCAAATCTGTAAAATTTTAAGACCGTTTTGTAAAAACATAAAACCATCTTTTGACTCGATCACTCGAAACATCTTGAAGGCATATAAAGGATAAACAGATCGGATTAAAAGAGAAAGATCGTTTATGAGTAAAAGAAAGTGAAGAGGATCATGACCACCTGATGCAGGATAAAAAGTTATTGATGAGCAGAAATTAACACTTACAATACAGGTACGTAAGTAAGAGCACCAGCACGTATACAGGTAAATGTACTCTTACGAAGATGTAAGAGCCATACCAGGAAAGAAGAGGACAGCTATGACATCGTTCCTCAGTTTTTGAAGAAGAAGGCTATGTTTGACAGAGTTAAAAGCACCGGAGAAGTCAGTATATAGTACGTCGAGCTCTTTTTGATGGTCAAGAGCAAACGCGTCCTCATATGTAAAGGAAAGAAGGTTGGTTAAAGTGGATTTACTTTTGATAAAGGAAAGCTGCTCATGAGCTAAGAGGGACAGGGTAAAGGAGTAGACTCATTTGTAAACCACTTTCTCAAGGATCTTGCTAAGCAAAAAAGAAGGGAAATGAGACGATAGTTTGAGATGCATGTACGGCCACTGGCCTTATGTATAGAAGATGTTGGTGATACTTATATTGAAAAAGATGGAAACAACAGAGATTATGAAAGAGATTTAGCCAAACTATTTGAAATACTGTCGGAACCACTACCGGTATTCAATATCGTACATCAATATCGTTCATCAGAATTTCGATTTCTGAAGGGTTGTTCATAATGAATGTAATTCAGGAGAAGATGGGGAGAGAGTATATTCCGAAGACGGGAACCATTGTTGTAAAATCTAAACAGGAAAATAAAGAAGCTAAACATTTCATGTGAAGTGGAAGCAGCTATATCATCAAATGCATACCATTGGGAATGCTGGAAAAGTTTTTAAGAAACGGACGAATAACCAAATGGACTTCGATTAGTTGGTTCTAATTGATGCTTCAATGCCAGCTATGTAAGTGCGCATCACTTGTCTGGCAGCTTCTTTCGGATTAGATTGTAGTTCTTTATAAAAAGGAGGTCAGCAAGTAAACTAGTGCGACCACAGCATCATTCCTGAACCAAGAAGTATCATTTAGTTTTCAAGACGATGAGTTTGGTGTGAATCGCGGAATGAGATTTGAAAGGAACAATACAATTTGCGCTAAGCATCATCAATGTCAAGGCTACGAAAAAAAAAGAATCAGCTAATTCAATCTATTTTGATCGCCATGCCAGTTAAATCAGTTTGGTGAAAGTTAAAACGTACTAAGGAAAGGATTTGGCTCTTTATACTATTATTATTCGAAATTTCAAAGGTAAGAGGAGGATGATGAAGGTTAGGAGGTACTAAGGAAACGAAAGCAACACTTAAGAAGAGGGATGATTTTGGGAGATTGGACAAAATAAGGTCCTGAATTCTGTTGGTGACATTTGTTATGTTGTTAAGTTGTGCTTAGGAGGTAGATAGGATATGCTTCGTTAAAAACAACTCTAACGGCAGAAAAACTACTCAAATGCTTAATATCACCATAAAATATTTATCAATTGGTGTCGAAGTTTTGTTGGGCTTTGACTGATGGTTAGTTTTTATATGGATTGGTACTGAGAAAACCAATCTTTTGCAGTGCTATTTGAACAATTCATAGTCACTTCCCTCTGTTGAAAAAAATGCGTTTTGCTGGTTGTTTCATAATTGAGTTTCATTAGTCCAAGTTATGCCAATCTCGTAGAAGAATTTCCCTTCTTACAGGGTCATTTTAGGCTCGATATATTAGAAATTGTGGTAGTTCTTTCTGAAGACTAATATATTGACTCGTGAAAATTCGTTTTACATTGTTTTTTTTTCCTATCGGGTCTATGTGTACTATAATTTTTTTGATTTTTTAGCGTCAGCAAATGAAATTTTTTTTCGAAAAATGTATCACTGTATGTTTTTAGTTAAAGCTACAATAGCTAGAAAATAATTGCTAAAAAATCCCTAATGGAACTCTGAAAATTGAATTAGTTGAATGTGATTTCGTCGTGTTTAACTTTTACTGTAAAATTTTTATTACATTTGCTAATCATAGCAAACAAAGAAATCTGTCAAAAAATGAAAATATATGAAAAATTGTTTTTTGTAGTTGGAAAAAAGTTGGAGAATGGAATTGAGTTTTACATGTTCAATAAAATTGTTTAAAATTGATAGGGTTTAAATCTGTTGGAAGAGTTGGTGGAACCTTTTTATAGAACTGTGGCATCAGCCAAGATTGGTCAATTATATATATTTGTCGTTGCAGCATTCCTGTAGGAACTTTGAGTTGTCGAAAGTGGAGCCTTTTTCATTCCTGTTGGAACTTTGAGTTGTCGAAAGTGGAACCTTTTTCATTCCTGTAGGAACTTTGAGTTGTCGAAAGTGGAGCCTTTTTCATTCCGGTAGGAACTTTGAGTTGTCGAATCCAATCTGCCCTAAGAAATAACAAGCGGGCATTATATCGAACAAAGACAATCACGGAGTTTGTGAAGATTATTTAAACTCTTATTCAAGAACGCAAACATGGTCATTCGAACCGAATAGAGGAATTCGGAATGATGCTTTGTTGTTGCAGCGTTACCGCAAGAAATTTTATTGTTGCAACTTTGTCGTATATCGAATATATACGTTGAAGAATCCAAACAGATACCTCTTTTTACACTATTTAAATGTGCTCTTGTCTAGTGAAGTGTCTCATCAAGTACCTCGATCCGCTTACGATCTAAGTTGCGTGGCAGCTTCGCTAAAATTCACTTATCTCACTGCTCATACCCAATAGCTGACAGTACGAAATTTATTGCAGTTCTTGCACATTTTCGCATGTTTGGGCATATAGTGATTTGCGAGTTTTTGGTTTTTGTATGACCATCTACCAAAGCTGAATGCTCTGTTAAATAAATAGAAGCCACAGTCAAGTACACTTACCAAATAAATGCACGTTTGATGATGCAAAACTCCAAGGCAGATGCAATGTAATTATTTTGTCAGTATCGTAATCATTGACCGAAAACCGAGAAGTCACGCCAGTCAAGACGAAAAATAGGTTCGCCATGTAAGAAGATGGAGTGATTCCTCATTATTATTGTAATATAATTCCAAAAAAGAAAAATGTTATCTAATAATCACGATTAATAAAGAATTGAGTGCCAAAACGTTGAATCAACTTCAGTGTTTGCAGAGTCTGCTAATGATCGATCTGCATATGTTTCGTTCTACTGAACTCGAAACTCATTAAAATTAACAAATAGGGGCATGTAAATATTTCAAGTATACATCTACCAATTAACTGAGAAGGTTATTTATGGCAATCCAGTACGATAAAACTACACCAAATCAACAGCGTATTTTCATTACACCAAATCAATCAGCGCACAAAGTACATTGCCACAACTAGCTTTATCCGCTAAATATCTAATAACTGTCTTCAAATCATTCTTCACCGCCTTGCTACCACTACAACATGGGTGTCCATTTCGTATTAAATCATGGAAAAAACGAGAGTTCAATCGCTCCATTGCAATTCACATCTCTTTACGCCTTAGAAAATTGTACTCATTACACATTAATTCGTGTGTTGACTTGGTATTTCTAGTTTCATATTTTCCAATTGACTTCCGCTCGTAGCGATTAGAGCGACAAGTGACACGACAGGTATATGGTAGCTATAATCTTCTTAGAGCCTAAATTATTATGTCACGAATAGAAAAGTGCAGCCTGATCAAATTTCCGCAAACTTACCGCAAAAATAATTCGATCAAGTCGTCACGAATAGCAAGCATATAAGCGTACATACTCAGCATACTGAGTAGTTAGAATTTCATAGATACACTTCGCAAAACGGGATATTTTTTCTCTCTGAAAGCAATGATTCGAACTTGTAGGCCGGAGTGCGTAAGCTTCCAATTTCATAGTTCATTACACAGATCGGGGGCCAATCTTTTTCGATTCGTAAAGATTTAGATGTCCGCTCTGTACACTTCTCAGATCCGGCTAGATGATGCGACCAAATTAAAAGTATCTGTTAGTACCAAATTGGCTTTGGTGAATTGAACAGATGCATCTTCCGTTTACCATCGAGTGAGATTAGTACTGTATTATTGAAAAAATGTTACAAGCGCCGAAGAAAAGCTACAATTTTCAAAAATTTGGCAACATTTCGTAAAGTGCAGCGTTCATCAAAAGTTAATAAGTTCCGTTAAACCTGACATTCTAAACTATCCTTGACTTGAACAAAGTCAAAAAAAAAGATTACTCAAAGTTGAGACTTGTGGTAATTTTTTCCTGGCGATCAATCTGTCACAAGCGACCAATTCTTGACGCGATCAGTTCGCCAAGTGTTTGTTTGTTCAGCTTCAACGTGGGATTTTTCCCACATGTTTGCATATACTGGTATTGGCAGCCGCACGGCGAGCTTTTCCTCTATCTTATTTTTAGGAAAAACGATTTTCTTTTCTTTTTGACGATTCGCATTCGGATCAAGTTTGATGGTATGTATTATTGGATCCAATCCGACCGACAGACCGAGTCCTCCCAAACCGAGCAGCCGATCCACCAGACGATGATGATCATGGTGAGCATAACGGTGGCTGGCGACGTGGAAAACAACCAAGTCAACGAGAAAATTAGAGCAGAGAACGCGCGAAAATGTTGGAACTTTGCCGACAATAACGATTAGACTATTGTATGTAATGTATGGATGTATGGACTCGGAGAACGTACTCTTAATTGTTTGCAGAGTTTTTGAAAAAGTTTCCAACTTGTTGTTGCTGATGCTGAAATAGCCGATAGAAAATGATTTGATGGCTAGTGGTGAATTAAGGGTGTCGAGAACGCTATGATTTGTATAAGAAGTAATTGTATGATCAAGTATGATTGTGATTGTGATTATAATTTCGAATGAACGTGGATAAAAAGACGTAGCACTAATATAGTGAACACGAAGACCCAGAAAGTGCATCTAAGAAGAGTTAGAAGCACCATATTAGTGTCAAATACAACTGCGAAGATTTAAATATCTGACTTTAAAACACAAGTTCTGAAGCAATTTTAGAGTTTCGATCGCTAATTTAATTTTAATTCCTTTTAATTTCGATCCCTTCTGGAGCAAAACAAATTGAACCGATGAAAGGTGGTGAAATTTAAATAAGTTTTGGTGAAAAAAGGAATCGACAGGGATTCAAACTTATATCCTAAAAGTCTAGATCCAGTTTGCTACCTAAAATTGGCAGACTGTTACCAACGTATTTTCGTGGGCCATAGCTAATGGCCATTTTTGTTTAATATGCTGGATTGAAGACTCGCAAAATTAGCAACCAAAAAACAACAACATTTGCATATTGTAACACGTCAAAATCTAACTCTGCTGAACAGTCTTAACAAACCAAGTATCTATAACTCTTTTGAGTTTTCCATCCGGCTATCAGTAGTAAAGTACACTATAGTAGACCCAAACGAAATTGTCAAATGATTCTTAATTCACTATGTTCAAATGTGAAGGATTGAACATTTATTCTTGCCTAAAAAATTGTTTGACTTTGATTTAGATGACGAAGGAGTCTGGCGAAAAGTTTATTCATATCCAAAAATGTTCGTGCTGCGATCAAAAAGCACTCATGTACTCTGGAAATTGGCGTAAAACTGGTCAACCAAGTACCATTAGATCTGTCAAAAAAGAAGAACTATTGCATACCCAGGTTTCTTGCCTTTAAACTGTTTACTTCGTCAAATAAGAATTATGAAGACAAATAGTCAACTACACAGAAAAGACACCGAACAATTTGACGGAGAGATCATATACCCACGTAAGCGGCAAAAAAAGCCCTACTAAGCTTGGAGACATTGGTGATAATTGAAGTCTCAGCTATTGGTACCTAGTTTACCAATATTTCCAAATGGGCCAATTTGAGTTTGGATGGAGTTTGGATGAATCGTTATTGGTTACACGCTACTACAGATTGTGTTAATAGCGAAGAAGAAGTATTGACAGGTTTGTTTGAAAACAAACCCTTGTTTCAAAGCTCCACTCCCCTTAAGAATTTCCCGCGCTACATTTCAAACTTTCACAATTTTCTTATTTTTAACGACGGACCAAATAAATGGGCAAGCCGAACAGACAGTCAAACATGCTTTTTCAAGAGACCATCGAAATTTCTCTCGATCTCATAGATCCGTACGAATACATAGAAATCTTAGTGTTCGTAAAATCCGGGGACTCGAAAAGATTTTCCCGTTGCCGTCGCCGCGTCCGACGTTGCTATTGAAATCGAGCACATACGAAAATTTCGAATATTTTGACGACGGCATGATTTTTTGGTTCTTTAGTTGAGAGAAAATCGTCGCTTGGTCCACGTTCATTCGCCGAATTTAACATCCGTAAAAAGCCCAGAAAAGAAAAGTATCCAAGTCAGATTTTTTTTTCGAAATTCTTCCCGAAAGTTTTTAGATCGAAAAAATTATTCGTAGAATCCAGTAAGTGGCATCATCCTTCCATTTCCGTTACGCACATTCTTCAGTTCCTTCCAAAATACAATTCACTACGAAAACTCAGTTTTCCTGAACAGTTCGAAAGTGTTTTACAATCAATTTGTGATCGAACGCTGAAGAGTCTTCGGGTTTTATTTTTCTGTTCGTTTCGTCACTTGTTACCCAGAAATAGAAATATATATAATTTCGAAAACGACTTGAAAAGGGAACTTTCAAGATCACATACGCGGTGAAGTGAAGTGAAAAACTAATTTAACACCTGTAACGCTCAACTATTTAAATTATTTTGAATTTCTGTGTGCTTAGTGGATAAAACGTTTCAAGGTGAGTTTATTTATAGAAAGACGTTCCGTGGAATAGTCGAAAGAGGTCCCGTCGAGTATTGTTGATGCGATATTTATGCTATATGTGCGATTTATGAATGTGTCAGGTTGAATTATCTATGACTCGATATTTTGGAAAAGGATTATAGTGGTCAATTAGTGATTAGGTATCGAGTTGGAGAGTGCCGTTCTTTGGATTATTTGCTACGATTTGATCATCTTTTTTGGCAGTTGAGAGTGAAATTAGAAATCATTTTCGAATTCCTGCAATTGTTCGTCGTTCTGCCAAACGACCTGTTTCCGCCGACGGTCTATTTTTAAAAATTCGGTCCGAAAATTTTCATCCACCCCCTGGCTTTTCCCTGTGTGATGTAATTCTATAGAATAAAAAGCGAGCGGGATCACAGTAGGGTTACCGCCAATTGCGAGCTGTATACATAGCATTACCGTATCAAATGACGTACTCACGTCGTCGTTGACGTCATCATCTCAGAAATAAAACTTCCTTGCGACCGCCTGTTTTCTCCTCCCAGAGTTTTCTTCACCGCATCTTCCTCGGTCTGTATATCTGAGGAACCTTCATGCGAAAAAAACCCACACTCTTGAAGTGGAAAATATTTTGGCAGTCGTCACCATCAAAAACGAATGTACGAATCCACCCATCCAACCAGTAAATTCGCTTAGCTTGAATATTACGCTTAGCTTTCGCCGGCGCACCAGCAGTCCACGGCGAAATCTGGGTCGTATTTCATTCAGCGATTTTGCTAATTTTCATGCATGCCAATGAATGGCTAATGCAGCTGGCAAGTGCAAATACCTTCAGTTTGATGCGTCAGTAGTTCAAGTTAATGTTTTTGTTAATATCAGTGCAACAGTGACGAATAGAATGAGTTTTGCACTCAACACCTTGCAATAATTTTTGATGCGACAACTCGACAACAACCAGCGAAATTGCTGAACAGTTAAATGAATCAGCTAGTGAGCTCGTTTTTGTAGCACCCCAAGTTTTGCGCGCAGGGATGAATTTAAATCGCGAGGAAATTGTGCGAATTCCATTCGTTTTTGTTTGAAAAATGAATGTTTATTTTTTATTTATCCTGTCACGAATACATCGTTAACTGTAGCCAAATAGCTCATTAAATCTCCGAAATGTGTCATGTTTACAGTTTCGATTTTTCGTAAATTGTCATGAATCGTTCGAAAATAGGAATACACAGCACACAAATTGAGTCAGACTGAAATTCGATCATGATTACTAGAAGAAGTGGTTATTTGATTAATAATCTAAAAGGAATTATTGGTGTAGTTTCTTCTACGTTTTTCCCACTTTTTTTTCTAAGATATTTTTTTAACTCCTGGTTCTGTGCGTTGTGCTGTGGGTGTTCTTAAGAGCCACTGCATCATAGTTCGGCATATGCAGCAGTTGGGCACAGGGTTCAATGACTTTTATCGGAGCTGTAGCTTGGAGGACGAAGAGGAATGTGTCATCCATCCAATGTGCTAGTGCCTGGCGTTGGCGAGGAGAATAATGACGGCACTTGGTCAACCCTTCCTCTCAAGTTTGGCCAAACTATCTCTGGCCAACTTAAAAGGGATTGTGTGGTTTGCCAAAGAAAGCAGATGGTGTCCTGATTTTAGTAACCAGGAGAGAAATAACTACTGTGGCAGCACAATGGTCCATATCTGCGTCTGTCAGCAGCCCTCTGTCGATCGACAGCCACTTCAACCTACTCACCCATCTTCTGCATTTTTGTAAATATTTATTTATTGTCCTATCTATTGTCCCTTTTATTGCCGTCAAAATTGCCAAATCAGCTGCGAATCGTTTTCTATTGTCTGTTGATTTTATGATGCATTAAGGATAATGTTATTTTTTTACTAAAGCTTGGAAGCATAACTGGAAATATAACTACGATCGTGGTGGACTTGTGTAGCGGGAAAATATTTCCGATTTTCCATTGCGCCAAAAAAACACCAATGGCAAGGATACAGGAAAAAATTACGGATAATGAAGAATTCTATTGTAGCCTTAAGCAATGGTATTATCGAGTCGAAGCGTGAAAGATATAGCTTCCTACGAAATGAGGATAAAATACAAAAAAAGGTAAAGGGACCGTTATACAGGACACAGCCTGAAGACTGACAGCAAAAGATTCAGAAGGAAGTTACTTCACCAAGGAGCATATTGTGACGAATGCTAGAAGATCCTTCGAGGGAGTGGATGTATCGCCGGAAGGGTTTTTGATGATTTGATTGAATGGACAACTCGACGCTATTTAAGGAATGAGGCATAGCAAATTTGGCAGTGCTTTTCAGCTCAAATCGCAGGCTCTTGTATTCGATCAAGTCGAATTACGAACCCATGCGCTTGTATATTTCAACTTCAATGAAACTTCAGAATTGAACGAAAGGCATCGTTAGACTTATTTAGTATCTAGCTTGCTACCAGTCTCCGTGTCAAATCTATTTAACTAACTGTTTAGAGTAGTTGTCTATAGAATAGAATCTATCATTGATTCGCAGCGCTGGAACTTTATTTGCTTGTTCAATTTTCGCTTAAATTTCCCAAAAAAGGTTTCGATTATCTTAAGTTGAAAGTTATAGTTTCATATTAAAATTACTGTGCAGAAATAAATAAACGAGATTGTTTCTAACAATTTTTCAGCCATATAACATTTTCAACTAGTTTTTATGAATCGCAATCAGTTTGAATCGGTTTGGCTAATCTTCTTAAGATATGGTTAGACTGGGGCCATTTTTGAGCCCCTGCAGCTCTACACCACCACCACCAATGTCGCTTATTCGATGTTAATTGACGTCGCTTGGTGAGGATCCGCGAAAGTTCTATTGACTTAACTAAATAGTTTGTAGGCCTTTTTTAACCAGTCTTGCTAGTTGCTTCTATGAACCCCCCATATGCGGCCCCTTGCGAATCGAAAAGAATTCATACAGTTTATTTTTATCCATTTCTTTTAGACTCTTAACTATCGCTTTATCCCTTTATTTGCTCTTCAGGAATTTGTGTCATTGTCTGAGTAAATTTCTGCTGGACTTCGTTGACAGTTGATGAATTTTATAAGGACCATAATTGCGAACCATTCAAAATACTACTTCGACTTCCTTTAAATATGAGGATAAAGTTTCTACTTCCCCCTCAAAGCAGCTGCGATTTGCTTGCTTAGTACTTTGCCTCATTGTTCTCTGTGTCTTCGACAATATTTCCTTCTTTTGAAATCTTCAGCAGATTACCGACACAATTTTATCCTATTTCTTCTATTACGCCTTCTATTGTGGTATCCATAAAAGTAAAATTAAATTTTTTATCAAGAATAAGTATTGATGGC
Source organism: Nemotelus pantherinus (assembly GCA_963978885.1). NCBI lineage: Eukaryota > Metazoa > Arthropoda > Insecta > Diptera > Stratiomyidae > Nemotelus > Nemotelus pantherinus. The sequence continues at coordinate 224,733,610 of OZ022264.1, forward strand.
CTTGCAACAATATTTTTGAAAATGGCAGGTACTTCATTAAGTCTTCCTTTGGCCATCATCATTATTAAGAGCCTTTTCGAAGGCCATTTTCCTTCCCTTTGGCAACAGGCTATAATTTATCCAATTCCTAAATCAGGTAACGTGTCCTCTGCAAATAGTTTTCGCCCAATATCGGTTTTTCTATCCTTTTCCGGATTCTTGAATGGTATGTACATGACTTTATCACAATTCAATGCGGGCATCTCATTGTAAGGGAACAACACGGTTTTCTTCCGGGTGGCTCAACATTAGCAAACTTTGTACATTTCACGAATTTTGTTGCTAAAGTTTTGGAGGCTCAACTTGAAGTTCACGCTATAGATATGGACTTCTCTAAAGCTTTTGAACATATTGACCATAATCTTCTTTTTTTTAAACTCCTCAAACTTGCCTTTTTTGTAGATTATTAAATGGATAGAATTATACCTATGCGATAGATTTTGTTATGTTTTTATTCTTTCGAGCCTGGAACTGCTGTTCCACAAGGATCTATTCTGGGTATCCTCCTCTTCCTATTTTATGTGAATAATCTGCTTCCGCTTCTTTCTTGTAAATGTCTGTTTCATGCCGAAGCTCTTTAGCTTTTCGTAATCATAAGGGCCATTGATAATTGTAACCTTCTTTAATCCAACCTTACGGTCTTCGAAAGCCAGTGTCAGGGAAACAAGCTTCTTCTGAATACAGAAAAATGCCAAAAACTGCAGGTTTCTCATAAAACTTCGCCCATTATATTCTATCACTCTTTGGATACCCATGTGCTCATTTCTCTTGTCTGCATCAAATATCTTGGGGTTATGTTTATCAATAAGCTCAGATTTTATGTTCATGTCTCAAATTTAGTCAATCGAGCACCCAAGCTGTCAGGCTTTATCTTATGATCATCGAAACATTCGAATCCATGTAAGCAACCTCACTGTCCTATTCTTTCCTTGACCGGTCAACTCTTGAATATGCTTCTGTTGTGTAGTCTCCTCAATAAGAATCTGATAAAAAACCATTGAATCCGTAAGAAGGAAATTCACTCGTTTAAGAACGAAGTTCACTCTACAAGCAGGGTGTTCCCAGCTTAGATTATAATGATCGTCTCTCTTTTCTCAAGCTTTATACGCTGTCAATGCTTTTTATTCCAAATCTGTCGCAACCTCTCGCATGATCCTCAATAAAATCCTGAATGTAATGAATAAGATTTTCTGTGTCTAGATTTGAAGACTGTTAGACGTGGGTTGCTCGTTTTACTCAACAGCGTAATAATACGGCCATCAGTTTTTTCCACTTCGCTTTACAATGACGAACAGTGGTCTGAAGATTTTTAGTGGTGTGTCTTGAATTTTCCCCATTTCTGGCCCTTTGAAGCTCGCATTCTCGACTTTATTGCCTTGCGAATGCTGAGAATCCAGAATTTATTCCTTTAGTTATGTTGACCACCCATTCTTGTTCATTATGAGTGCTTTGACGATGACCGGCTTCTAGAATCACGGGGCGTTTCCCGTCTGAGTCCAATATGGTAACGTTTATAAGACTCCTTTTTAGGCTGATGATAGAGTCAACTGCTACATTGCCTTCTGAAGGATATCCATCGCCATTCCTCCGGTTATGCGTGTTTTTGCTAATTTTCATGCATTATTCAAGAAGGTATTCAATCTTCCGGTAGCAGAACTTATTCAATATAATAAAATTCTTTTGGCGGTTGCTGGATCCTCAAGTTACATTACACTTCAAGATGAAACTGCCAACTGGAATTCTAGGTGTATCTAGCGTGGCAATCAGTCTTTCTTGCTCTTTTCACTGCTCGCGTCGACAAGCACTTGAAACTATACTTCTTCGCTTATTACTCCACCGTACTATGGTGGTCTTGATATTGATTCCAACCTAGGCAAATTAACCAGCTATCTTCCTGAGTGACATGTACTATCAATATCTCACTTCCGAACATTCTGCAGCATGATAAGACCTCTGAGTATGAATGACGAGACGAATTCCAAAGAGTCAAAAATAGGCATGGTTAGTCTGGCTAACCATGGTTAGTTTTGCTACAAGTAAGTCATCTAGGAATCTGGCTAAGAATCTGGTAAACTGTAAGTCGTCACTAATCGGGCCCAATTGCAATCTAAGAACAAGTTTAACAGATTATCCAGAATATACTTCTAGGATATTTGTCCTGGTATCAATAAGTTTCTAACGAAATAAAAATTACTCATGAATTGGAACAGTTGAAAACCTCCACGTTCGTTAATTTTAATGACCTCTTGCACCATTTTAACTCCTTGATCTCTCGTTGCATAGCATTCTAAATAGTGATCAGTTTAGAAATCGCTTTTTATGTCTCAACTGCATCCAAGTGCTCATGTATAAATTTCTCAGCATTTTGATTTCAAATGGTGAGGACGTTGCTCCCAATATGATAAGGTACATAGGGGTTTTCCCAGGCATTTTTCTTGGGGGGTGTGTTCAGAATTTTAGGAGGGGTGTCCCTTTGGAACAAAGGACACAAAGGTCCCTTTGTGTAGGAAAATTGTCTGTGTTAGGGGGGTGTATGCACTTTCCAGGGGGGGTATTAGGGGGGTGTTAGGGGGGTGTAGGCAAATCTCTGGGTACATAACATATTCCTCTTATGGCTTTAAATCTTCGTCATGCCATAAAAATCGTTAACTGTTGCAAGATTCTTTACAGATACCTGGATATACTATATATCGACATTTTCGTTACTACAGGCCGTTATAAGAAACCCGTTTCCCACCAACCGTTGTCGGTCTGCTCTTTCTTCTTCGATCGATTTATTCATTTTGAGTATTCCTAGATGGTCCCATTGTTGTTTCATTTCTTCAAAGCTAAGAAATTCAAACATTGCACAGTTGATTGGATTTACTCCCTTCAAAACCTCCTCTTACTCGCAATTTCTCCTCTCCATCTAATCCATTCGATGGTAAGGAGAACTACAAAACGGTCCACTTGGAATTGCTCTCGCAATGCTTCCATGATCAAAGTGCTCTCTGAGTAACCACTGAATATCGCATATGCTTGGACCTTCCTGTTTTTTCCTTCGAGCTTTACAGTTAGAACCGTTGTAGCTCTTCTATTTCGGACGCAGAGTACGCAGAGTACGTGTCTATCAAGTTTAACTTTCACTTGGCTAGTGTTTGTAGAGACTTCAGTGTTTTTCCATCCATGCAGGACTTAATGATGATACCTTTCGCATCCGCCTACAACAGCATTTTTTTCTTATGATGCAACCAGCCAAAAGTGGGTAGGCTACTTTTTTGTCTGATTCAATGGCGATTGAGAGACGTAAAAAGCTAGCCGATGCTACCTTTAAGAAACGACCAAAAAATAAAATATTGGAGAATTCAAAACTTAGCAACACTGTATTTCATCAAAAATAGGATGGCATGACAATTCGTTATGATCAGTTTGAACAAGTCAGTTGTATTCCTGGCAGTTTATACGTGATTTTCAAAGTTTTAGAAATGATTTTTAATTTCAATAGCTATGGGGAAGGTTAAAATTTCCTCTTCTCTAGTTAAAATAATTGTACACTTCAGAGAGTTAGGCTTGTTTTAACCACACATTTTCAGCCGCCTACAGTGTTGCATAAAAATGGGTTACGGAGCACTGAATCACGTAGAACGCTAAAAGACCGGTCCAAATATTCCCCAGGCTAAAAGAGCCCGAAAGACAACTCATAATATGGATATATGAATTGTCCAAACATCAAAGCGGAGCCCAAAAACATCGTCGACTTTTCAGAAAAAGTAATGAATTTTTGGTGAGATCAATCAGAAAGCGGGAATTTCCATTGCTGATGGCAGGAGATTTGTAAGACGACCAAAAAGTAAGGAACTCGGTCCTTGCTTAGGCTTCAACTGTTGTTAAGCACAAAGGTGGCTTCATCAATCTTTGAGGATGTTTCTCGTGGTCTAATGTTGGACCACAAAAATAAAACACAAAAAAGTGTGTGAGCTGCTTAGAAAATATTATGTTGCCATGTACTGAGGAGAATCTTCTTGATGTAGAAGTTACGATTTCAAACATACAAGGAAATTTCTGGAGAAGAACAGCGTCACCGTTTTAGACTGACCATTGACGAGTCCGGACTTAAAATCAAATTGAACACTTATGGGAAGTTATAAAACAAGCCATAGCCAATAGCCAGCCAATTTCACAAACATGAACCAATTGTTTGAAGTGGTGAAAAAAGCATGCAGACTTATAATGACAATGTTGAATCTTCTACAAATCCCCAAAAAACTCCTACCTCCTAAGAAGCAGAATGGTTTCTCGACACATTACTAATATTTGTTTTTGCTTAAATGAAAGAATTTGAAAGTAAAAAACTTTCATAAAAATTACAGCGGACATTACGATCAAAATTTTTTTTCCAGACCTATCTCGTCCTATCATTCTTTTAGAGGTGGCATTGGCTAATCGTTTGCGCTACTGGGCTTTAGCTGGACTTTGATACGAGGGACAGGATCGTCTTATTATATCGCCAATAATGCTTAGTGACGCTCCTATTCCCTCTGCTTCAACAGAAGTTTCGTTTATATTTGAATGCCCCTCGTATATGTCCACAGCTGTATTTGCCACTTTTTTGTTGTTGAACTGATAAGTTTTCATTTCTTTCACTTCCATTGATATGCTTCCGATATTTTTTTTAATGAGTTTCGAACTTCTTCAGTAGCCTCAAATGGTCATTTTGGTCATTTTGACTCACTTTAAGAAATTAAACTCTTGTAAACAATACGAAATGTGTATTCTCGAACCTAACAGCTCAATAGCTATTTCTAGAGTTACATTTTTTGAATGTATGTACACATTTGGAACCTCGGAAGCATTTTAGTATCATGATCATCATGTATTCCATTTAATGTTTAATTATGATTTGTGTTAAGGGTAAAATATGGGTTGATAAGAGCTCTAAATGTAGCTGAATCGCAGCTCCATTTTCAAACCTCATTAAGCCCTAGTCAGTTTTGAATATTTTATTATTTTTTGCTCAAATTTGTTGAAAAAAATTACGATGCTAATGTAAGAATCGTGAAAATACTGATGTTCCATAGTCCTGTAAACTGACTCAGTCCATACTCGAATTTATTTTATTTCTAAAAAAAAGTCCTGATCAAATATTTTATACGTGAATGAAAGCAGCTAAAATTGCAATAAATTCGTTCCAACATATCTCAAAGTTACGACTGGTTGTAATAAATATCCTAATTTCCAATTATATCTCAATTGAAACCACGAGGTCATTGTATCCTCAAATTAGTTGCCAATTCCAAACAACGAACCGTAGTAAGAATCTAATTCCTATTCGCAGACAAATTAATTTGAATCATTCAGAAACGACATAGATTAATGTCACATATAACATGACTCTTATTGTATAAATAGATCGCCCGAAAATAGATTTTCGGAGAACATTCTGGCGCCGAGCCGTTTCGATAAATTTGATTTAGTAGTTTTTTTCGAAATAACTATATTAAAATTCTCTTGGACTATGTCAAGAACTTTTTATTAATACTTTAAACATGTGAAAAGAAAGAAATTCTCTTCTTTCATTCGCGGGTCTGAAAATTTCGATAGATTGTGGGCAAAGTTGGGTAGAAAATGGACAAAAAAATAGCTATCTTTAAATATTAACAATAAATTTGGATACTCAAAACTGTTTTAGATATACTCTTAAAATATTTGCGTAATATACTGCTAGAAAGTTGTAAAAGAACTTCACTGATACCCAATATTATAGAAAAATAAATTGCAATCGTTTTTAATGCCAAATGTTTCTTTTTCACCTCTGCAGAATTATTTTCTCTGGTAATTTTAATTTAACCTTGCTTACGCGAATAACTAACTAGCCCATTTATAATCAGTCTAATTACATCGGCCACCGGAAACAAATTCCAAAGTCATACCCTGAGTCTCGAGTACACGTAGCAGTTTCTTTCTC